>OZ038478.1:107686680-107824180 GCA_964036315.1 Acanthosepion esculentum
TTCAGCCTTTAATCAAGATGCTCCTAACTATTGATGAGTGTTAACTGTATCAGCATCGGCTTTATTAGCTCCTTCTGGACATTGGCCATCCAGAGATTTGTCTTGCCAGCGTTGTTTCCTCTGTTCAAGCGCTTTATCCTTGGCTTAATTCTTTCATAATTCTTTGCTGCAGCAATTAGCTCTTGGATTATGTTTTGGTATTTTTCAGAATTTAATAAATGTAAATCTCATTTCTATTTAAAACCTTCTTTCATGATTGAATATTTTGTCTCTCTGTTTTCGTGTTGTTTGACAAATTGTAACGTTCAGTCTTTTGTTGTTTTCGTGTAAGTTAGTAAGCCAATAGTTGTCTTTTGTGAGAGTTCTATTTAAATAAGTCCTTTTCCAACTTCTTTACGGAGTATGTATAGAAGACCTTCATCGGCCTTCGGATGATGCATATTATGTTTAGAAAGAAGTTTTTTTTTTCTCAGAAACCATTCGTCTGATATCATTCGAGTTCAGTTAAAGATGTTGAAACTATATTGAACCACAGGGATGGCAACGCTATGAATTTAGTTTAGTTCTCAATATCTGTCGAAGCCTTCTATATTTGTCTCTTCACAATATGTTTTTCACTTTATTACGTGGTACTGTTAAACTTCTTCTTGATCTTAATCCTTGATTGTTACCCCAGGGCCTAAGCTACTAGAGATGGTTTTGTTGTAGTACCCTCATATAATTGAGGATTTAGCATATTTATCCGAACTGAATAATATTTCATTTTCATCACTGCAATATTTTAATGTTTTTAGGAGACCTTCCAGTTCACTCTCATTCCTAGCATACAAGTAGTTATCTGTGAACATAGATGGCTTATTTTCATTTGAGATATCTTATAGCCATATTCCGTCCTGTTATGTTCGCTGTTTAGTGCTATTAGAAATATACAAAATATTAAGGGAGACAAAGATATGTTCCTCCGTTGCTGATTATTTCACAAGACGTTTAGACACCATTCATATGATTAAGGTTGAAGTGTTGTTTTCCATATCGATAAAAGTTATTTTATGAAATTGATATCAACGGGTGATACATTGTATATATTTAAAGACGTTAAAATCCGGAAATGGTTACACTATCGAATGCCTTACGATAATCTATGCCGGCAGTATTGATTTTTTTTGGTATTCAATCAGTTTCCCAAGATCATCAGATAAATAAGTAATCGGTCTTTACATCTGTAAGCACCACGTTTGTACTCTTTATTTTCCAAGAAGTAGTACGTCATTATTAATCTCAGAAGAAATATATCTGTCTTAGAATTGATGTCAACAGTTTATAAATAGTGGGAACACATGTTATTTGTTGCAGTTTTAGGGGACATTTGTGCCACCATTCTTGGTAGAAGGAAAATAATTCCTTTGGTTACTCATGCTGGAATCTTAGTAGGATCATTGACCATTTCTTGAAGTTCTTTGACTAGTTTGTGTGCTGTATTTAGATGATAGATGTAAAAGTTAGGAATTTAATCTATTAGTGACGATTTCCAGTTGAGAATTTTTTTTCATTGCACGTTCAGCATCCTATTCTGTGATTCCCGTCCATGTTCGTTCTGGTTAATTTTTCATCCGTTCTACCTCTTTTGTAATCCAATCTGATTCTTTCTTATGTCCGTCAAGTCAAGCCCATATTTTCCCTAGAAAACGTTCTATTGTTTGGTGATGTCATTTTATTTTTGTTTGCCTATATCTCTGTAAAATTTCTTTGCATCTTGTTCTGTCCATAGAATCTTGTTTTTTTTTGTTTTTTTAATAAGCGTCTGATCTTTGAGCTTTTAGTTGTATTGTTTGCTTTGTCTTTTTCTTTAGCTAATAGGCGTTCATTTTCATGTGTATTTTTGTATTTACTTTTCATTGTTCTGCCTTTCCTACTCCTTTGTTTCTCTTGTCAGTTCATCGAATAATGATAATTCACTTGTACAATTTATTTCTCTACCTTTCTTTTACAAACTGGCTCTGTATCTCTGTGAGACTGTCTTTGTTTATTTTGTTAGTTTCTGGTCTTGATGATGTCCATTTTGCATCGTTGAGACATATATGGGTTTGCTTCATCTAGAATTAATTTGATCGCTGCATTGTTGAGTTTAATACTTTTGAGGTTCTGCTTTGTTGGTTGTAATAATGGCGATTGTTCTCCTTCCTCCATTCTGTATTTGAATTCAATCTCATGATTTCTTCTTTGGCGTTTTGCTTTCCATAAAATAATTCAGTTCAATGTGTGTTGGACTCGTTTTATTGCAGGATTATGAGCGACTAAGATCTCGCCTGTCTGACTCTTATAATCCTTCAGCATTCTCTTCACATTGTGCATCTGAGTTTCTTCATTATTTTCTTTGATTCGTGTGATATTAGTACATTTTATGTCCATTTCTGGTTACATTTCATGTTCAGTTAATTCACTTATTTTAGTTGAAGTTCTTTTTATTTCTTGTGATGCACCTTCTTACATTGCCTGGTTTATTTTCGTCAATGGGCGTTCTAATTGCTTGTCCAAATATTTCTCGCCAAATGCGAGTAACCCATGTCTGGGGTTTGTGAAAGCTTAAAGAATGCATCATAACGAGATTGTACTCCTAACGAAACCATTTTCACTTTTCTTATTTTAATTGAATGGCTGTGGATCTATCTGGAGAATTCGCAGATCCATTGTTGTTATCATCAGGGTTATTGCAGATCTGAAGATTCATTATTTGTGTAGGCGTTTGTTCTTATAGCAATTTTTTCGATCTCAGGTACGTTCACTGCTGAGGGACGAGCTTCCTGTTTAGCCACTGGAAGAATCATAATGGACTTTTCGGTTTGATATTTAGTTCTCATATTGTTCTCACAAATAACACACGGGTACAAAAGTCCACCCATGGTCGCCTGGCATATTGGGTAACCTTATTTTACAGACAGGGTTCCGAAGTCTGTAAAGGTTCGTTCACGACCTCATGACTCAGCAGCCATAAGCTTATTTTTCGGAGTTTTCCTATTCGTTTCCTCTTTGAAAAAAACAACAACAAAAAAACACAAGTTGGTCATACTAACGTTTTCACTTAATATAAGAAGTAATTACCTCTACCAGATGAAAGGGCAGGTGAACATACATTTCAGTTTAACAGGTGAAAAAAAAAATGGAAAAATAGGCAAGCATTCAATACGATCCTTATCCATACGCGTGCCCGCGCGTGAACGCAAACACGCATGCGCGCAAGCTGTGTGTGTGTGTGTGTGTGTGTGTGTGTGTGTGTGTGTGTGTGTGTGTGTGTGTGTGTGTGTGTGTGTGTGTGCATGTACACATCGACAAAGATACACTACGCTTAGATATAAAGCTCTGTTTAGTTCCCGAAACTTCCGCTGGGAGTGTGGAAAATTGTTAAAAATAAAAAATAAGGATATATAAAACATAATTAAATCAAAAACAAAAACTAAATGTTGAAGCCAAATCGTCTTAAAATATAAATCCAGTAATTAAAATAAAATGCTTACATATTGGCACGGAAACATAGAGCAGTATCAGCCAGAGGGTAAAATATTTGATTTGTTGAGACCAATATGTGTGAAAATAATCAAATTTAATGGATATATAGACACTCCCTTCTCCACTAACAGTTAATGGAAGGATCACTACAAACGTTATTTTATGGAACACATGTTTGAGTATGCGCCAGGTTTTTGTAAACAGCGTGAATTACGTGTACAGATATTAAATTTCTGGAGGCATAGCAGAAAAAAAAAGATATATTCCCATGTGCCGTCTATGTCCTTCTTTACATGATATAGGAATTCTCATATTACTTTGCCTTATATGACAACTTCGGGTTTCATTCATTGTATAATTTCCAGTAATTTTAAAAATTAGTATCAAAGAAACACAAGTAGCCTAGCGGCTATCGTTGTGAAAAGGGAAATCGATGCACGATATTCTGTTAACTACATATTCGCCCAAAAGCCCTTGAGCGGGATATGAATCATGTATCTTCTTCACAGATAACTAGCTTAAATTACAGGGAAATTCGATTTCTTTACCCTTAGTTTGTAGCAACTGTACAAGAAATTGTTAAGTCACAATCATGGTGAAGGCAATAGGAAAGCAAATACAATCCTATGTATGCTACAACAGTTCATAGGTCACAAACAATAGAAGCACAAAACAAAAATAATTATGTATAATTAATGCAATATGATGCCTGAAGTAGATGATTTGAAAGCTATACTAACAACACCGTCGACAACAAAAACAAGAACAACAACAACAATAATAGTAATAATAATAATAATTAAAAGATAATAATAATATTATATTCCAATGTTACTATCTACATATTTCGAATGTAGACAAACCAAATATGACACCACATAGCACCTTATATATATAAAACATAATACCTTACATTAGAAATGAACATTAGCTTTAAATTAATAAGAAATGTTTCTTTGATTCAAAATTTAAAATTAATCAGAATTTGAAGACCGACTACTTCGGCTTCTAAAAGTACAATTTATTCGATATGACGTTCTAAGTGTTATATCCATTCACCTAAGAAATAAATAAAAAGCAATATGCAAGATTTCCAACAGTGTAGAAAATTCTAATTATCAAAAACATCACGTGCATTCTCACTATCATGGAATAACTAGACACAAATATAGGCAGTGAGTAAGACTGTGAAACGTTGGCAAGTAGGCACTTGAATGTCGTGGCGAGTGCGAAGGAAAAAGTGGTTCTCTTTTGCCCAGCAAATGAGCAGGCGATGACAAACACTTACTTTAAAGAACAATCAAGACTACTGTGGTAACAGATGAGACAGAGAGTAGACATTAAACCTTAGATAAACTACTTAAACTTTAACCTTTCTGTAAGTTTATACATGTAGAGAAATCTAATTATTTGTGTAACAGGCGAACGAATGTGTGACAAAGAAATCCCAAAGTACAACGGAATTGTGAAAAATACTCTTCAAAATCAAATAATGAATTAAACAAATGTAATGTATCCTTATAATCGAATAAATTATTTCCACCCTACGGGCTCTCCCTCACAGACGGTACATCCAAATCCCCCCCACTCAGACGATCTACATTCTTTTTCCAGCAGTTGTAACCATCAAAACAAAGACCTATCATTGTACGCAAATTGTAGCAAACAACCGCTATTCTCTTCGTATTATTTTTGTGAGATGTAATTTCCACTAGAACATTTCCTTCCCGCGAACCACTGCATTGTGGAACCAGCATCAACAGGGTGTTCTTCCTCATATATCCACATAAACATCGCCGTTTTCTCTATAATCATTTACGCCGAGTGGCTCCCAAGCCCTGTATATTGTGAAAAAATATGCGAGAATTCAATGTAAAATAGAATATACTATAATAAAGTATATATGTAGAGTTTAATTTCAGTACAGATTAAGAAAAAAACTGAAGCTAAAGTGATGGCTTTCATGGACAGAGAATTTGCGAAATGAGGACATTTTAAGAGGATTTGCAAGGACACTGCTACTAAAAATCTGAACCAGCGCCATAATGGTGAAGGAATACTTAATGACATTAACTGGCAAATATTAAAATGAAGAAAAGGGTAGAATATATGTAGAAGAAATCTCATTAATCCGCTTGGATAAATAGACAGTAGCCTAAAAACTATTAATATAAATTAAAAGAGAAACAAATTACTTACATCAAGAATGTTGAGGAATGTCATGAAGGAAAATGATACGCAAATACATTTCAAAGAGAAAGAATACTTGATTGATTTGTTTACGGTTTGCCAACAATGTGTGGGTTATTTACAGTATTTACATATACTTGTATCTATTTCTATATATATATATATATATATATATATATATATATATATATATATAAATATCTTAGGGTACAAAACAACGTAGGTGCATAGAAAAAAGAATGAAGTTTTCTAGAATAATAAGCTAAATATTAAGAGATAGGAAAATGTAATTAATATTGACCTATATGTCTATGAATTCTGCACAAAATATAAAGATGAAAAACAGAAGCAAACTGATGTCCTGAGAATTCGATGTACAGAACATGTGGGAAACTGACGTTTAATGATTCTATAGTGTGGCTAAATTCACTGAATCCGGTATTTTAAGAATTGTGACTAAAAGATAGGGAAAATTTGAAACAAATTAATAAAAAATCTGACTTAATTTCGTATATATATATATATATATATATATATATATATATATATATATATATATATATATATATATATATATATATATATATATATATATATATATATATATGAACAAGTAATTAGGATTTCTTTGAATTCCATTTTCTAATCAACTGCAAAATTTGATTAACGCCCCCAGGTTAAAAATTAATTAACGATTCAATTTGTATTGAATTTCATTGTCACTGCATGTCTCTTAAAACATTTTTTTCGAGCAGAAAATTTCGCAAAATTTTATAGTTATAATTTATTGACGGAAGAGAAAATACGTTTTTTATTCTATTCTCCATTCAAGAGATGACCCTAAAACTATTCAAGGTAGAATGTTAATGAATGTGTTTGATATATGGACGTATGAATTATTCTGATATGAAGGATAGATTATTGCTGAAAATAGACTTGAACAAATTAACATTGTTGTAGTCAGGAAAGGATTCTGTCATAATATTTGCTCCGCAAAGCAGCCGTTCTTGGAAAAATGTTGATAAATAGAATTTCATTCTTATCATTAGAATACGAATGGAATTACTCGCGCTTGTTTACATTGCAAGGCTAAATGTTGGCTAAAATTGTGGAACAAGTAATTTCACATATCAGAACATTATTCAGGGAAATAACAATATTATAGTCTTGTGAAGTTGCGTATGTGGAAAAGGTGTTCGATTGTGGAAAAGGCGGTGTACACGTCTGTGCAAAGTCTATTACACCGCCTTCTGGGTGATGCATTATTTCCCACAATCGAACACATTTCCACAGAAGCAACTTCACAAGTCGATAATCTATTGATATTTCCTACGTAGACTGTATGAGATGATTACACAAGCTAGGAGAAATATGTCAGTAATACTCCGGTTTTAGTTATACCAGAATATTTGTAATGTTGGAGTCAAGTACGTTGTTTTCTGTAGTGATGATTATATGTATTCAGTAAATTTTATGACCCGATTTGGTTCAGATATAGAAATGTTTTAAAAATATAATAAAACCAATTTTCAAATTTTAGTGGAACTGTATATAATATATGTTTCGGATGTGCAAAATTTAGTATCGAGATAAATTTTCGTAGTGATTTTCATACAATTTTCAATACGATTTAAACACATATATTTGCAAATAATGTCACCTTTTACACTAATTTTCGCTCCCTTTGAGGCATCTTTCTGGTTCATTCCTCCCCTCGACATGTTTGGAGTTGTGAAGTCTTCTTAATAACTTTTACAGGCTTTCATAGAATTTGCTTTCTGTCTTTTAATTTGGAGCGATCGAAACTTCTATATTTATTTTACTTTCTCTTTCCCTTTGTCTTTTCTTCCTTATTAATATTTCCTTGTTTTTATTTTGTTTTTTTGAATGAAATTTATTTTAGTTTTTGCCCCCTTTTCAAACTTTGAATAGCATGTCTTTGGCGATTTTCCGTGTTCATCGAAGCACTGGACGTTATTTTTTAACCTGGTATCACAGACCATTGGAGACTTTTCTTACTCAAGAAGTTAATGTAGGCCTACGTTAAAACTATATATTTGCATTCAAGATTCCCTATGCATAGCACATCCGATTCATGTTCTTCTCATTTATTTATCTATAGCAATCATATAGCAATCCATATTTGCAGGTATAGTTAATGCTCAAGCATCTCCCTTTACCTTGTCCTCCATATGTGACTTTTAAACTTCTATTCCAAGAGCGATAAATACATACATCACATGAACCGTGACTCCCAGCCCAGCTTACCTCTCCATTTGTGTTTCTGTGTCCGTTGTTGTCTTTTTTGTTTGCTTGTTTGTTTTTGTTTGCTTCTTTTGTGTGAGTATTTTTGTTTTTTTTTAATTAAAAGGCTTCCTATCGTCCTGTTATTACTCATACCCATTTCTTTTGAAGAGACATCTGTTGCAGATGTAGAGACTCATCCATTGTTTCCTGTTTAGGAAGGGGTTCCCGGATCCTTTCCTTTCTCTGGCCTTAATGCTGTCGTGAATCGCTTGTGATTTGTTCGGTTTGTGGCAACGTCTCTTCATATTGAGGATAACGGGTTGACAGATTACTGGTTGCTGTTCCAGATTGGTAGCTAGGAGGCCGAACCGTTGCGTAGGGTCGTGAGAGGTTGCTCTAATCAACAGTTGTATAAAGGCAGGGTGTATGCCGCTGCATGCACCCCGGTTGGCAACTCTGAAGCCACCTTATGTTGTTCTTACTTTCTCTTCATGCCACATTTGATGACCGACTGCTTCTATTACTTTAGGTCTTTTCCTTATCAATGTAACTCAACATGATCATAAGCAACCACAAATATAAATCTAAACCAGCTAAAAAATCACCTAAACGCTTTGACATTTGTTTCTCTAACATCCGTAGTATTTGTATCAACTTCTCGATTCCTGTCTACCTTACTCTCCTTAGAAAGAACTCTGAAATTCACATGCATGGCCTGGGAGTTTATGTCCGCGATCATCTGGCGCTGGCGAGAGAACTGTCTTTGGAATCTCTAGATTATTTATTCATTTTTATATATCGCCTCAATTCAGTAAGCTATCGCGTCCTTCTCTACCGTTCCCCTTCCTATGAAGAATGTTGCGTACTCGATAGCATTTCTGATAATATAGACAAAACCACCTCTATACATCCAGTTGCAAAAATATTCTTGTTCGGTGACTTTAACGCCCACCATAATATGTCTTAAACAGTCTGAGACTGACCTCACTGACATCCAAACCCTTACCTTTACAAACATTTAATCCCTCACGCAAGTGGCTGACTTCCCTACGTGTTTCCTCAGACGGTAACGCTTCCTTTCTCGATCTCTATTTTACCTCCATTTCTGATTCATGTCAAGCTACACAGCTCTGCCCTCTTCGCAATTCTGGTCACTCTCCTTCTAGCCATGAACTTCCTAATGACAAAATATCATTCTTCTATCAACGCGCACACTGGGACTCGTTCGGTGATTTCCAACGAGATGTTCCTTAAAATGTGGTTTTTAATAATCCCGTACAAAACATTAAATTGCGCTCATCTGCTTGCTTCTCACCTGCTTTCCATGCATCTATAGTTCATAGGAGTCAGTTCTTCCATCTGTACCGGGGCGATATATCTGACTGCAACAGATGTCTCTTTGACTCTGCTCGTAATGAGTTCAATAATGTCCTCAATGCAGCAAATTACTGTACTGCAAGAGTGTACTGGACTACAGTAAATCCTCAATCCCACCTCTATTCAGTCAATTAATAGTCCTAACATCCTCAGAAGATAAGGCTGAATGCTTTGTTTGAAAAATCTCATCCAACTCCACACACGACTCATCTGAGATACCCATCACTTGTCTTTCGCTGGAGCTATGGCTATACCGAGTGAGATGTGCATAACCTCTTCGATGGTAGTAGTTATAACCTCTAAATTAGGCTCTCTAAAGCAAGTGGTGAAGACGGAATACCATCCGTAGTCCTAAAGAAAAGTACCCCTGAGCTGGCTCCAATTCTCCTCAAAATCTTTTTGAAGTCCGCCTCTGTCGTCCCGGTTTTTAAATCTAGAGACCATTCTGACAAACCTACCGTCGCATCAGTCTCCTATTATACTTCGGCAAAGTTTTCGAGACTTTAATCAATGCCGAAGTACTTAAGCATCTCATCTCCCAAGGTTGGCTTTCTGACAAGCAATATGTTTTCCGCTTTACCCGGTCTACCTCTGATGTGCTTACAGCCATAACTGATTATGTATACCAAGCTCTTGATAATAACGGCAATGCTCGAAATTTGCTCTAGATATATCGAAGGTAGTTGACAGGATTTGTCGTGCTGGCCTTCTACATAAGATTCAAGGATACGTTATGACAGGACGATTATTTGATTTGATTCAATCATTTCTGTCTAACCGTGAAATGAATGTTGTCCTGAACGGGTTCTCTTCCAGTTCCTTCCATACGAACGCTAGTGTTCCTCGGTGCTCTATCCTTCGCCCTACACTGTTTTTGATCTTCATCAATAATCTTCTTGGCGTCATCAGTACTCAAGTCAGCAACTAAGCAGTCGGCACTACCATTTACTCCCGTGTCAATAGTAATTCCGGCATTGCTGAGAGAATTACCTTGGTCGTTGATCTCGTAAACGACCTACTTTCTGTTGTTCACTGGGAAGTAAATGACATGTGAATTTTAATGCATCCAAAAGGAAACTGCTGTTGTTTACTCACCATAAAGAAATGTCTCTGGCACCAACGATAGATGTTCAACTCCATGAGAGCGCCTCGCTGCAATTCACTGCGCCTCCTTGGTCTCATGTTCTCTACTGCCCTAATCTTAAGAAACAGTCAGAAATAAAACAGGTGCAATGATAAAGTTTTTCAAAAATATGGAATTTGATATAGACATAAAAACTAACCTAAACGAAGTAAATTTCTGCGACGTCACCTTCACCCTGAGAAAAGGTGAATATATTCCATACAGAAAACTCAATTATAACCCATTGTATACAAACATATCTTACACCCAACTCCGCCATCAGCATCAAGCAAACACCACAATCAATTTACCGCAGGCTTTCCAACAATTCTTCCAATGAAATCATATTCAACGATTCTAAGAAAGACAATGAAACAGCCCTAAAAGATAGTGGATTTCCACAGCACCAAAAAATTCAACAGTGAATATGTCACAAATAAAAAATGGCACAATAGGAAAACAATCAAAAATCATCTGAACACATTAAACTAATGCGTAACTGCAGAATAAAGAAATAATGTCGCTTAAACGGCAGTTGCTTGCAGAACACTGTAATTTACCAAGCCACTGTAAATCAGCAGATAACGAAGAAAAATATATATCGAATTAACTAAAGAACCCTAGAAACACACAAAAAAATCCCTTACAAATAGTAAATAAGTTAAAGGTACAAAACTTTCTAAACATATCAGGGAGATAAAAACAAACAAACAAAAAATAAAGCGAATCACACCAAAATATCAAGGAAAATAATGAAAAGAACATCAGCATAAAACAAATCAATCGAAAAACTGTAAACTTTGCCAAAAATATCCATAATTACCTTACAATACTAACAACGATCGGAACTCATCTCAAAATGCAGAGACAAAAAACAACTTTTTAAAATACTACTCAAAAATCTCTGGTTTGATTAAATTTTGAAATAATGGTTTAATTATTAACACGATTTATTCGATAAGAGCATATAGTACGCTCTCTTATTTTGAATCCCGTAACTTATTTATTCACGTTCTAGCTTTAGTAGTTGCTAAAGTAAAGAAAATATAACAGTAATGAACTTTAGAGCATGTTCCTCCATGTGGCAGGAAATGAAGCTAAATTTTACGTGGTGATTTTAAAATAAGCGTAAATCATAAAAAATTGCTCGGATTCGTTTCCTATTCCAAATTTCCATATATTATCGTGTATGAAATATTTTGCAAAAGTTGATTTAAAATCTGCCTATAATAACATGCAAGTTGATGACAAATTCAGGGAAATGACACCAATAAACACCCCATAGCATTATTGAGTAGGAGGAGAATTCCCTTTTGATGGAAACCGGTAAGTAACATTTTCCAGATAGCAATAGTTAACGTTTGAACTGAAGAAATTAGTAACATGATTATTTATCAGTATGAGGTTTGCATTGGTGCCTCCAATAAAGTCGAATTAAAACACAGAACATATGTTAAACAAGTTAAAATATTCAGTGGTGGCCATAGAAAAGTATTTGAATTTGTTTGCATATAATATCCCATTTAGGGTACCAGATTTCAAAAGATGGTATTGCCCCAGATCCAAAGTTAATACAAAAAGTGTCAGAGTTATCTATACCTACTAAAAAAATAGAATCCTTTTTAGGATTGATTAATTTTTTTAATAGATATCTACAAAATGACAGCGACCTTATAGAACTATTTGATAAAATGAGTGAAACGAATAATGAATTCAAATGAACTTACGAAAAACTACGGATGCAAACGAATTAGCTGTGTCAGTAAATTTATCGCAAGAAAGCCATCTAATTATTTAAGCTACAAGAAGCTTGACGGCAGCAACAATAAATTATTCGAATATTGAAAAAAGGCATTGGTTATTCTCTGGAGATCCACAAAGTATATTAGGTAAGTTCCTATTATGTTCGGACCATAAACATCTAGACTTTATTTTCGACGTTAGGAAAGAGTGACGAACTTTATATATTTCAGAAGTCTAATGTGGTCAATAAACTTAATGATATATGATTTTGATATTGAGCATGTTAAAGAAAATACAAAATGTCGATGTATTACTATGTTTTCAATTTTATAAGGAGCAAAATGAAAAAATGGAAATCCCTGATGAAAACATCTTACATTTGGGTGAATTTAACATATGATCTCTACAAATATAGGCATCATGAAATTTGCATGAACGGATATTAAGCAAGATGGTCGAAAGAATGATAATAAACAGGTGGAGTAATTGTTCTAAATCAGAAAATCCTTAGAAAGAAATAAGGCATAAATTAACGATAGAAAAAGTTGAAAACAGACATATGTAATGATAGTGCACACAGAAACGGTAAAACAATATTTTAAACATAGGTCATGACTATATTACTGTAGTATAATAGTTACAGAGAGGGGCTTCAAGTTGGAAGCATGGTAGTTGGGGTATTATAGATATAGAAAGCTATGGGCATAAATTCCCAAAGTCAATTGGTAAGAAAGATTGTACCTATTAGTATATATTAAATAGAAGAGAAATAACGTGTATAGAAAGTAAGATACAGGTGGAAGCTGACAGCTGATCACAATACAAAACTTACCTTTACTAATGAATGGGATATATCAAAACTTTTCAAGTTTTTATAATTTTTCAGTGAGGATAATAACTAAATACGGTGGACAGTATAATTTGTATTCATTCTGGAAACGTATTTAATATATCTTTTTATTTAATCTCATTAATTATATAAATGGCAGTAAGTCAGGCGAAACGGATCCCTAATAAATCAGTTAATGAAAAAAGTATATTTTGTTATTTAAATTGTTGCATTCTTTTTTTATTGATAAATATTTCTAACATATATAATCTTTTTTATTAGTATTTCTCTTGTCCATACAAAACCAGGTACAGCACGTCATAACTGGATTATGGTGTAACAATGGCGATCAAACTAACGATTCCATAATTTCTGGAGGTAGCGAGAAAGCTAATCTATCATCGTTTCTTGGAGATGAAAATTTCCAGAAGGAATATTATGTTGGAGAGTGTACAAAGATGTTCCAAGTGCTATTTATGTATTTTGTCCTTGCAGTATGAAAACCTTTTTGTATTTTTTTAAAATCCTCCCAATCTTCTTTGCTAAAGATATTCAAATATCCCTGCAGTCATCTCTCTTTTCTGTAAATCTAAATACTTATTTACTTTCTTTGTTTCTTTTTTGTTTCTTTCTTTGTTACTTTGTTTCTTTGTTTCTCTCTTTCTTTCTGTCTTTCATTCTTCCTTTCTTGCTTTCATCAACTCTTTCTTTCATTATTCCTTTCTTGCTTTCATCAACTCTTTCTTTCATCCTTACTTTCTTTCTTCCTTATTGTATATCATTTCTATATATCTTTCATAATTTTTCTGTCAGCTTCTCATTTTGTCATTCTCACTGTCCCTTAACGTTTCTTTCTTTCCTCATGTCATTTTTTTTTCTTTTTTCAAACTTTCTTGCATCTTTTCTTTTTGGTTTATTCTTACGTAAGATCTTACGGTTACAACTAATTAGTTCAATTGTAATACAGCGATAATTGCCAATCTACTAGTATGCTTATAGAAACTTTACCTTGAAAATATTATTAGAAGTAAAAGACGTAAGTTAGTTTTGTCTGAAAACGATCTGCTTAAAGGCACATATTCCTATATATGTATATATATATATATATATATATATATATATATATATATATATATATATATATATGTATATACATATATATGCATATATATATATATATATATATATATATATGTATATACATATATATATATCCGTCTCCTTTCCTTTCTTCTCGTCTCTATGTCTCTCTTTCTCTCTCTCTCCCTATCTGTCTATATATATATATATATATATATATATATATATATATATATATATATATATATATATATATACACATAAAACATGTTGTATAAAAATAATTTTCCAACCAGTAAGGTCTAGTTTCATACGCCAAAACAAGCATAAATGTCCATATATGTTAGCAAATCCTTCGTTTTTCAGTTATTAATTTTAATGAATGTCTATTGTAGACGGTGTAGTTTGACCCTGTTTGCGGTTTCACTGCTATATCTGATTGGCTTTCCAGACCCTAGGCAACTGAGTCATCTAAGCTTTTCAGGTGTTTATCGACGCGTTGCTGTACCCGGAAACAACGGACCACGATCCATGGACCGAGGAAGACCGAGATCTGCTCGTACGCCTGACCACGATAACACAATCTACAGGCTGTCGTAGACGATCCAGGTAGCAGCACATATCAAGTGGCTGTAGCATATGGTACATCTCATAATACCACATGGTGGGTACGTCAAAAGCAGCTCCTCTATCCGTATCATTTGCAATGTGCGCAGGTTATTCCCCTCCGATCACTCACGAAGGGATAACTTTTGTGTATATTTTATTGTCCAAACCGTTGTTTGTCACTTCAGTCTTGTTTAGGGATGAGGCAACATTTGGAAGAGATGGAATAACAATTTTATACAACTAGCATTTGTGTGTTGATAGGAATCCCTATGATAAAATACAGGCTAGACACGTACATCAGTTTATGATTAATATGTTAGCTGTAATTGTAGTTGACTATCTGGTAGGTCTATATGTTCTCCATGCAAGCAGAGGACATTTTGAACATTTGTTATGAGTTGTTGTGCTGAGGTCCAACGATGGCATTTTGGACAAATATTTATATGGATAATTTCCCTTATATTTCTGTCGCAGGGAAAGGCTCCCAAATTTTGCACAAATATATTTGGATTGTATCTTGGATTGTTCATTTGACAGCATCTAATGTAGACTTTAAACGTAATAACTTAAAAATAAAGAATTTGCAGACATTAGTTTATATGGAATATTCTCCTTGATTTGGTGTGAAGAACTCGCTGCAACAGTATCTTAAATTTTTTTCGATTCATCATCTCTCTCTTTCTCTCTCTTCATATATATATATATATATATATATATATATATATATATATATATATATATATATATATATATATATATATATATATATATATATATACATATATATATATATATATATATATATATGTTGGCAGTTTAATTAATCTTGCAATGTATTATGAATGAGCGTATTGCAGGAGATGGTATCTTTATGGATAACGCTGCATAGGAATTTTGAGTTATCTACTGATAATTATTGAATTTTGTAATCAACAAACTGCGTTAAGTTTTAATAATTAAAAATCAAAATCCTGTGTCACTGACTTGATGTTTGTTTGGCACACACACACATACACAAATGTAAATCATTTGTAACCCCTTCTTTTTAATATAGATTTTCAGCCACTTTTGGATCACTATATATTCTTTTTCGTTATTATCTACGAATTTCCATGATTTGTCGTTTTTTTATTTAATTCCGTGCTTTTTATTTTCTTTTTGATTCACTTTTATAAAATCCGGGAATCCCAATGACACAGTCTATATGACCCATTGCTCCTGGGGGAAGCGATTGATTCGTACGTTTCCAAATAGACTATAAGCTATGTTAGTTGTTGAAATTGTCTTGTGGATTTCAAGTCTCATGCCGGTAACCTATTACGTTAGATGCATTTTCGAAATGTTAATTGCATATACAAATTTTATTCAATATTTCATGATATTCCCTTCAGAATTTCAGACAAAGTACAACTGACGAATACAGAATATTCGCCTGGATGATCAAACATACTATCGTTCGTACATCCGGTCGGTATCCGGGGTGATAACCATACATAAAACACTGCCAACGACACCAGTATTTTATCAAATGTTTGAAAAGATAAGTGAATGAAAAGGCTCAATTATCACATAAAATCTCACTATGTACGATAGACGTGATTGATGTTTGTTAAAATCTGAATGTACTAAAGCTGAATTAGTGGATGTCAACGTTCGCTCCGTTGTTAAACATACATTTTGTATCTACTGGCTGGCAAATCGCAAAATTTTAACACACGCCTGCTGACATTTACGAATAACTCACGTTCGTTCTGAGACCTTTTCTGTTTAACATTCTGATTTGCTTTCAACGTAGAAGATATTATTCTTATACTGGATCGGTGGAATGAAACATTCCAATTCATATGCAAATGATTATATGGTCAAACTCTCTAGCAGGAATCTATTCATATATAAAAGACAAAATATGTGTGAGTGTGTGTGTTAGTATATATGATTGATCGGATCTCCTATATTTTTCAACCGATTTCAACCAAATTTGACACAGTTATTGCTAATGGTCATGCGGAGGTTTTGACGGCGCCTAAATTCATTTAAGTCAATATTTAAATCAATAATATCGAGTTTTCATTTTTGATCGGACGCACGCGTGTGTAATTATGTGCGTTCACTGCACACAAGCAGATATTGGCACTTTTCATGTCAGAATTAATAGTGGTAGAATAGTTAGAAAAAAGTAGGATTTAAGTACTTATATGGGAATAAAAAGGAAAAGAATGGCCATATTTTGTTTCGGATGCAAAAGTTATCACAATGAAGGATTTCTATCGCAGCCGCTCCAAAAGCCAATTGGATTAGTGTTATTAGTCCCGCGCGACTCGCGTGATGCGTAATACTTGCTGCTGATTAGCCCATTCACGCTCCGGGGTCATGCGAGATCATGCGAGATCATGTGTGAACGGGGGGTTGTCACGCGTGCGCGCATCAAGCATCCCAAATTGGGTAGAGGTTTCAGGTAGCCTACATTTATTTTTGGATTTAACGCTCATACCATGGTTTTTAAAAAGGATATTTTAATGTTTCAATGCAGGCATGCATTACTGTCCATGTTTAATTCATTTGCACAGGGGGACTCTTATGTATTTTCATGCCGTTTACGTGTAGCAAAATGCACCTACTCGCTATAATTTTACTACTGCGCATTGCTGCCCCAAAAGGTTCTCGCACGTTTTCATTTAAATTCGTGATACTTAAATTCCCTCATCATCCATCAGTAAACGAAATTAAAATGGCTTCAAATTTTGTTCGTAAGAAGTTTAAAAATGGCTGTATTTTCTAATTTGATCAATAAAACTACCTTATATCTCCTGGCTACACAAAATTTTCAAATGTACCTAAAGATTTAAAAATCCACTTTCTGATTAGCTGACATTGAGAGACTGCGCTACATCGGTGATGACATAAATAAAAAAGGTAATGCCTATTTTGGGATAGGGAACTACATAGCTTTCATATTTATAAAAAAAAACGATACTAGTAGTTAAGGCTAGGCTAAAAAGAATGTCTTTCGGGGCCATGAATACGGCCGCTGAATTGCGTGCAGAGGAATCGCGAAGTACATCCAGTCGGCATATCGCGAGCATTACATTGCCAGACAGGCGGACTGTGACTACAGACGTGGGCAAATGTGAGGCTTTCCGTGATTACATTCAAGACTTGTTTACCACGGAACCCGGTCTGTGACCTACTCAGTTAAATGCATATTTAGCCGAGTTTCCCTGCCTCGATGCGGCTGAAGTGGCTGGGTTTCCGAGTGTTCCATTACAGAATCTGACATATGAGATCCGCAGATTAGCTGGACAAGCTGGTTGGCTTGGGCAAGTCTCCGGGATTAAACGGTCTTCATTACGAAATGTACTTGAAACAGTCGCCCGTGTTTGTCCCATTGCTGGCACTGATTCATAATAACTGGATGAATCAGGGATCTATAGCTCAACGCTTCACCAGGGGTGTGATCAAGCTGCTTCACAAGAACAAAAACGGTGGGGATGGGATATGTAATTATCAGCTTTTGTCGATGTTAAACACAGTTGAAAATTTTAGCCAAGGTTTTAGCCGGTTGTTTGCAGGCTGCCCCCCCCCTATTCTGATTGGCCCCGAGATCACTTGTGCTGTGAAGGGCACGACTATTCAGGACAAACTTCACTTGGTACACTTGATCATCGATCAAGTCAAAAGTGACGACGCGCTGATTAGTTCGGATCATTCCAAGGCTTTCTATAGGGCTGACCATGATTCTGGAGGCTGTCCTTTCCGACGCCGGTTTCGGGTCGTACTTTCGCAATTGGATTCGACTTTTGCATGCGTCTCCGGTGGGTTGGTGGCAGTGAATGAAGTAAGTTCGAACACTTTTGTATGTTTTCGCTCCATTCGTGAAAGTTGGCCACGTTCGCCTTTGCTGTACATTCTTGCGTTGGAGCCCTTCGTTCGTAAGTTGAAGACGAATCCGGATCTTCGCGGAATTTCCCTACCTGGTACTGCCACCTCGGCCAGGTACTCCGCCTATGTTGACGATATTGATGTTCTTGTGTTGAGCAGAGACGAAATTAACGAAATCAGCAAAGGAATCAGAGAGTACAAGACGGTTACTGGGGCCAAGAACAACCGCGATAAATCTGTTAGCTTGCCGTTGGATTCGTGGGAGTTTCTCTTCCTGGATATTTCCACTGGACGGACGGGCCGGTCAAAGCTACACGGCGTCTGGTTCGGTCCTGATCTCTTCTTTGAAATAAATTGGTCGTAGTGCGAAAGAAGGCAGTGGCCGCAGTTCCTCAGTGGTCCGGGGCAGGTCTTTCCTTGATGGAAAGGCGAGAGTATGTGCGTCGCACATTTACCCGACTCTCCTTTACCGATTCTACTTTAACTACTCTCCGTACTTCCACTCCCGTCTGCTAATTTATTAGATTCCGTACGGTTCTTTTTCTCCATGTGGGTAGGCAAGGCTGCCAAGTTATGTCGCGAGGTATGTTACCTTCATCCCTCTGAGGGTGATCTATATGCACCTTGCGTTGAGATTTTTCGATATACGCTTCGCATTTCTTACCTGGACCGGATGTGTTTGCAGGCGACTTCTGGAAGACAGACGCCAATAAGGATTTTCCATCCTTGACAAGTGTCTGCTCGTGCGAGGCCAGTCGTTTATCCCAAGGCGAATGCTCTTTCTACTGCGAATGTCGTCTTGCACTCAATTACCTCTTTCGGGTGAAGGATGACCTCTCCGACATCAATCCTTTGTCTCGTAAGTCATTATATCGGTCAGTTAGTGAGGGTGGGCCGTTCAGAATGATTTGATGGATGGGCAGGCGCTAATGAAGCAGGATGCTCGCTGCTTATGGCTTTGGGCTTCCGGGTTGAAATATCTCACTAATACTGAGGCATCTCTCACCTGGCTCTTGATTCGAGGGTCCCTCTGGGTCGGCAAAAAGCTTTGTGAGGCGGATTTGGTAAAGTCTCCAAACTGTATCCGCTGCTGTGTGAAGGTGTAGATCATTGGTCACTCCTTCTTTCATTGCAGCGTCGTAGGTCCGTTGTGCAAGTTTGTTGACGGCATCATGTTTCGTATGCTTCGAAGAATGTTCTTTGTCCTCGAGGCCAATTCCTTTTCTAGCAATGTCGCACCGTCGTTGAATAATACTGTGTTCTTTTGCTTACTAGGAGTTATGCGAGTTGTGATATGGACGATGCGACATGGGGACGAGAAATCTACCTCTTCCCAACTGATCTTGTCCTTTAAGCATCTGCTTAAAAGTCAATATTAGGACGGAAATGAAACGACTCCATCCACTGGAATTTGGCGAAATGAGGCTGAGTCTTGGGCGTTTGTGGCAGGTGAAAGGTGCTGACTTGGAGTGGTATTTTGATGCCGGTGAGGCATTAAGGATATTGGTCTTGCTAAATTGAATATTCACAACCCTGCCCGTAATAAGTTAGTTTAGATTTGTTTTTTCCTACATACGAGTATGTATGCTCATTGTATCCTTTTATTATTTTTGCATCTTCTTACTTTGTTTTCCCCACTCCTCTGCCCCCTTTAAGTACCAGCGATGTCATTTATCTGGTGTATGCGGGGCATCTTTCTTTTTCGGGGGTAGTTTTTTATATTTGTTGTTGTGTTTAGGTGAGAGCATGTTTCTTTGAGAGTCAGGTTGTCTGAGTCAATTTTAATTATTTAAGTTCTACATTAATGTTGTCCGATTAACTGATGTCTCTGCAACAATTAGTAATTGTGGATAATTTTATTACTAATACTATTTAGTTTTGGTTCTTGTAAATAAATTGTGTTTATGTCTGTAAATATTCATTGCGGTTTATTAATTTTTATAAGTTGTTTATTGTATTCCCCCATACAAAAACTGTACATATGGGATCTAATTAGAACTTCATACATTCTCTGAAGTATTGTGGTGGTTGTAGTAAGAGTGGTAACTAAGAATGTGGCGTTTTGGTGCAAGGGTTATTGTAGCATGTCTGGGTCAGTTGTCGTGGATAGCTAAGTTTAATTTTAAGACAGGCGAGGACCAGCCCTCCCCATTTTAGGCCATGTACAACATTTGTACCTTTAGGCAACAAATAATGCGGCGTTCTAGTCGTACGGACGTGCGAAAACTAGACAAGACGAACACCCACGCACACGCGCGGGCACACATAAACACACACACACACGCACACACATATATGAAGAAATGTATTTGACCATTAATATAATTAATGTCGCTTAATTGGATCAGATTATAGTAACTGGGGCAGTGCAAAAAAAACTTTAAGCAAATGCTGGTACGCATATAAAACGATATATATTTGTTTATGTTTGTATAAATATATATATATATATATATATATATATATATATATATATATATATATATATATATATATATATATATTTGTGTGTGTGTGTGTGTGTGTATGTGTCTGTGTGTGTATGAATAGAGGGATAATAGGAATGACATAATTACACAAACATATACATATATTTGTATTTACTGATGCATTAAACATATTATTTATTCACTAGCACTGTACATGTATTTTATGTGTTATTTATTAGTACACGCCAAATAAATTTGATGGAATTTAGACATCTGTTTTATAACATAATTAAAATTCACATTCTGTTTTGTTTATAGCTTTGATAATTTTCTGCTGTACATCTACATTTACACAGGAAAAATATTCATACTCCTAAATTTGTTTACATTTTATTTTTAAGAAAAGTTTTTTGCGAGAATAATTTATTCCATCTCATATAAAGCTTATAAATGAAGATTGGAAAAATATATATATAAGAGTTAAGATGAACAGAAATCAGTTGAACTGAAATAATGTTCGATTGTGATAAAAAAGAGTATATTTATAATAACATTTGTACGTATATTAATTTAAAAAAACTCGCTCCTATAATATTATGTCTCGCTTCAGCTACTCTCCGTGACGTGACTATAATTCTCTTCGGCGACTCCAACAGACAGCTTGACTCAAGTTGATTTTAGGCATCTTTCCTAATTCAATTTGTTTTACCGGGGATGATTTATTTACTCTACAGCATCCCTGCTTTTGAGTTGTTGTTGTTTTTTTTTTACTAGTAAATATTTTATTTTATTTCTTAGTATTAACTATCCTATTTTTTTTTTCTTGAGAGTTCACCCCATAGTGAACTTTGTATTTCGTTCGTTTGGGGTAAACCTCTAGTTTTTCCGTATATTTCCTTTTTCACCTAATTGTACTTGTACGTTCAAGGAATTCATGAGGTTGTGCTACGTCAAAATTAACACACAATACTTGTATAGATTCGTCCATTCTTGAGGTCCATTCTTCAGTAATTGCTCAAAGCTCTTTTTCGATATGTTACTGTGTGTTTATCTAAAAATAAATACGCTTAAATTCACCTCCATCCCTGCTGTGTGCCGATGGCGTTGTGCTAGAATCTCCAACTGTTGCCAATGCAACCGTCTTTAGATCCTAGCTAAAGGCAAAACGGACGTCTAGCCACACTGATGAACTGTGATACAGCGAAACATTCTGTCTGTGGATGGCTATTATATATACACACACTAGGTGTAACAGCAAATTTTTCCAAGTCGTGTAACTGCATAATCCATCCCACAAAATATTTACTATATAAAAATCACTAAATTAATTGAATATTTTAAAATCAGGTTTTCAGATGAAGTATTTAGCCATCTTGATGACATTTGCCCTAAAAATCACTTGAAAATAATTTGACTTATTCAGCTAGAAAAGAAACAGGTTAAAATCATTTTGTGCCAGAGCCACTTTCTTCCTCAATGTAAAATAGTGAGAGGAAAAAGATAATTCTGAACTTTAATAATGATATCAACATTCACACTCTGGCTTCCATCTTCAAAATTCATTCAAGAACCATCAAGAGAACGGTGAATAATTAATAATAATAATTTTTAAACAATAGGAAACAGTAGAGATTACCTCTGGAGCAGGAGGGCACAACGGGAAAAGGGATCATCATTTCAATTTAAGGCATAAGATATCGATTAGGAAAGCTCCACCTCATTTCACAAAACGTTTGTTACGTGCGAGAGGACTTTCAGCTATGAGTATCTAAATAAAATGAAAAATACTTGACGATAAAGGCGTACATGAAAACGTTGAAGTAAATTCTTACTCCAGGACAGAATGTTAGAATGTTAAAGAGCGCGAAGATCATCGTGAATAAGTTGAAAACTGATCCTGGTATAATATTTTATAGTTGAGCTTTATTAAAATAATTCCCGAGCTCAGCTATGATTAATTAATGATGAATATGTCATTTCGCTTATGATCGATTTCATCACGATTCTTCTTTCTACCTTGAAGAGTAATTATATGCTCGTATTTTACAAAGTAGAGTCCTATACTGTTAGAAAAACCTCAGATAATTTCAATATCTTTAATCATTTCTAAAATATAGTTCAGAGCTTAATTTAACAATTTTGCAATTATGCTGTTAAACCCTGTATATATACATATATATATATATATATATATATATATATATATATATATATATATATATATATATATATATATATATGTCTGTGTGTGTGTTTGTGTGTATTGGTGTAATAGGAAAGAACAGTTAGAGCAATGATCTAAATTTCTTTAGTATTTACGTTTTTAATAAAAAAAAATGCTCGATACAGAAGTAGAACTTACATTATGATTAATTTTTAAATATACGATTCCATCGCGACACAGAAATGACTGTTTCGAAAATTGACTCAAGTCCTAAATGTAGGCGTAATTTGATTGCGCCTTAATTTCCAATCTATAAATGAGTAAAGGATTTCTTCATTTAGTTGTTCTAAATCTTGGGAATGAAAGTGTACTTTAAATTTTAGTTTTAATATTGTAATTAAACTTTAGGTCTTGAGTCAAGTTTCGAAACAGCAATTTCTGTGTTGCGATAAAATCGTATTATTTAAAAATAATTACACACACACGCACACACACACACACACACACATATATATATATATATATATATATATATATATATATATATATATGAAAGTGATCATTGAAGTCAACACTCAGAGGCAACAGGCTGTTTCATGCTAGACGCAATTGTCAGGCCGCGAATCTTGGATTTTTTCATTATCTGGTGATTTTACCTTAAATAAAAACGTAATATACGAAGCCACGGTAAAATCAACAGATAATGAAGAAAAAGTATGCATAGGTGTCATTGATGGTCTCTGAAAACAAATAAACTATGCACACAAAATATCTTTCACAAATAGTAAATACGCGAACAGCACAATGCTTTCCAAGTATATCTAGGGAATTAAAGCAAAACACAAATCACACCAAAATATCAGGGAAAATAAGGAAAAGATCATTACCCTTCAAAAATTAATAAAAAAACCTGCAAATTTTGCTTGGAGGAAAAAAATAACTATTATCACCTTCCAGACCAAAATAAATTACTAAATAAACGATCTGAGCTCATCTCAAAATTCAGGCATGAAAGATTTTTACTACGTTACTTAAAAATCGAAAACTGAAATGCTTAAATAGAAATAAACAAAGTAATATAAAAAAAAACAAGTAAATTAAAATAACCCAACCGAATAATAAAGATATTAACGAATCACTCCCGTTAGAATAGACGAAATAGAATAAATAAAAATATAAACATAAAAAACAAGTAAAAACAATGAACCAAAATAAATAAATAAAGTAAATAATAATAAACAAATTAACAAACCAATCCCGCCAAAATAACCCTTAGAACAGACTACAATGACCAATCCCAAAATTGGAAGTAAAAATAGCTATAACTGCTATATAACGATAAAGAAAACATTATGACGTTACTCAAAAATCGAAATCAAAACAGCGTAAATAAAAAAATATAAAAAAATAAGTAAGTAAATAAAAAACAAATAAAAATTAATCCAAATAAATAAATAAATGAATAAATTAACAAATCGCCCCCCTCTAAAATAACCGTTAGAACTAATAAAAATGATCATAAATACACAAGTTAAAATGTTCAATCCAAATAAATAAAGATATAAATAAATTAAAAAATGCCCCCCGCCAAAATAACAGAAGAGACTACGTCAAGCAATCTAAGTATCAAACGAATAAATAGCTTTATCTTCCCAGTCCAAAAGAAAATATTAAGTAAACGACATAAGCATATCACACATTTTTACTACGTTAATAAACCATAAAAACCGAAAAGAATGAATAATACAAAATGAAAATATAAAACAAGTAAAATAAATTAACCCAAACAAATAATAAACAAACAAGGCACTCCCGCAAAAATAACCGCCAGAATAGATTACCCAGAATGCACCACTGACGCATATATATAAATATTCAAGGAAAAATACAACATTTGCGGCCCGACGATTGCGTGTAGCATGAAACAGCCTGTCGCCTCTGAGTGTTGATTTCAATGTTCACTTTTATATTCAAATTTAAAATTTACTCTCTAACTCTGATATTTAGCACTTTATTACATGAATATAAGAGATCAACGTCACAGGACATCGTCTGCAGTGGTTACGACAACTGACTTTCATATTCCCCACTATTCCAGACTCTGAGCCTACAGACTGGGATTGCGGTACCACTTCCGAGTTCACAGATGAGATGTAGAAACGATTCGTCATATTCTGATTCGAAGGACAACCGCAAAAGCTATATAAAAATTGTCAATTTCTCACAGCTGTTTGATAACTTAATTTCTATGCTCAAAGAGATGAATGGCGGAACGTACCCGTCCAAGAATGTTGTGTGGAAGTGAAGGCTCATCACCTGTGTCAATATTTTTTTCATAACTAAGTTACACTGAATCTCTTGAATTCCATGATGTGAAGAATATAGTTTTCTTGCTCTGTGTTTTTGGACAGTGAGTATAGAAGAAATATGGTGGCGCTGTCAGGCGTAAAATCAAACAGCATTGCACCATTCTCGTCCCAGAACACAAAGACAGCAAATTATGTGTAGGATTAATTATGTGTAGGAGCGCGCTTTCTTAAACTTAGGTTTTGGTAATTTTTTAACTTCCTTTCCTCTCTAAATAATTGTTGTAATTCGGTCCTAATCTCGCTGACGACAATGCAACGTCTTTTGTCCAGATACAGATGCTAATGGATAGCCAAATCCCTCCGCTTAATTTGTCACTATTCATGTATTTTTGCAGATTTAAATAGCTTTTATAATAGCTTTCAGAGAACGGAGTTATACTGTCATCTGTAATAAGAGAATACATTTTCTATTAAAGATAATGGCCTATCGACGAGTTTCATATGAGTTCGGGTGTGACTTTGATGGGGAACAGTCTTTCAAAGACCGCTGCTTCCCAAGAGAACCACCGTTCGTCCAGATTGGTTTTAGTTCTGGGTCAGACCTCTGATGATGGAATGTAAATAGCTTGGTCCTCGGGGCATTGAATATGACCAGCCAGTTTTTACAACACTGGGTAGTTTGTGCAAGATCGGGAAAGAGTACTGTCGCCAATCTCTGACCATCTAGGCTTCCAGAGTTGTGCTAGTATAAAGTCGTATCTTCGGCATAGATGTTTAAATATGATTTGACTATATACTTAGGCAGGTAAATTATGTAGCTCAAAAAGATGGTTGTTCCGAGGAGTGACTCATGAGGGACGCCTGCGTTGACCTCTAGGGCTGCAGGGAACTGGCCATTGATTACTAACTTCAGGGAACTACTTTTTAGGAAAGATTTTATGATCGAGAAGATCTTCCCATTGATTCCATAAATGCAGAGATTGTATCGTAAGACTTTGTGCCAGAACTTGTCGAAGGCCTTTGTGATATAAAGTGCAATGGTACGCGAGGTGAGTTTGTTGTCAAGAGCCTGTACGTGGTGATACTTAGGACAACGACAGTGAATCGGGCTGTCCGAAACCTATACAGCTCATTGTTGAAGAATTTGTTCTTTTCTATGTTCCGGGCGACTTTCTTATTGATTATGGAATTAAAGAACTTGCTCCGATACAGAGTAGACTGCGTTCTTGAAAATAGGGCATACACTCGACACTTTCCACCGGTTTGCAAATGATTTCACCTTCAAAAATTGGTTGAATAACTTTATCTGAATCAGTGGCTTTCTTAGGGACAAGCCTTTTGATAAATCTATATGCGACGGTAATATTACCGGGATTGTGCTCAGTGAGACGTGGGAACTTGGAGTAGGGATGGTCTTTATCATTTAACGTTGTTAGAGTCAAAGATGGAGACGAATAAATTCGCCTTATCAGTTGTGGAAGATATCACCTCGGGGTCATTTATAATTGTGAACATAGCCGTTTTACCTATGTTCAGGATTTGGTTATGTATCTAAATACAAATTAGAGAGATGTCGTAATAAAACATTACATCTTAAATAACCAACAGTGTTTTGCGGCAATTTTTAACATCAGCTTCAAATTGTTCTTATTAAAAATGTCAATAATTTGAAAGCATTCAGCTTTATGAATAAAAATAGTGAATTTTATATGATGTTTTTTTTTCAATATATAGCATGAGCAATGCAAATTCCTGGATTTGGACAAAAAAGGGTGTTCTGGGGTAGTAAGCACCGATCCTGATTGCATGCTCTGTCCAATATCAGTATATAATACTTCCCTATATCCGAGAAGTGTATGAGGATTCTAACAAAACAACCGATCAACTCTCTGCTACTGATACATTTATCAACATATATCAGTATTGATATGATTTGACTCCATATGAATACTCATCCTTCGTCTCAATTTTGTATTATTCCCAAGCTCATTCTCCCATAATGTCACAGTTCATGTTCGAGCCCATATCTGAACTCATTTCAGAAAGGGAATAGACTTAGCCTTTTTTTCGTCTATCTGATCTGTCCGTTCAGAATATGGGGGATCATGGCGCCCCTCAATTTCCTATGCTTTGTATCTCTAAGCAAAGTCTACATTTTTAATACCTCCACCTTCCTGTTCCTCTATCCATTTACACTAGCTCGTTAAGTAGATTTGTCCCCATTCTTAATTTTTTTGTCGAATGTTCACTTCTCTTCTGCTGAGATTTTTGCAGCGTTCCCAGACCAAACTTCTCCATCTCCAGCAGCAGTTTCCCAGTCTTCAACAGTAACGCCAATAGAATTTATGTTAATTTAACTGCACCCTTGAAATATTTTTTGGTTTATGAACGGAACGATTACCTTGTACCAGTTCACCATAACAATGAGCAATCTGTCATCCACCATACGTGTCAAATGAACTTACGGCTGCGTTTGATTAAGAGCTGGAATATCAACTTGCTTTACATCATTATCAAATGAAAAAAGTCCATGAGAGTGTACCATTATAGTTAAGCCTGTCCTTCAAATTTCTTAAACAACCCATAATGCCGATTATCTTCCCATCTAAAAATAATATCGGTAAAATTAGTAAAAACATATTTGGAAGAGTATGAAAATGCACCGAAGATCCTGCAGAAATTAACCACTGGCATAAAACGACAGAAGCCATAGAATAGTTTAATAATATAAAAATGAAGAAAGAATGTACGTCCATCCAATTCGATATTTGGGACTTTTACTCCTCCATCACATAGAATTTACTAATGCCTGTTATCAATTTAGCAAATAAATTACTGTCCTATTATTGATCGCGATAGCAAAATCAGAAAACAAGCAGACAAACCTATATTATTCCATAATGGCTATTTGTGGACTAAAAGAAATAGCACATTATTTAACATATAGGAGCTTTTGATTCTGCAGAGGCATGCGAATCTGCTGGAAACTTGGTATTATAGCGTCTAAGATTATTTTCGATATTAAGGACACCGGTCCTGAGATGACGGAGTAATTCTCCTCTGAAACAAGTCCAAATATATAAACCGATTGAGAAAGGAACTGATAAAATTTTTCAAAGATCACGCGCGAGATATTACTACAAACACCAATGCTAAAGAGATCACCATTCTCGATGTGAGACTGGACTTGAATATTGGTCATTACAAACCACAGATAAGTTAGTAAAGAATCCATCCGCCCTTATAAAATTCTAAATAATTTTGTTAAATCAGTCCAAGTTAGATTATCTAGTAACTCCAGAAATAAGGACATATTTGATAATAATAAAATTAAATATATAAAAGGACTAAGCAACCATAAATTAAATTTAGAAAAAACAAAAAAACAGAGACGCAGTTGGCGTGATATAATATAGTTAAACTACCTTTGAATCGTATGGTTCAAACGAATATTGGAAGAACTTTCCTAAATTTAATTTATAAGAACATTAACCACTCACCAATACTAAAAAAATCTTTAACAAGAATATTAAGATCAGCTATAGATGCGTTAATAACTGCGATAATTAAATATTCCAAAATAACAATATTATATTAAACAGATTACATGTCAAGCCTTGTCAACAAATTTCTTTTTTTTTCAAACAAATGCAATTACCGAAAAAATCGATGTGCCTTAAACGGCCAATATATGTCTGATAAGATTTTATACTGAGATAGCATTCATTCTGGTAACGATGTCAAATTTCGTTTTATTTTCACTGGAAATCTTCGGAAATTTCATTTCTACCATCATTTAATGACTTTATGCAATCTCCAAACGTTTCTGGAAATTAAAGAATAATGGTAACACCAACACCATTACGTGGGTTATTGTAGCAAAAGGCAAGTCTTTGAATTTAAAAGGCGATAAATGTAATTTATGCTTTATTGAACAATTAGTTAAAACACTTAAATAAGCCTTATTAAACAAAAGAAATGAATCGATGGTTACATGTAGGCATATGTAGCACGTATAACGGGTTTATGTAACTTAATAATGATGTAATTTAGCAGCGTAAAATCTCTTAAACAAAATTTTAACCTTTTTAGTATTTTTTCTTCAGTTCGTACAGATGGTCGCTTCTCTCAACATAGAGCGTGATATATATATATATATATATATATATATATATATATATATATATATATATAATATATATATATATATATATATATATATATATATATATATATAAATATATATATATATATATATATATATATATAACTCATGACCAAAAAGAATTTTTAAATTTAGGGCTAAACTGTCACATCCAACCTAAATTTGACCTCATCACCAAGACAACGGAAATTGAAATACTACACCAGTCTCTATCCCAACATGCTACACGTGGAGACATAGTAGTTCACCCAGACCTGAGAGACATACTCAAAGCTGAAGGCTTGAAGAACCGATCCCTCGGCCATAACCATAGTAGAACCTCAACGCCAAAACTGAGAAAGGCCGCGAATGAGTTAAAAAGCAATCTCGACATCGCCATTAGACGAGCTGATAAGTCTAACACATATGATATTCTGGATAAAGCCGATTACCACCAAAAATTAAAGAATATTGTCGACGACCGGACAAAATTCACAAAACTGAATAGAAATCCCACTGAGACTTTAAAAAGGTCCGTCAACAAATTAATAACAGCTCACAACGCTGAAGTAGGTTCCCTGAAAATTCAAAAAAATGTTGGAGATTACCAACCGGGATATTTATATGGAAACAAAAAGCAGACAATCTTGGGTGTAGAAATTGCCATGGATGCACAACTAAAGTCCCTTTCTATGACCACAATGGCAATATCTAAATACCAGGATACCCGCTACGACCAATTATTTCCCAGATCCCAACACCTATCTACGAAATATCGAAATTCCTGAACGACATCATCACTCCATACCTACCTTCCAATTGCAGCATCACATCCACCCACGAATTCCTGCAAATTTTAAAGTCTACAAAAAACCCAATCCAAGGTATAATATCGTCACTTGACGTTGAAAACTTATTTACAAACGTCCCCGTCGAACAAACAATTGACATTATCCTCAATTCCGTATATTCTAATAAGTCTATCCCTCCGCCACCCATCACACCACCCATACTAAAAAAACTACTACATGCATGCACAACTAAAGTCCCTTTCTCTGACCACAATGGCAATATCTACACCCAAAGTAATGGCGTCAGTATGGGAAATCGACTCGGCCCATGCTTTGCCAACTATTACATGTCCCATGTAGAAAATACGACATTCATACAAGTCCATAAACCGAAGATATACGTACGCTACGTAGACGATATTTTCATTTTAGCGAACAAAATTAAACAAATAGACACACTTAAGACCACATTAACTCCGTCCTTAACTTCACTTATGAACTTAGCCCTAAAAACAAACTCCCATTCCTAGATGTCCTCGTTGAATACAGCAATAACACTTTCATTACATCTTTATACAGAAAAACCCCACCAGCAAGAACTCTTGTCACCTAAACTTTAAAAGCGAATGTCCACTTAGGTATAAAATAGCTGTAATAAAAAAACATTCTAAAAAGAGCACACCAAAATCCATCCTCTAGACTACTCTTCCTCAAAGAAGTTAATAACGTAAAACAAACCCTAATCAACAACAGCTTCCCTAACTATCTTATAGACCAACAAATTAGACTATTTCCCCCTAAAGTAAGTAATAATGAGAGTAAACACACAGTCAAAAATCACATACACATTTATTACAAAAACCAAATGCATAAGAATTACAAACAAGATGATTGCTCACTAAGACATATTATAAAGAAATACACCACCCCAATCGACCCAAATAAAAAAATAAAATTAATTATCTATTATAAAAAATTTAAGACAGCTAATCTCATCCTCAAAAATAACAACACAACTGATAAGTCAAAATTGCAAAGAACAAAAAATTATTTACGAGTTCAAATGTCCCTTTGGGAACTGCGTTCCTAACGAAACTGGACTCATAAATAATTACATCGGTCACACAACCACATGCTTATCCAGACGCCTTACGTTACATCTATCCGATCACAGCTCCATTAGAACCCATTTAAACACACACACAAATTTACCAGACTCCATTAGAAATATACTAGTAGAATACACAAATATATTAATTGCTTCTACCTGTAAAAAAAGGGTTAAAAATAATGGAGGCTTTAATAATAAAAAAGAAAAGGCCTACCCTCAACAATATTAACTACGAACAAAGCCACAACGTGCTAACCGTATACGGAAATTAAAACACCACTACTACACACTAAGACATATACATAATGCACAAACTAAATTAAGCAGAAAAATCAAATCATCCTTGATAATGGCTAAAGATATAGCCGAAAGCGCTTGGAAAAATAAAACATTTTGACAGTTCTTATACACCCTTTGTCCAGCAAAGAAAACTCTTGTTCGTACACAAGAAAAATTAAATAAAATACTTAACCGTAGTACCTTGTCTGTCGTTTTAAATGAAACTGGCATATATATATATATATATATATATATATATATATATATATATATATATATATATATATATATATATATATATATATATATATATCATATACATATACAATACACTTTTTTAATTATTTGTTTTTTATTTTTATTTAAATTATTTTTATGAAAGTATTTTAAAATATCCATTCCTTTCATTAAAATTTAATTTCATTAATAGTTACTTACTATAAATAATTAAAAACAAAAAACGCTTCATTTATTTTACTATTTTTTATTTACTTTATTAAAAATAATTAATAACAAGTGTGTTTTAGTGAATTATTTTTTTATATATCATTTTATATTATTAAAAATATTTATAACGATTTAGTTTAAAATTATTAAACACAAAAAACTAGTTCATAGTGAAGAATATTCACTAATTATGGTTTTAATTATAAGTAAATTACTTGTATTCGGTTATTAAAAAAAATATTTCGGGAGCTGAGTTTTCTAGGTCTTTAGTTGACTCAATTCTGAGTTGTCCCAGCGATCAGCCGGTGGTATTGAATTAGCGATGTTGAGTTGTCCTGCAACCGTGACGGTTTCCTTCTATTGAGTATTGTGTGTAAAATTTCCAGAAGTTACTGAAACCAAATATTTCGATTTCAACATTGGCTTGGAGTGATTTTATATTGTTGCTCATTGCATATTTTAGAAATATTTTTAATTTATTTCTGACATTATTAACGCGGCAAACGTTCTACTGCCTATATCCACCTGATGAGATCTTAGTAATAGTTACGATGTTTTTTTTTTAATGGATAACCAGTACTTGTCGTGAATATTTAATCACTACGTGTGAGATGATCAAAATCATATAGGCAAACTTCTCAGCCTCTTGTCGAATATTTTGATTCCATGATCGTGTGGAGACAGTGGAAATGAACAACTAGGAACGGGGGGCATATCAGGAACATCGTTTTCTTAAACTCTGCCACAAAAAAAACTGTGGTCTATATAGACACTTAGTCAATTACCTTAAAGATTTCGAGGCTCTTGTTTTATTATTAACGCCGATTAGGCCAGGGGTGTAGATTCCTATAGTGGTATAGAGATGTCAGTTTTAGAAACGGATATAAGGACAGTTTGGATATCTGGCCCGGAGGAACTTGGGATCTACTTTTTGTTTCTGCGGGAGAGGGCTTGTTTCTTCTGTTTGATCTTGTTTCGGATATAGTTTGACATTAAAAATGTTACCAGGCGTACTTAGATCTTTACAAATATAATAGAGATAGCAATGCTAGGAATTTCTTTCATTGTTCACAAATAAATTAATGTTCGAATATGTACAGATGAAAGAAAAACAGTGTATGAGATAACTGGAAGCTTTTGTAAAAATCAGTGTACATGAATAATACTAATAACAACAACAACAATTATAATAATAATAATTATAATTTTATAATCATATTTAGATATTTAAATTATATATATATATATATATATATATATATATATATATATATATATATATATATATATATATATATATATATGTGTGTGTGTTGTGTAAGATCCACCTAATCTGCATAGGTGACTACCAACTATATAAATAATGGTTGGTACCGGAAGACGAGGGGGAGGAATCACGAGATCCAACTAGAGACTCTGATCGACTGCGACTAGTCAACACATTCTCCAGGAACGTCTTCCCAGAAATATACAGAAATACTATATGTACTTATTGTGTACACTTTCTTGTTATAATACATTCTTGTTCTAAGTACATTTTGTGTTGCATTATTATTCCATGCAATAGGCGAGATTCAACAATGAGTCAAGACTCAACAATGGCGACGAAGTAGAACGAACCATACGTCAAGTTTCAACAATGGCCACAAAGTAGAACGAACCATACGCCAAGTTTCAACAATGGCAAAGAAGTAGAACGAACCATACGGAAAGAAGAAAGAATTAATAGTGAGAGTTTTCAACAATTGGGACAAGTCATTGAAGACCCCAGGCTGAAAAAAAAAAACTATTAATTCAAAGTCCAACGTTAACATAACGACGAAGGATTCTGAACTTCTGGATATGTAAAATTCGTTAAAAAACGACTAAGCATAAAGGAACGTTCACTCGGAAAAATTGAAAGGTGTCGTAATCGAATAACGGTAATTTTAAATTAAAAAATTATCTACACCGAGACACCCGCTAAAAAGAAAAATTGGCCGACTACAAAAACATGCATGGATTAAAAGGAGCACAAATACACCGTGTCGACTTTGAAAGGTAACAAACTTTAAAAAATTATTTTTTTTTAATTATTTGTTCAACAATATAGTGACGAATTACCTCTGATAAGAAAATCAGACGTTGTCATTGAAATACGCGAACAGAAGTCGAAAACGAAAAAAAAAAGTACGACGCTCTCTGTTCACGAAAAAAAAATACCAAAGTTGATTAGCACGGGCGTGAATGTAAAAGCAAGACCTAAAATAGAAAAGTCGTACGTTGTTCGATTTTTTGGTCAGCTTATATGATATTCGTGGATACACAAATTAAAAGTATATTCCTTGTTGCATGAACACTATCAGCTAAAGATGGATGAACTATACAAAGTCATATCTGAATTATTCAAATCCCAGCAGATAGCACAGCAAGAACAACTGATAGCGATGCAAAAATATAAAGAACGTCAAGAGGAAAGACTTTTGGAAATTCAAAAGTTAACACTGGAGAAATTAAACAACTATCAGGCAAATGAGGGAAATTCTTCATATTCTAATAACACCATATGTAATTCGCTGGAAACTTTCAACTATGTGCCAGACGAAGAAAAAACGTTTGAAGCGTACTTTAAACGATATGAAGATATTTTCTACACAGACTGTGAAAACTGGTCGAATTCAAGAAAAGTCAGTCTATTACTAAGAAATCTAGGTACAGCAGAACATAGCAAATTTGTAGATTTTATTCTACCGAGAAAAACAACTGAATTGGAATTCTCGGAAACAGTGAAATTGCTAAAAGAGCTGTTTGGAGCAAATATGTCGCTTTGGCATAAGCGATGATTATGCATGAATGTCTCTAAATCCGACGATCAGGATTACTTAACATATGCATCAATAGTGAATAGACATTGTGACAATTTCAGATTGGCAGAGATTACGGTTGAAGAATTCAAGTGCTTAATTTTTGCTAAAGGACTGGTATCCAGTAAGAGTTCCGAAATAAGACGTAGAGTTTTGTCTAAACTCGAATCTGAACAAGGCCTTACCCTGCAAAAGTTAGCAGAGGAGTGTCAACGGGCCGTAAGTTAAAGAAAGAGTCGCAAAAAATCGAAAAAGCTGGTATTGCTTATATTAAAAAAATAAAAAAGCAGTCACATTACCCATCAGAGAAAAATTGGAGAAAAAATTCGGCGTATTGTAATAATAGACAAGAAAATAAAAAGAACGGAAATAAAAAAGTCCCACCATATAATTACAGACGTTGTAACGAAATACATTGGGAGGTAAATTTCCCATATAGAAATAAGAAATGTTTCGTGTGCCAAAAGAATGGTCACAAAGGATCGTGTTGTAAAACGAAAAAATTCAAGAGCCGAATTAGACAAACAAATTCGAATATCAAATCAGATAGAGATTTGAGGAAATATGTGACGACTGAAATATTCAAAAAGAATATCAAATTTCAACTCGATTCGGGGTCAGATTTAACAATAATGAACGATAAAACATGGAAAATTTTAAAAAGGCCTACAATAATGAAGTCAACGAAACTCGCTCGAACGGTAACTGGAAAGCAAATTAACTTCGAAGGCGAGGTTGTACTTCCAATGAAATTGAATGGGATCGTTAAAAAAATAAAAGTTTTCATTCTGAGAAATGGAGAAAACTTGTTGGGTACAGATTTTATTGAAACATTCGAATTGTGGGATAAACCGTTAAACTCATTCTGCAGAAAAGTAGAAAGTAATACGCAAACAAGACAGGACATTAAAGATGAATTAAAGAAAAAGTTTCCGGAAACCTTTACACCTGGTCTTGGAAGATGTAACAAAGTTTGAAGCTAAATTTGAATTAAAAGAAAGTACTATGCCTATATTTAAAAAGAAACGTAACGTGCCTTTCGCAAGTGTAGAGAAAGTAGTAGTACCAAAAAAGTTGCAGAAAAGAATCTTACGGGACTTTCATATGGGTCACCCGGGGATTAATAGAACAAAAAGCTTAATGCGAAGCTTTGTATATTGGAAAGGAATGGATGTGGATATCGAAAACATGGTTCATCGATGTAAAGGGTGTGCGTTAGCAGCTAAGGCACCACCTATAGTACACAAACCATGGCCAAAGACGGATCATCCGTGGGAAAGATTACACATTGATTTCGCTGGTCCAGTAGAAGATTATTACTACTTAATAGTGGTAGATAGCTTTACAAAATGGCCGGAAGTACTACGCTGCAAAAAGCCTACGTCCAATACCACAACAGATTTTTTTGCATGAACTATTTGCACGGTTCGGTGTGCCAGAGAGTATTGTGAGTGACAATGGTACACAATTCACTTCTGACGATTTTAAGGAATTTTGTGAGTTATATCAAATTAACCACATAACGACGCCGCCGTATCATCCGAGATCCAATGGACTCGCAGAAAGATTTGTAGATACGTTAAAGCGCGCTCTGAAGAAAGCGTCAGGAGTTCCAACGGAAAAGGCGCTTCAGCAATTCCTACAAGTATACAGAATCACGCCTAACCAGAGAACACCATCAAACATGGCACCAGCTGAACTACTGTTCGCTAGGAAAGTTAAGTCAGTGTTTGACAAGCTTTTGCCAGGAAGAAATAGAATAAAGAACACTATGTATACAGCTAGAAAAAGATACACCCCCGGAGAGAAGGTCTTTTTCAAGTGCTATAGAAACATTGAGTTCTGGGAGCGAGGCATAGTGGACAAGAGAATCGGTGACCTGATTTACATAATAAAAAGGCCGAAGAATACTCATAAGAGGCACCAGAACCAACTCAAAAAATGCTACGTGCTAGAGCATGAAGAGAGTATACCGGATGAGGAGGAAGATCCCATTGATGTAATGTATGATACCTTTCAAGTAGAACCTCCGCAGAGTGCTCCTGAACCGAGAAGATCCGGTAGGAAACGAAAGTTCACGGACCCATTGGACGTGAATCCAAAACGAAAAAGATATTGAAAAAAAAAAACAGATATACATATGAACTATGCAAAGGGGATCTACAAGAAAGAACCATAATCATCATCCCATATAGAAGCCAGTTTGAAATCCAAAAGGATTCCAAGGCTTGGGAGGGGGGTGTTGTGTAGGATCCACCTAATCTGCATAGGTGACTACCAACTATATAAATAATGGTTGGTACCGGAAGACGAGGGGGGGGAATCACGAGATCCAACTAGAGACTCTGATCGACTGCGACTAGTCAACACATTCTCCAGGAACGTCTTCCCAGAAATATACAGAAATACTATATGTACTTACTGTGTACACTTTCTTGTTATAATACATTCTTGTTCTAAGTACATTTTGTGTTGCATTATTATTCCATGCAATAGGCGAGATTCAACAATGAGTCAAGACTCAACAATATGTTAGTGCCGGTACATAGAAGTACCCAGGTTTGTGTCTGGGGGCGCTTTTAAACCACCGGGGAAGATGCACCCTCAGTCTTGTTAAGGCAGGCATCTAGGAGAAGGAAAACTCTGATGTAAAAGTTGAGGTCTGTTGTTCATGCTATCTGTGGCAGACTTTTGCACCGATGGTGTGTTATCAGCAGTTTCAAGAAGTGTGGATGGTGCTACACAAGTCACCACCACTGTAATCAAAGCTTGTGTGGGTTTCTGGCAACCCTCATTCATGTTTTAATTACTTATGTGTGTTATCATATACTCCTACACGCAAGGCAAGTCCAAGTTTTTCACACCACTTGCTATCTTTCAGATCACGCTCTGCTTCGTAGTAAAGTATCACTCCGTCTCGATCGCAGAAGAGTGAAAAAGTTTTCTGTTCCAAAGCGTATAAACACCTTGCCTTTAAAATCTGTTGGTCAGCAAACTATACTTGCGGAAGAGCTTGATTCAGCGCTGGACTCTCTAGAAATCAGTAGTGATATTGAATCATCCTGGAAGGCTTTGCGTGAAGCTACTCACTCAACATCTCTTGAGGTGCTCGGGTTGCCCATCCGCAAGCACCAGGATTGGTTCAATGAGAACAACCAAGAAGTACAGGCTCTAATCCAGAGAATACATAGTTCACACAAATCTTGGATCGAGGATAAAAACTCTCCAGGCAAAAATAAATCCTACACAGCCCAGGTTCAAAGAGCCCTGCGTACAATGAAAGGGGCATGGTGGTCAGCACAGGCTACTTATCTTCAGGGAGCATTCGATAGGAAGGACTCAAAAGCCTTTTACGAAGGTATGAAGAAAGTGTTTGGTCCACAGGAAAATAGGGTCTCATCGGTTACTTCAGCAAATGGGGACCTCTTGACAGACAAGCCTGAAATTTTGAAACGGTGGAAGGAACATTTCGATAATGTCCTCAACAACACATCTTCTACAGAAGAGGGTGTTCTGGAATCAATTCCTCAACGTCCAGAAATTCCAGAGCTGTCGTTTTTACCAACCTCTCAGGAAGCTTTAGCAGATATTAAACAAATTATGTCTGGGAAAGCACCAGGTAAAGATGCAATCCCACCAGAAATCTTTAAGTATGGTGTCACAAAGCTAGTGAAGAAATTGCTGGGATTATTTATCCAAATTTAGAGACAGGGGATGTTCCCACAAGACTTTAAAGATGCACTAATTCATCATTTGTACAAAAACAAAGGAAATAGGAAGACATGTGATAACCACCGTGGCATTTCTCTTCTTTCTATAGCTGGTAAGATCTTGGCCAGATTGATTTTGAACCGGATTATGCAGCATGTGGTTGATGATATCTACCCTGAGACACAGTGTGGCTTTCGTGCAGGTCGGGGCACCATAGACATGATTTTCTCCCTGAGACAGGTTGCTGAGAAAGTTCGTGAAAAGAATCAGGAATTGTATATGGTGTTTGTAGACCTCACAAAGGCATTTGAGACTATGAACCGGGCTGCTTTGTGGAAGGTTTTGCGAAAGCTCGGCATACCCGAGAACATGTTGCAAGTCATAATATAATTGCAAGAGGGAATGAACGCTAATGGTGAAACCTCTGATTCCTTTGGCGTCACAAATGGCACAAAGCAAGGATGTGTTATAGCCTCAGTATTGTTTGCCCTCTACTTTTCCGTAATGCTGAAACATGCATTTGCTGTGACCGAGGAAGGTGTCAAAATTCAATTTAGGACAAGTGGTGGCCTTTTCAACCTTCGGAGGTTTAAAGCCAAAACTCGAACTTGAACCAGTGTAATTCTTGATTTACTGTGTGCTGATGATGCTGCGCTTGTGGCTACTTCTTTTGACGAAGCTCAGCGCCCGATGGATAGATTCTCTGCTGCTTGGAAAGCATTCGGCTTAACAATTAGCATTACAAAAGCTGAAGTTGTTCACCAGCCAACCACCGTACCAAAGCAAATAAGAGGCGTCAAGCAGAACCCACCCGTTCATGTTTTTCCCGAAATACCAATTCAAGTTGATGGACATAATCTGAAGTATGTAAAGAACTTTAAATATCTTGGCAGCAAAGTTAACTCAAGTGGAACACTGGATGATGAGATAGTCAATAGAATAGCAAAAGATTCTAGTGCCTTTGGGAAACTTCGTCACCGACTCTGGAAACCCCGGGGCATTATGCTTGCGACCAAGATACAGGTCTACAGGGCTGTAGTCCTTACAACACTTTTGTATTGTTCAGAGTCCTGGACACTGTACGGAAGACAAATTCAGCAGTTGGATGTATTTCACAAGGGCTGTCTTCGAGAAATCTGTGGAATAAACCCAAGCCAAAGGATGGCCAATGCTGACCTTTTTACCATGTGTAATATTGATGGTATTGATTCCTTTCTCATGAAGTCACAATTACGCTGGGCCGGTCATGTGTTACGTATGCAAGACCACAGAATACCAAAAATGCTCATGTATAGTCAACTTGACAGTGGTCATCGAAGCGTGGGCTGACCATTGCTTAGATACAGTGACAAAAAAGTAACCTCTCAGCTGCGAATATGGATCAGGCTACCTTTGAGAGTATAGCAATTGATCGCAATGAGTGGAGGACTACTTGCTAAAATAGCATCAAGAACAAGGCGGCATCAAACATCACCAAGCTCCGTCACACTAGGGAAAGGACTAAAATATCTGCTGCTGTACCGGCCATACACTCCAACAATCCACACTCTTGAACAATCTGTGGACTTATTTGCAAATCCCTAGCGGGACTGAAATATCACTAGCGACTTACACACAGGGTTGAATAAGCACAGTTGTCGGAACCTCATACGTTGAAACCGACGGGAGAGTCCATCATATATATATATAGATTAAAAAATGTACTGCAAATAAACAACTAAAGAAAAACGTTGGATAATTAAAATAATATTCTCAGTGTAGAAGATTTTAATGTCACCAAGTCCATTTTCGTTTTTAATACTCCAAACATGATCAAAAGCGATTGGAAAACGTACATGATGATGAAGAGACTGTGCGTATTGAGAATGTATGCTGTCAGTCTGTTTTCCCTCGCATTAGGCAACGTTAATTTTCAAGAATAAGAAGGACAATAATAATATACTGAATTGAAAACATTAATGAAGTAATAGAATGTATGGGCTATTTCTGTTCAGGTTTCGGTATGCATGTTCAATATGCATTTATTCTCCACAAAATTGAATTAATTCATTACCCGCAATTTCTCTACTTCGCGCACTTATAACGACATTCCAGTAGTGTAAAAGAAAAATAATTTCTTAAGCAGTCTTGATTCAATCGCTATAAGTTTATGGAATATTTTACCGCATTAGTTTTCAATTTCATGACAAAAAGCTATTAGGGAAATATGGCTTCCATAAGCAGAGAATTCCGTTAAGTGAATGGGCTGCGTATCGAATTGATATGGCTATCAATCAAACTGATTAAACCATGAAAAAAAAATTTTTTCGATCTTCTTAGATTAATATTCGATTACTGACCAGCAAGTTAAGTGAAAATATATGTCCAAGTGCCAACCGAAGCAAAATAGAAATACAATATAACAGGAATAAATAATGAAGATCAAAGAATGGAATTACTGAAACAAAACCCTCAGCGTTACATATTCAATAAAATACCCGTGCCTGCAGTGTTGGAATTCAATTATATCTAAAAGGATATCTCTCTTCAAATACACTGATATTATTTTCTTTTATCTTTATCGTCTCTAGCTTCCATACACATATATGTTTTGTTTTTTTTCACCATTTTCTCTCAGTATTCTCTCAGAGGAATAAATAATTCCTCTAAAAAAACTATTTTTCTGATACGTTTGGGCAATATAAATTATTTTACACACATTTACTCAATTGCTGGTAATATTCATAAAGAAGGTGATCCATACTGATTTTCAGTAACTGTCTCTTCTTTTAGCGTAGATGATCATTGGCTCTTCAACAGAGCGGACAACAGATGAACATGTTGTCCCTGAGATTTGTCAGACTACTACCTTGTCTTTTAGGCGAAAATTCTAGAAGTGAACTGGATATATATTAAAAATTTTATCCTTTTGTAAACTCGAAGAAGTGTAGGCAATTATATTATTTAAACACTGTTTCTACAACTTAAATGAGCAGTTTGTGAAACTCTGGAGAATGTTGGATCACTGAAAAGGAAGTTACTAATTGCGAACATTATAGATTATTTAACTAACTCGTTCATCAGTATGCGTTCATTTTGTAAAATTGGCATGAGCTGATATGTGACAAAACATATTTTAAACTTTATATATATATATATATATATATATATATATGCATGTATATATATATATATATATATATATATATATATATATATATATATATATATATATATACCTAAGTGAACATTGAAGTCAACACTTAGACTTTTTCATGCTAGACGCAATTGTCATGCCACAATATTTATTACTGTTAAATACAGTAAATAAGGCACAAGGCCAAAAATGAGGGTTGAGAAAGGGAGGTCATCAATTGTCTTAACTTTAAACTTAGCTAGTCGCAAGCACTGACCCAAACATACAAAACAATATTCCTTCCACCAAAACACAAAGATCATACTTACCTTTCTTGCTACACTCACCAAAATACCTCGTTGTCTCTATGAAAGTCCTAAATAATCCCATATGTACAATAAAGTCTGTGGGGGGCGGGAGTAAAAATTTTTAAACAATAAAATAATCCCCAATGAATATATACAATATGACTAAAAATATGTACATGAAACTAAACAAAATTTTGTTAGTAATAAAAAAAAAACCCACAAATCCTAAATGTGACAGTAAAATCAATTAACTGGGCGAAATCGACACGGGACTTTGACAATATAAAAAAAACATTTATCCATCCCAACCACTCACACAAACACGCACTGATTCAGACTCAAACATGCGAAAAAGCTCACACACTCGAAACGAAAGGCGTCCCGCATCCTCCAGAGAACTGAAATCACTGAGTACCTAAAGAGGGGAGGGATGGGGAGTTAAACTAAAGGAAAAGAAAAGGGGACAGAAAAAAAGGTGGGGGCAATGAGCAAACACACCCTAGCTAAGTTTTACAGAAATGAAAAACTAAAATTCAAAAGCAAAAAACCCTAAACTATCCTAAATCCAGGGATGGGTTGCCCAAGTTCAACCCAGGTAAACAATATCCTGATGCCTAACCGGCATCAAAATGCCACTCAAGGGCAGCCCCTTTCACACGGCACAAACGCGCAAGACTCACCCACCTTTTGCCAAATTTTGATGATGTGAGCCGCCGCCTTTCCGACCTAATCTTGACTTTAAGCTGATGCCTAAAGAACAAGATCAGTTCGGAAGAAGCAAACTTCTCGCCACCATAGAATTCCTTCTGACGCGTCGTCCAAATCACGACTCTCATAACGCCTAGTAAGCAACAGAACACATAATTTTCAGCCTTCGACATCTGCGGTACCACATTGCTACAAACAGAAACGGCATCCAGGACAAAGGACCATGAGGCCTTCAACAAACTTGCACAACGGCACTACCACCGTGCACTGAAAGAAGGCGTGACCAATGGTCTCGACTTCCCCAATACAGCAGCGGCAGTTTGGAGAATTCTCCAAGCCCGCTGAACAAAGTCTTTTGCCGATCCAGAGGGCTCTACGAATCACCTGCCAGGTGAGTGATGTCTCATCGTTAGTGAGGCATTTCAACCCAGGCGCCCAAGGCCATATTGAGCGAGCCTGCTGCTTAGTAAGACCGAGATCGCTAATCAAACCATCTTGTACGAACCTCCGAATTAGCACTTGATACAATGCCCTACGAGACAACGCCTGGACGTTGGAGAGGCCATCCGACGCCCGTAAGAGGCATTTCAGAGCGCGACAACATTCGTGATAGAAGGAGCTTTCGGCTCGGGGTCTACGGCGGGCCTCCCCCTCGCGCGAGTGCACACTTCTCAGGGACGGGAAGTTTTTACGGGTGTCTTCCTTCCAGAAGGCTCCCGCCTCATCCGATTCGCGACACATTCGGTCTAGGAAAGCAATGCGAATCATATGTTGACGAATCTCAATGCTTGGCATACCGAGGCCGCCCTCAGCGGTATGAAGGCAACAGATCTCCCGAGATACCATAGCCGCCTTGCCTCTCCACAAGAAAGAGAAGAAGAGCCTTACTAATAACATTAGTGGGGTAAACGGAAGTGGAAGTACAGAGAGTCGGTACACGAGAATTGGATATATGTGTGAAACACATACTTCCGCCCTTCCCTTCAGGGAAAGCCTCCTCCGAGACCACAGATTAACCGCGATCTCGGCCTTCCCTCGTACCTCCGACCAATTCATTTCCAACTGGAGATCCGGACCGAACCAGACGCCGAGTATCTTGATCGGCCCATCCGTCCAGATGAAAGGTCCGAGAAGAGAAACTCCCTACCACGCACCCAACCGCAATCCAACAGACTTATCACGGTTGATCTTGGCCCCTGTCACCATCTCATAACCACTGACCTCTTTGCTGACTTCCTCAATCTCGGCTCTGCTCGACACAAGAACCGAAACGTCATCAGCATAGGCAGAATACCTTGCTGAGGTGGTATCCCCAGACAGAGATATTCCACGCAGGACCGGATTCGCCTTTAACTTGCGAAGGAAAGGTTCCAAGGCAAGAACGTAAAGCAAAGTCGTGAGCGGACAACCCTGACGAATAGAGCGAAACAATACGAAAGGCTTCGATCTTACTCCATTCACTTCCACCAGCGCACCGGGGGTCGCATACAAGAGTCGGATCCAGGAGCGAAAGTCGTCTCCGAAACCGGCCGCCGAAAGGACAGCCTCCAGAAAACGATGCTCAACCCTATCGAAGGCATTGGACTGATCTAAATTGATCAGTGCGGCTTCACCGTCGACTTGTTCTAAGATCAAGCGTACCATATGCAGGTTATCCTGAATAGTCCTGCCCTGCACAGCACAGGTCTGCTCGGGGCCAATCAGACTAGACAGGACAAGCTGCAAACGGTTGGCTAAGATCTTCTCCAAAATCTTTAACTTAGTGCTTAACATGGTTAAAGGGCGAAAGTTCCCTAACCCATCCCCACCGTTCTTGTCCTTACGCAGCAACTTGATCACACCCCTGGTGAAGCGTTGAGGTATAGACCCCTGCTTCATCCAGTGGTTGAAAATCAGTTCCAGCAAAGGAACAAAAACGGGCGACAGCCTCAAGTACACTTCGTAGGGAAGACCATCGAGTCCCGGAGACTTATCCAGGCCAACCTGTTTCAGCGCATCCCAGATTTCCGACTCTGTTATGGGACCCTCGCACCCAGCCGCTTCAGCTGCCTCGAGGCAGGGAAAGTCGGCTAAATAGGAATCGAACTGAGCTGAGCTCAGGCCGGGCTCCCTGGTGAAAAGATCCTGGAAGTAATCTCGAAAGACCTCACATATGCCCGCGTTTGTAGTCACGGTCCGATTATCCGGTAATGTGACGCACGCGACATGTCGCCGAGACACACTCCTACTCTCTTCTGCACGCAATTCAGCGGCCATATTCGTCGCCTCAGAGGACATTCTTTTTAACCTAACCCTAACTCCCAGAGCTTGATCCTTCTTGATAAACAAGGAGGCCAACTCTACCTTAGCTAAGGCTATATCCCCACTAACACGGGATTTCACAGCCCGATCAACTTTTACTTCTAAAGCAGTTTGCGCCGCTAATCTATCTAGATTGAGTCGACGACTAAAATCGGCAGCAAACGTTCTAATTTTGGATTTTAATTTACCCCACCAGGCGTTCCCAAAAACCGCCCCCGACAATTCCCGTTGTATCATTAGTAGCAGCTGGTCCCGAAATCCCTGCTCACCAAATAGTGAACAGTTGAATTTCCAGTAACCAGCCAACCTCACCTCAGGTTTATCTAAGTTTACACGGACCCGGACAAGCCTATAATCCGAATAAAATATAATGGAAACTTGGACACCCAAAGAGCCCTACATCGACTCTCTTAACTAAGACTCGGTCGAGGTCGCTCGCAAGCGTCCCAGGAGCCGAGGTGCCACTATTAGTCCAAGTCCAAGCTACCTCCCGAGGTAGAAAAAAGAGAAGAAAACCGGGTCTCTTGCACACAACAGATATTCACCCCGAAGCGCTGAAGGTTGCTAGAGAGCCTCGCCCTGCGAGACTCCAACCTCAGGCCCCGGACATTTAAACTAGCTAACCAGAGAGCCATATTAAAAACTGATTAGGGTTGTTTATCTGCTTTCAACATGGCTGGGGTTAGGATACCGACAGCCTCTCCCATAGACCCATGGCCCATCTCATTCTTGATGGTACCGTCTTGGGAGATGCCGCCGATATCCCACGGGAAAGTCAGTTTTAGTGATCTATAAAAGAAGGGGTGGACAAAAACCGGGACACTCACTGCACAAAATTGTTTCATTTTTTTTAGTTTTTCACTTTGGACGATGGCAATGGGGGGGGGGGGTCATGACGAACGAAGCCATTGCCTCGTCCAACATGGCCCAAATTTGTTTTGCCCCAGTTTCAACTCTTATAACAGTCAAAACACTCTGGGCATGTGGAAAATTGTTCGGATTGTCAATATCCTTGTCACCGAATTGCTTCATGGACAACAGATATTTTAGGTCCTTGATCCTGTTGCCATAATCTTTGGCTTTCTCGGCTTGTAAGGGCGAGATTTTGCACACATTAGCGCCAGGATTGTAGATATGTTTTGGGCTTTTCTTTTTTTCCGCTGAATCTTGCGTTGGGCTTCTGTGCCTTTTGTTAACTGGCGGAGGCATTTTAGTGGGAGAATGACTGGGAGTATTGCGGGGTGTACATGGTTGTCTAAAGGGACTGTGGTCTCTACTGAGAGGGATTTGGCACTGGACATAAGAAGTAGAAGGAGTGGCGGAAGAAGGCTTCACTCTAGAGAGAGGGGTTGAGGGGCGTGGAGAAGGTGGCGAGTTGGAGGATGTGGGGGGAGTGGCCTTATTTTTAGTGGGTGACTTGTTTTGACGGGATGTAGAGGGTTGAGGTGACTGTGTTGTGAGTGTGTTCTTGGAAGGGGATAATTTTCCTTTCCTTTGGTCATCCAGTTTTGTTTAAGTTCCTTAACTTTATCAGTTTTAAGGTAGCCTGGATCGACCTTTTTTGCAGCTCTTCTATAGTCTGAATAGAGGCCGTGGCGTCGCCCTTACTGTTGTTAGAGGGAGTTGGGCTGTGTGTGTGTCTTTAGTCCCCGAGGCTTCAGGGGACTGAGCACCCGCTGGCTGACGCTTCCTCCTGACCCTGCCAACTACCTGCCATTCCCCTTCTTCCCCCTTCTTAGCCACAGGAGCGGTGAAAGAGGAGTCTTCGGGGGAAGGGGGCTTAGATGGAGACCCAACTGGGGGAACAACCTCTCCGGTCCCGGCAGCTGGCGTGCCCATTACAGGCGCGGCGGTTTTTGGAGACTCGGTCAGAGGGGGGGTTGGTCGTTTGTGACCTGAGTCCCAGAGGCCTTCTTCTCTGGGCAGGAAGAGGAGAGATGACCAGTCACTCCGCACTTCCAACAGGCTGGTTTACGGCCGGTCACAATGACCGGCAGCTTCAGGTCACTGACGTCAATCCAGTTGGGGACGGAGCTGAAGGCCTTTCTGTCGAGCATCATATCGAAGCTCCATCTCCCAGTCAGGCTATCGCAGGAAGCGGCCAATATCTCTCCGTATTGGGCCAGGAAAGCCGCAAGGTGTTCCCCGATAACCTGAGGAGGGACCTCGTATACCGCTAAATTTTGGTCCTTCTCCGACCCTCGTACTCGGTGCGTAGGATCAGATCCTTAGTGATCAAATCCCTCCGTGTGACTCTCAAACAGTCTTCGGCTGTGGGTAGCAGTATGTCCCACATGAAAAAACCTTTTCCCTTGACTATTCGTAGGAGCTTGAACCCCAGGGACTCCAGTGCTTTCAACACTGTATCTTTAGTCGAACGACAAATTTTGCGCGAACGCTTTTCGACCCCAAAAACTGACACTATTCTTTTCTCAATTCTCTTCAGTTCCACTGGATCCTCCAAGAGCCCGTCTTTCACCACGAGGTGAGCGTAACTCTTGGCATGCTCCAGGAACTCCGCGATATCGATTACGCATTTTTAGGGGACTTCCAACAAGAGGGCGAATCCCCGACCTCTGCATTTACATTAGCGTTGTCTTTCTTTTCAGGTGTGGTCTTGTTCTGTTCGGCTAGCCTTTTTTAAAGCCTCTACTATTTCTTCATTAGTAGGGGTTGGGAGAGACGGGTATTCTTCTGTATTATCTTTGTCTGGAGGGTCGTTCTTGGGGTTGAATAGATGCTTCCTTACAGACTTCCTGAAGGAAGCTAAAGTTGTCTTTTTCTTAATCACTAAAAAAGAAGGTGTTTTTTTTCTTCTTATCCATACTAAAGTAAAGGGGATGGTCGGGAGTGGAGGAATAGGGGGAGGGATATTTAATAAGTTTCGCCTAAAGGCGAAATAAAAAAGAAACAAATAACGCCAAAAGGCGAAAAAATAAAAAGGGAAATTAGACAAAAAAATAAAACGTTCAAAGAAAAGGTTGATAAGAAACTAATAAATTAAACTCTAGCCGAAGCTAATAAAAAGAATTCAATATGGCCGACTCTAAGAAGCGAGTCAACCCAGTAAATTACAGAAACTAAACAGCTAAATTAAACAATACAACAATTACAAAAATAAAACAAAAACACGTAAAACTTAAAGACAAATATCGGCTAAAGGCGAAACAATTAAAAGAAAACACGAAAAGGAAAATTAAATAATAAAATAAAACGTTCAAAAAAAGGTAAACAAAGAAAGTACTAAACTTCGAAAAAAGCCGGAGCCAATAACAAAAATTTCAATATGGCCGCCACTAGTCGAAGCCAATAAACAAAAAAAATACGGAAATTTGACAATAGCCAAAGTTAGAAAAAAAATTCAAAATGGCCGACCCAAAAACAAACAAGTCGAACCAATAAACAAAAGAAAATAAACAAATAAATTAGACAATACAACGATTACAAAACGAATTTAGTACAGAAAAAATTATAAAACGAAAAACACGTAAAACGTAAAGTTAGGAAAGAAACAAGAAATTAAAATTAATTAACGCGAACGACGGACGAGGGTTACAATATAAATAGAACGAAGATAGAAATTAAAGGAAAATGAAAATTATAAGGAAGGCTAAAAAAGCGTGTAAATTAAAAAGGCCTAGAAATGAAAAACAAAAATTAAAGGGGGAAGGAAATTAAAACGAGAAACTAGAATAAAAGAAAAAGCCTGAAAATTAAAAAGGGGATAAAAATGAAAAACAAAGAATTAACGGGGGTAAAAAGAAAAAGAAAACAAAAACAAAAAATTAACGGGGGAAAAATTGGAAATAAAAGAAAACTGAAATAAAAAGGAAAAGGAACAAAAATTAAAAGAGGGGGGTAAAAATAAAATGGAGAGAAGCAAAAATTAAAAAGGACTTTTTTTTTACAAGACAGTCGTAAACAAAAATAAATAAAATAACAAACTTAACCAAAAAACAGTTCAATCAGAGATTCGGGCAACAAAGCAGTCGTACAGCGCGTCTGAAAAATGAACAGCAAAATGACAAGGCGGACAGACAGCAATCGTCAGGCCACGAGTGGTGTTATTTTTCTCGACTGTTTATATATACGAGTCAGTGGTGCATTGTGGGTAGTTTGTTTTGGCGGTTATTTTACCGGAAGTCGGTTATTTGTTTATTTATTTATTTATCTGGTTTAAATTATTTTGCTGTCATTAATTATTTTTATTTTTTTTTTTTATTTCTTATCTTATATATATTTTTTTAAATTATTTTAATGGGTGTTTTTATTAACGTAGTAAAAATTTGTTTATATTGCTTATTTAATAGTTTTGTTTTGGTTTGGGAAGATAAAGCTATTTATTCAATTTTGGGGTCGATTGTCCTAGTTTATTGTAACTATTATTTTGGTGGGAGCAGTTTTTAATTTGTTTATTATTTGATTGATTATCCTTATTTGTTTATTCTAACGGTTAATTTATCGGGATCCATTTGTTTGTTTGTTTATTTATTTATTTGGTCGCATCTAATTATCTAAATGCATCCAAATAAATAAGTTTATAAAGTTATTTTTAAATGCCTGCAGCATTTTCGACTGAAAACTAAAGTCAATGAATGCACGCTTGGTGTAAAAAAAAATCATTTTTAGGATACACAATGTACGAAACAGGAATATCAGCATTACCTGAGAAAACTCTTATAAAAAATTTCCCACAACCAGAGATAACTCATCAACATGTTTATTGGCATGATAACTTACTATCGAAGATGTTTGACACACTGTTCATGAAAGTTAACTCCAGTACATATATATAAAGTACTCAGCAAAAGAATGTAAAAGTTTTACTTCTTTAGAGGCTGTTCATAAAGTAATGAAAGACTTGGTTAACTTTGTAAAACCACGTGATGATGAAAATGCAGTGCTAACTTTAATAACAGATGTCTCATCGAACGCTGTTGTTGCCGTTTTACAGCAAAATAGTAACGATGAAAACAAACCAATATACTTCTTTCTCAAGCATAATTCCTCACCGATAAAATATTCGTTATTTATTTTGCTATCCGACATATCCATTATATTTTAGAGGTGAGCAAATTCACATTATTTACAGACATTAAGCCACTCACTTGAGTCTTCTACAGCAAACCCGACAAATATTCATCACGTGAGACAAGACATCTGAACTACATTTCCCAACTTATTTCAGACCTACAATATATAAAAGGTAAAGAAAATATTGTTGCAGAGGCATCTTTCCCGTAACTCCAAATCCTCCACAAATATGGAAATTAAGCTACAAGATTATTGCTGAGGAACAAAAAACTCTATTCATTTGCAATCAAGCAAGATATTTTGCCTAAACTTGAAAGATAACCTATCCTTTTCAGACGTTCGACTTTCTTATGTGACTTGAAAAAATGTTATCCTCGACATTATATAACTCCATCCTTATGTAAAAATGTTCAACCATCTTCATGGTTTATCGCATCCTGGTTGACGAGCAATCACCAAAATGATAACATGGCCACTGCCATAAAAGCTTTGATGCAGCAATGAATTCATTGTCAGAAGCACAATATTGGGAAACATAAAAATCACACATTGGTAAATTACACAAACCCAACAGTAGGTTCATCCGTTTTCACATAGATATTTGGGGGTCACTCCCAAAAGCACATGATTTCATTTGTATACTCACTATGGTGGAACGATTTAGTCGAACTCCTGCCACGTTTTCGATTCCAAACATCTCCGCTGAGACTATTGCAAAATTTATACTGGAGAACTGGATTAGTACATTTTAAGTGCCATCAATGATCACTGTTGACAGTTGATCACAATTTCAATCTATACTTTTCATTGGATTTGTCAGCGTACTCGTAGTCAAATATATCCGAACTACCGGATACCATCCTAGTGCCAATGGAATTGTGTAAAGACTGCACTAGCCACAAAGATTGAACCTTATAACTGAGTAGATAACTTACCTATTACTTTCCTATCAATACGAAATACCTTAAAATAAGACGTACACGGCGCACAAGCAGACAACCTTTTTGGAACCTGACTGACATTACCCAGTCTATACTCTGAGTTAGTCATAATATCGACCACATCTACGGCCTTTGTCAACAAATTAAAAAACAAAATGAATAGGTTATCATTTACACTTGCTAGATGTGTGACCAAACAATGTTATACATGCAGATCTGCATAACTGGCAGGTGAGAAACTATTATTCCCAAATTATTCAAGACCACATAAAGTGGTGGAACGATATGAAAAATATTTTACCATTCAAAAAGAAAAGAAAACAAAGACATCATATCAATTGACATTTAAAACCGGCTTGCATTGAAAAAATCACAAAAACACCTGACACAAATTAAAGCAAATAAACAGAGAACATGCCCTTACCTAAGTTTCAATACCTCCAGCAACAACACAAAGTTGTCGCACTGTACATTGGTCACAACATTTAAAGCTATACATGGCAAATCAGAGTTCATAAGAGAATCTTCTCCAATGTGGGCGGGGAGTACTGTTGGATTAAAGCTCCCTGATTAGTAAAATTTAACTGCAGCGAGATTTTGGAATTATGGACACATGATGTTTTACAGGAGGCACGAGATTTTAAAGACACAGTGTCTTTCTCGGGTTCATTTCCTAGCGAAAAGACTTATGCTTTTCGCTCCTGCAAAATGTAAGTAATCAACTACAGATACTTACTGTTTCTTCGAACTTTCACATTTCGTTTCTCATCTATTGTTTTGTAAAATGTCCTGAAAAATATAATCGTTAATATTTCTTTGTTCAAATTCTATGTATTTCTATTTCTTTTGATCTATAGGAGTCCACTAAAATTGTTAGCGGGTTGAAATTTCTCAGGAAAATATATCTTCTCCTCAAAACTGTTTATACATGCTACAATAATAAAAATGCCCTAAGGCAGAGCCTCATAATTTAAAAAAAAAGCAAAAGGCCACATTGTGTAATGAAATTTCGCCGTAAGCCGCAAGAGAAACGTCTAGAAAAAACCTATTATGAGGAGAAAAGTATGCGAATGCGTTAATGCATATCAAAGGACGTTTGTCTTAATAAAGCTGTGCTGTGCAACTGTTTTGTTATCTGATAAACGGACTTTCTTTATTTTAGAGTAACATATACATTTTAATTATTTTCCACGCTTTTCCTTAGGTTTTGTCCGTGAATATACAATTGATGTTTTCCAGATATTACACGATTCGATATTTTTAAATGATATTTTAATACTCAACATTTAAAGAAGTATTTTTTACAGTGAACGTGGATCAGGTGTCTATCATATTAATTTTTAGATTCTTTCGTAAACGCCTGATGATCTGTCAAAACATTGTAAGCGTTTTCTATGTTTTTATTGCGTAGAATACTAAGATATATTTAAAATTATTAATTATTGGGATATCTAAAAGAAATGTTATCCCATATCCAAACGCCGAATCAAATTGAAATATACAGAAATGTATCAAAATCATTTTCTGACTTTTATTATATAAAAATAAAAACGGTGTGAATATTGTTTATCTATTACTCATGTAATAAAATGAAATAAAGTGATGGTGACGCAAGTCTGAGAAGGAATGTGTGAACATTTATAATCAATGCAAGGAAATAGTTCAGCAGAAGCACCCACTCTGTGTTAAAAACGACAGTGATTAAATTGATGTGGCTACGTTCAATTTTCGCGTCCACGTGAAAATTATAAGCGATATAAGCAACCATGGTTGTCAAATTACTTTGACTAAGTCTTCATTGGAAGCGTAATTGATCTCCTAATTTTTCCATACAATGGCTATCCTTATCTTCTTCCAAAGAGCATTATAGAGATGTATGGACGGACTGTTAGGTTTCACATATCTCTCTGTGTAGTAGTAGTTGTAATACAGTTCTCCGTGTCCTGAATAGCAACCGGGTTTGCTAGCCATAACTCCCACTCTCTGTGTTTGCCAGTTGTTCTTTATTTATACCCGTTTATCTAATTTGTATACGATAATACACCTCACTGAATCGGAGAGTTTGTATACCCTTGTTTTTTCTTTTACTATTCATGATTATTTTAGTACTCTATTGTCCTCCCTCTTGTCTTTCTTGTTTTCTCTTTAATTGTGATTTCGGTTTCTCTTCATTTTCTTCTAAGTACTTGTCTGTCTTTTCATTCTCACTTTCTTACATTTCCTGGTCCGTTACATTTTAATTTATGTCTCTTCTTGTGCTTGATCTTCCATTTCTACGTCATGCAGTTCGTTTCTGCTTCTGAATTGATCTACATAAGCTAGTATTGCCCCCTTTTCTTTCAAGTATAGCCGTATTGTGTCTTTTTGTATCAGTAAACTTACTTCTTCTGGATCAGCCTCTTTTTTCTTTCTATACCTTATCTTTCGTTGCGAAGGACATAGTTATGGGGGCTCTGATTTTCTTTCTCATTAATGCTGAAGCGCACAGTTTTCTTTCTGCACATGGAATGGATCTGTAACTGATAAGCTTTTTGGGTAGATATGCTTCTATGTGGTGTGAATGTTTTAACCCCATTTTTACCGTGTGTACCATTCTTTCCTTAGGCCATTAGATTGTGGGTGATATGGTGGTGACTTATGTCCCTGTATCTTGTTATGTATTTACTATAAAAACTTATTAACATCAAAAGTATTATAATTATTTTATTTGTTGGAGCGGCTATTTCTGCTAATTTTTTTTTGTTAGCATCTCGTCGAGCGATAAGAGTATATTTGATATACTATTTTGACATCATAAATATTATATATTCTTATAATCAAAATTACACTTGTTTTGTTTACACTCATGCCTGCCTTTATTAATCTCAATAAAATTTGCTCTAGCTTATATTTTAATTCTTCTTTAGTTCTTGACCATACACATATATCTTCCTGGTATATTATTATATTTTTCATTTTTCCTAATAAAACTCTTTCAGTTTCTTTTTGAAAAATAAGGCTCGAAGTTTTACCCGAAACAGTAGACGAGTCCATCTTAGTAAGCCTGAGAGGGGTTCATCGTGGTGATTGCCTTGAATTTTCGACAATTTTTATTTGGTTGTATGCTGCCTTGAGATTAATTTTTGTTAAGTGTTCCATTTTTGCAAACTCGTGGCTCGCAGTTTAGATATTTGGCAACGAGAAAGAGTCTGGACATATCCGGTGATTTACCCCTATCTTGTAATCACCACATATACTTAAATCTCCGTCAGGTTTCTTTATCGGTATTATCGGTGACGCCCAATTCCTACCACACTGAGTTACTCTTTCTAGTATACGTGGTTTATCATTTTGTTTTATTTGGCCACTACCAAAGGTAGGATATGAATTGGAACTTTTCTTAACTCTGTATATTGTGGGTGATAATTATCTTTTAGTCGAATGTTCGCATTATAGCTTTTCAATAATCCTATTTCATTTTCTTTTGCTTCTATGGAAATGATTAGTCCCGCTGTATCCACTCTTAATACATGAATTCCTAGTAAACCTTGATCTTCATCGCATTATACAGCTGTAACAGGGATTATTTCAAAACACTTGTCTGTTTCAAAATTGCCTGGAAATGTACCCATTATTTTTATAGCCGTTCCATTAAATTGCTTCAATTGGATGCACCTTTTTTTAAATTTATGTCGTCCTAATGTTATCCAGATTTGTTTGTGTATTCATTGTAAACATCTCAGCTTCTTAGGAGATTTGTACCGTTTATACTCTTTCTATTTTCTTTCCGTATTTGCACAGTTTCTGAAAATTATCTCTTTTCTTTGCAATTTGAGCATATTTTTCCTAGAGCGGGACATATGTTCTTGTATCTCTCTTGATTTTTCCACCATATCTACATTTAATTATGGATTTGGTCGTGCTCGTCCTGTCCGTCTCGAATGCTTCTCTTGGTTGATTAAATTTTCTGATCAACTCGTACTGTTGTACAATCTCGACGCTAACTTCCAAACTCATGCTACTTCTCTGTAGACATTATAATTGCAAGCCTTCAATTAATCTGAAGAGGATTAATTCCCTTGTTCACATGTTTTTCAAATACTCAATACTTGTTTTGTTCTTTCAGTATATCTACGTATTGAATAATGGACTCATTGGGTGCTTGTCTCTTCTCAAAACTTGGACCTTCGGTGATGAGTAATCTTTTAATTGGTATTATGTTATGTTATATAATTTTAATAATTTCTTCAAATGTCATTTCTTCTACTTCGCTCGGGTTACACATTGTCGAAGTTTTCTTCAAAGCTTCGCACCCAGCGGTATCAAAATCTAAATCTTGTTCCCACCTCTGTCTCTTAATTTTAATTCTTGCAAATGCAGCAAAAGCTCTCATCCATGTTTGTAGGTATTTCTTTGTCGTTCAGCGAACTGTTATGTTTTGCTATCTCTCTGCTTAGTAGTAGTCGTCGTACAGATTAGCAACCCGGTTTCCAAGGTTCGCCTCGTGTTCGCCAGTTCTCTGTTTATCCTTATCTATGTAAATTGCATTAGATACTACACGCTCTTTATTGTGAGCAAAAGAGACACACATTTTTCCGGGTTTTTTTTTTTAGTAAGACCCCTAAATATCCAAAGGAAAAGATTGACTTACATTTGATTTTCATTGGAAATGTAGCATCACACCTTGTCTCCAATATTCCCAGATGCTGGTGTCATATCAGTAGTAAATAATTTCAGAATTCCATCTAAGTATACGTCGGTCAAAAAGAACGTTGTTTCTGAAATTTATGTGTGTGAGAGCAAAATACATGCTCACAAAAGTACAAGCTTCCAAAAATACTGAGCATATTCATAGCAAGTTGCATGGTATTTTCATATTGATCCTAGTTCAAATGTGTTTACGGCTCCTAGGTTGGTTTCTCTAGGATTTGCTTTCTAAATAGAAGAGGTTTGAAGTTAATTCACGGCAAACTATGGGAATGTCTGAATCGACAGGACAAGTATCTTAAATGTGTGATTTCCTTTGAAAATTATCATTTTGGATCGATGGAATAGGGATCCTAATGTCATTAATCTGTCAATTTCTGTTCGTTCATTCCAAAGCCATATCTTTGCTTTATGGAATATTCTGTGCGCAGTTTTGAATTTCTTACATTTGAAAGTGACATATCTCACCTTTCACAAACAGCCTCTATAAATGTTCACTTCCATTTTAAAAGCTTTTATTGCGGTTACTACTTGGCATATCAAATGATATTGTCGCTGAAACTGAACATGAAAACTATTTAGAAGAATTTTCATATCACAAATTAGGAAGAGATCATAATCCCAGGCTGCAAATGTAAGCTTTCCAAAAACTCTCGGTTCATTTATCTAGAAAGCGAGATAATCTTTTTTCGGTTTTACAAAAAACTGTAGCGAATTTCCTAGGTTTAACTATGTTCATTCTGTATCGTATACCAAGTCAATCTATTTTTGTGGGGCTCTCACATTTTTACACAAGATGGACTCGTCTAAAGTATACTTATTATGACAGAGTAGAGATGCGTTGAGTACACAGGGTGTTCACATAGAGACACATTGAGATAACGTTGAGATACGTAGAGTCCAGAGAGAGAGAGAGAGAGAGAGAGAGAGAGACAAAAAGGACGGGTAGAGGAGCCAAGCAGAATAACTGAATTTTATAAATTCTTCACACAAAACATGTTGCGTGTAATGAATATTTGTCTCCCAAAGAAGTCCTGTATGAGATGTTGCAATATATTCTAAACCTAGACGTACTTCCTGAAGATCTGCACTAAAGGATTAAGTAGATTATGTTTCCATTTCATATTAATTTAATTTCACAAGTAGTTTGAAAAAAAAATGAAATGCCGGCAGGTAAATATTCTAAGAATTAAAAGTGGAGAAAGTCCCTGTTCAGAATGAGTCATTACATTCCCAAGAACTAAAATAGCAAATTTGAAAATAATCTCTTTCATTTGATGTTTCTAGAGTATTTATTTATTTAGGCTGATTTTTAGGAAATGTACGTTTTGAATGTATTTTTCAGTTTACATATGTGATGAAATGTAGAAAAGAGTCTTCCATTTTTGACAAGGGCAGGTAAAGATTTTCCTAAATATAAGTCTACATTCAAAAACTCAAGAATAATATTACTTATTTCACTGGAGAGGAGCGTTAATGAAAGAAAAAAACAGAAATTTTTTTCTAGATAACGGAAAAAGATAAATGATGAATCATTTCATAAGACTTACTGAAGAAAAATGATTACCACTGTCGCCAAGTTTACATTTGTTTCCAATATTATTCTACAAATTCTCGATATTTTGTTCATCTTAAAATAACTTCTGGATATACTGTAAATTTATTTCAATTATTACTTATCTATCTATCTATATATCTATCTATCAGAAGAAGAAGAAGAAGAAGAAAGATAGGAAAAATACTGAATGATGAATATGGCGTTGCAACATCTAAGCATGGTTGTAGTTCTGTTATGATCAAGGATTTGATTCAGGTCAATGGTATTATGAACAAAGATCAATATAATTTGATTTTGCAAAGAGACGCTTTACCATCTGGTTTAGGCATAATTGAAAGACAATCAACTTCTAACAAGATCAACGATCAAAACACTCATCTCAATTATGCCAAAAGTACATCAAATCAATCAGATGGATCACCATTTAGGAAATTATGACATGGCCACCTCAATCTCATGAGCCCTCTCCCATTGAATTAGCTATAGGAGACTTCGAAGACAATGCCAAAAGAGTGAGATTGAGCTTCTTCAGTGCTAGAAGAAAGATAGGGATGTTCTACCATTTACCATTTTTTTCGAAAACTTTTTAAAAGAATGCCAAGCATTTGTAAAGTAGTAAATTAATTTATGGGTAAGGACAAATTATGATAATACTTTATAATCAAGTGGTTGGTTTTATCGAAATAAAAACAAGTACAATGTAGTTACTGTAGTGATACCATTTATATATATATATTTGCAATGATGTGAGTTTGACCTTTGCAATCCTCAGACAAACTGACAAGATTATAAGAACAATTAACATGAATATATTAAAAGAAAAGCCATAGAAAAGCTTAGTCGTATCGGTGGTAAAATGTCTTAAGCTGGAATGCTAAGCCATGAACGATAACGTTACACATGCTCTCAACTGACCAGATATGAAAACAATATTCAATGCATAGTCGAATGGTAATCAGTGTATTATCTTAGGAGAAAAACTCGCTAGCACAACAGACTGAAGCTACATTCCTAGCAGCAAGTTTAGCAATTGATTCATTATAATGGTTCCCCTTCATTTAACTGGAAAACGTGAAGTCAAAACTCAGAGTGGATTGCTTTCATGGAGATAAGGACCAGCTTTGCAGATGGAAGCCAAAAATTTTCTTTAACATGTTTACCAGAGAATACTTTCATTTTGGAGGTGTTAAAATTTACAAGCCACTTCTTGTCTTAGATAACGACGGGTTGTAGATCATTTTCGGCAACATCTGCCAATTTGGTTTTGTCGAACCTATCAGATTTACAATTAAAAGAAGAGTAAATAGTAGATTCGTCAGAAGAGATACCAATTTTGGTACTGATATTATGAGGAAATTCGTTGATGAAAGTAAGGAGGAAACTAAGTCCAATTATAGAGTTCAGGGAACCACAAGCATTTATCTAATAAAATTTTAACGAGTGATCATTCAAGACAAATTTCATTATGCTATTTGATAAAATTCAAGCGAGATATAGCAAACCCCTTTAATTTGTAAAGAATGGCAGCATGCCCAACTCTGTGTATCTCCTTCAAGATATCTAAACGAAGCCCCGATTTTCGCCATTCTTATCTGAAGCCTGACAAAATCTTCCAGTAGAAGCCCTAATCATATTTGAGCTAGAAAATCAAAACCCAAGGTATTTGTTTAAAAGAAGACCCTTCGTTGTGAGATGCTTAATCAATTCGACGTTGTTTAGAGATAGTACTTTATCAAAAACAGATTAACAATTATATAGTTTGAAGGACAAGACTGTTCGCCTGAGATATTAAAAATTGACCTACAGAAAAAGATTTCGTACAAGCTGAAACCAAGAAACAACAAGTCATCGATTGTAGAGATTAGACATATCAGAGGCCAATCCAGGAGCACATTTCCTAACGAAAAGTGAAGGAATACAATCGATTTCACGTACTTTCTGTGGGTCAAGTTTGTTGATGATAACGAAAATATGGATGGATTTATAAGCGTATAACTTAGTAGAGTTTAATTTCTGGAGTAACATTGGAAGAGGATTTACGAGAAACGCACACTACTCTATCGACGGAATATGACAGCAGGTTAAATTACTTGAAGAGATGATCGATTGATGATGGCATACAGAGAGGTCTGAATCAAAGAGAAGATTGACTTATATTGTAGGATCTGGTGTTGTTTCCTTTTAAGGACATTCAAGAGAAGCAATATAAAAAAAATGGATGATACTTATAAGTCGAAGAGATAATAATCATCTTGGCATTTCATACTACTTGAAATAAAAGATGAAATAAAAAATAAAAGATGAAGGCAGTTAACTTCTTCGATTTAATCATTTACTGGAATTACAAAATCTATTATCCTGAAAAATTGTTTAATAGAAAGATTTCCTGAATTCACATATAAATTGTATATAAATTATAATCCCAGTAGCATCTCGGACAGTGAATGGTCCCATATACGGTTACGTTCATATGGTGATATTTTTTGTAAGTAATTATATAGTTTTCGATATAGGAGATCAATCGAAAGAGCGAGAAATGTGGAGTTCAATGGAAAATGAATATTCTACATTATTGTTATCCCTATCTATAAACATATTCTTTTTAAATTGGTCTCATTCTCTAAATAATGTTAAAGCTGATTATCTGTGTTAGTGATTATCGATAAATCAAAACATTTTCGCCATTCATACTAAATAATTGTACGCGTAAAATGAAACATCGCCAGTAACTCACTAATCTGCCGCTATTTCAATGCCATTTGTTCTGATGAGTTATAATCCTTGATTAACCGATTCAATCAAATCCAACCATGCCACGTACACAAGGATGAATCAACTGCATTCCCATAGTATTACATTTATAAGCTATAAGTTTCACTCGGAAAACTTCCTAAGAAATTCCGCTTTGTGGGACTGATTCGCGACAGGCTGCTTTCGCAATCACTGCCATATTGACTTCTTCAAGTCTATATTTTAACCGTTACGATTCCTCCATAACTTGAACTATACTTTTTGGCTTTTATAACGTTCAGACAACCTTACACAACAATTCCCTACGATGCTCAGTTCTTGGGCGTTGTATTGTGTAAAGATTAGTATTAAATGTAAAGGCGCATTGATATATAGCCAAGGGTACCTTCCAAAAGCTAAGCAAAATATAAGAAAAAACAAACTCGTAAGAAACAGAGAAAATAGTAATTTCATATGACACGAGGTGCTAGAACAATGTCCTTACACATGAATGAGGGACTTCAAGCAAAAGGAATGTAGTTCTACAGAAGGTTGCTGAGGACCGAACATTTGCGTACCGAAAATTATTTTAGAGAAAATGGAAAAAAAAATAGCATGCTATACCTAACATCAAATACAGGCAATTGAATTTTCTAGAGTACATGAGGAAAGACTGCTTGTAGAATTAGATACTCACACGTGTGTATTATATAATTTCTTCTCTGCTTAGTTTATTAACAGAATTACATTTTGATGATTGCTATTGGTATTTAAATTTAAATTATTTTCAGAAAAATGGTTAAATATAACAATATTTATCTTATTACAGATAACGTGTGTGTATTTTGTTCATAGATTTTAAATAATTTTGTAAAATAGGCATATATTTCCGCGATAATTATTTCGCTAATAATAGTCTAATCATTATATATACTCGAACTGCGATCATAAAGCAAGAAACAGAATGACTGTAATGAAAAATCAAGGCTACTTTGTGGAAATATACTGGGCATTTTAAAATATGAGTGGCTATGTTATATTTGTACACCATTCTTTTTCATTTTGACATTTCCAGTTTTGCTTGAAAAATAACGCCGTTATTAAAGCACTCAACAATTGTCAAATTTACAACCACGTTCATTTCGGAAACATACGCACAAAGGAGTTGATAATCTATGGATACATCGGTAACGATCTTTCTCTGTATCTATCTACCTATCTCATTCTCTCTCCCTCTCCCCATCTCTCTCTCTCTATATATATATATATATAGAGAGAGAGAGAGGGAGAGAGAGAGACAGATAGATATGTGTGTGCGTTAGTGTGTGCATGTATGTGTTTGTGTGTGAGACTCTCTCTTCAAGCATATGTTCGAAGCGTCATTTCAGTTCATTTTCCAAATATATTTTTTTTATAAAATAAGTAGGCTTCTAGACTGATTGATATCTTCGAGTAAACTGCAAAAAATTGAAAAAAAAGTCTCGCTCGTTTCCTGACCTGTTTTTTTAAACCATTTTGTTTGTAATTCTCTTCTAAATAGTTGCGTTTTATATGCTACTCGAGCTGATAGATGACGTGACTGACACTGCGACATAACCTGTCTCATTTTTCAAATAAAGTGTCCTGTATTTTTTTTTGTTACTGCGTCATTTTTGTCTTTTGGGGGGGGGGTTCTTCAATGGAACAGGAAATGATATCGCCAAGCTTTATTCATTCTATGACTCAATTTCTTTTACTATATATTTGGCTGTTCGATCACTTTCTTCTTTTGCAGTTTATGATACTTTTTTCCATGTTATTTCGTCTTTTATTTCTTTTTCTTATCTTCCCATTACCTTTCTAATTTTTACTTTCGCTCTATATTTTTCTGCCATCAATTATACATATTTTTCATTTTGTCTTCTCATCATTATTTACACCGTTATTTGTGCTGTCTCTAAAATTTATTTGATTCTTTGTTAACAATAACTTCGCATAAATTGTCTGATTTAAAAAGATGATGTTTTGAAAACATTTGACAATGAATTTATATGTAAATATTTTATTTTAAATAAATTTATCCCAAGAAACGCGATAATACCATTAAGAATCAAAAGATTTCTTGGAACGAAAGAGAATGAGAATATTTTTTCGGGGGTAAGGGCAATAACAGAACGTAGATAGACAGAAGATATCGGTTAACGTTGCATTTAAAATGTTGAAGAATCTAGATAGCATAGAAACAAGAAACTGAAAGGAACTCCACATGGGTAGAAGTGAGAGAACGAACATTATAATAAATTTGAGTGTGAAGTCTATATATTTCCAATGTAAAACGATGGAAATTTACCAGTCTAATTGTACGCTTAAATACATGCAGTCGATGTACCGGGATGAAAGCTAATTAAAATAATTATCTTACCATTAAAAATGTATAAAAAAGACAAAGTGAAGGAGGTGAGAAAGTGACGGAAGAGAGAGGGAAGTGAGAAAGTGACCGAAGACGATATCCCAGGTCAGGACCGATAATATTTCTTTGAATTTTGTTGCGAACTGGCAATGCTATGTAGATGTGGAATGGAAAAAATAATTTTTTCTCATTATTTTTAAAACTGTGAATATAAATCAGCAAGTCTCATTTCCCGGTCCAAATTCTAAATAACTATTTAGATATAAGCAATGACTGGAAAAAGAAAATCTAGATAATAATTTTACCATATCAAATGGTGAGTAATAGTCAACTATTTTCCTTGCTTTTATAATTTAACTTCCGTGCCTTTGAAAAAGATAAATAGAAATTTATATCTTTCGCTATTCTCTTCTTTATATCTTTTAATGTTTTATCGAAATATTTATCAATGTTTTTCCTTCCTTCTTATGTTTCGTTTGAATTGAGATCAGTTAGTTCCTTACTAGGTTGATCATGTATTTTTCGATTCGTGAATGACTAGGCACCGGTTCTTTCTCCGGTAGCCTGCTTGGCAATCAATACTATAGGATGCAGTCTGTCCTGCTATTCAGCCCAGAGCTGAGATTGATTAATACCTATCGCAAGAATATATGTGCGTTAGTTAATGCAAATAAGTCGATTGGATCACAAACTTGGCTTTCCGGTTTCTTATTTCGACCGATATCAATTACGCCACAACGCACATCCATTATTGAAATACACATTCTAATAACTATTTCATGCATCTATGCTATACTACGTTATGCTATTCTATATTATCCTATGTTATGATATGCTAGGGTGTAAAGAATTATATGTATATATATATATATATATATATATATATATATATATATATATATATATATATATATATATATATATATTTTATTTTTTTCATGCTAATATCTTAGTCAAATGCTTACTATTCAACTGACTTCTCCGAACAACGTGCTATAACAGTTACGATATAGGGTGGTCTAAGAAAAGATTTAGCCAGGAGAAATAAACTACATCCAATTTCAACATTTAGTTATGCAATCCCAACTAAGTATTTGGAACTAGTATGGCGTAGGTCCCCCATTTGCTGACCCTTATTTTGCCACTCCTTTAGCAATGTTACTTTAAAATTACTGACGTGATTTTGGTTGCACGCTCTCGAAGTTTTCGGTCATGGTGCTCCCAAACGTGCTCTATTGGATTCATGTCAGGACTTTGATGTACCCATGGCGGTGAGTTAATTCCTTGCGATTCCTTCCTTGCCTTTGCTTCATTGTTCGTATGAAATGGCGATCCATTTTGATTGGTTTTTAATAGTGGGAGTATTCTTTTCTCTAATATTCGACAGTATTTTGTACCATTCAACTGCTCGTCAAAAGAATCATCTCAGATTTCCCTTCAAACCAGACAGCGCCCCACACCATTACTCCAATCACCTCATGTTTCACGGTCGCCTGCAGACATTCAGTGTTACAAATCTCGTTCTGATTTCCCCAACCATAAACCTCTCTTGAATTCGAATATTGTCAGAATTTACTTATATCTGACCAAATTACAGACTGCCAAAATTCATAATCTTTGCTCTCGAATTCTCTCTCTCTCAGCCAAATGAAAGGTCCATGTTAACCTCTGAATTCAAGTGTTTCTTTCTTGCAACTCTTCATTGATAACCTAGCTGTTTCAACATCTTTCTCACTACATATGGCGACATTTTCATAGTATTGGCGACATCTTCGACGTTCTGACGACTGTTTCTGGTGACTTCCCTATTCAGTGCCTTTTTCGATTTCTCAGACACAATGCTGGGTCTTCGTAAATATTGTTCCAGCAGACAATGGCCTCCTTCATTAAATTTTCCTGACAATATTATTAACCGTTTGCTGGATAACCTAGAAAAACTTAGCAATTTCCCTCTTTGACTTGATACTAGGATGCCATCCTCTTATTTGCTCTCGTTGAAATTCGCCAATTTTCTTACTTCCGCGAACCTTTATTGCAAAATATAAGTCAACTATCGTTCATAGATGATGGTAGCTCGATACTAATATGCTATTGTCTGCAAAAAGTAGGGACGTTATTTCATAAGCCAAAATTCCTGTAATCAAGGGTGGCTAAAAACTTACCATAGCCCACTGTAGATTTGCATATAGGATGTCACTGACACGAACGGAAATATTTTGATCTTTTCTTGAATTCATTTACTAAAGGTTACTTTTTCTAACCCAGATTCAAAACAACAGTTATGACATGCATATTCATGAAATTCGAAAGCCAGTCATTTATAAGAAATTTAAGAGTATGATATGTATTTTAGCACTATAATGAAATATAAATTAATTCGAATTTGTTGCGAATATTTTAAAATTCTAGATTATTCTAAATACCAACTCCAGAGAGTTTCTTATGTGTAATATTTATAAATAAAGTAAAAATGCAAGATAAATTGCGTTTGTTATGAAAGAAATAGAATGACATTGTGTCTGGGTACCAGTATCACATTAAATAATACATTTTATTGCGTGAAAAATAAATATAATAATGAGAAAGCAAGTAATAAGTATCGATCTGATCGGATCAAAAACAATTTAGTGTCAGAGAAAATGTTATCTAGAATATCTTGACAACAGAATTAAAATGATTGAAAAAATACCTCGTGGCCACGAAATTAGAGATGTAAATGTTTGAAGATTTTCCCCATTAAAATTTTAAGCACCAGGTAAAATAGCAGCAAAATGGCAACATTTTGTTTCCTAAATTAAGTCTCTTACAAAAATATGTTGTTTGATTCGTTTTCTACGGCTTATCATCATTTTATAGGTTATTTAATACCAGAAGAAGTTATAGATTTTAATATTGTTTTGATATAATAATGGTTTAATGCTATAAGTCTTACTAATTATCTAAAATCTGGGGTATAAGAAGTGAATTCATACCTTTATCAAAGGTATCTTAGGTAAGTTAATATAACGAACACAACGGGAATTGGAACTCGGCTCAATGTTTAACAATTTCAAACTATTATCCATTATACCCCAGCACATAAAAGCTTACAGCACCTGGTATTTCTAAGGGTTCACCCATCTAGATACTGACCAGGCTCGACGTTGATTAACTTCGGTGATCGTATTAGCACATGTGTTTCAAAGTAAATTCAAAATATAATGACAATCAACAATTTAACTTATAAAATATAATCCAATTAACAATGAAGACAATTTGATGATAACATTAAATTGTCTAAGCTAAATAAAATAGTTATTTAAATAATTATTTCTGTTCCTGATCCACATTCAATACGGATAGCATTCATTCACGCAGTCGCACGCACGTACCAAACATTCACACAGTCGATAAAAATGACAAAGGTGTTCCACAGGGTTTGGCGTTGTGTCCTTCTACGCAATTTCAAAGGCTATGGTGTCAGGGGAGGAATACTTGACTTAATCCAATCTTTTCTAAGTGATCGTACAATGAATATCGTATTCAACGAGTATACTTCCTGATTCTTTCAAACTAAGGAGGCTCTTACCCAGCATTCTCTCCTTGAAACTTAGCTGTGTTTGATCTTCATCAATGATCTCCCAGATATCCGTTCTCTGTTAGCTTTCTATGCAGGTGACATAACCATTTACTCCTATCTTACTGTCAAATGGACAGATCCGACAAAGTAAACCGGACAACTGCTTTTGAATAAGACATCTGGTTAACTGGAGCAAGAAACCGCTTGTAATTTTTTACGCCTACAAAACAAAACTGCTTTCACTCACAGAGAACCTTTTCTGCTTGCCATCAGCATCGTTGATACTAAACTATCATGGCCTCAAGCTTTTCGCTGACATGAAGTGGTGTGAATATATCCAACAAATTGCTTCGTCTACTGAAAGGAATGTTGGCCGTTGTAGAAATTTTTTCTTGTCAGAATCCCTCATGCAGATTTATAAATCAAACATTCGTCCGTACATTGATTGCTGTTGCTATATCTGGTGCTCCTGCTGTACATTTCAGGATTCTTGTCAAAATTCATAGAATGGTCGGTAATGAAATTGATTCTGACCTGACAACTCAACATCAGTCACTTTCTGGCCGACGTGGCGTGTCTTCCCTCTGTCTTTTCTACAAATATTTTCATGGCAACTCTTGTGATGAGCTTTTTCCATGGTGCCCGACTACATGAATTTAAGATCTACTGTTGAACTAGCTACATGCAACCACCAATTCAAATAAAACAGTCTCTTTTCTCAACTGTGGAAATCCCATCCGATGTTATATTTCCTTGATAACTACGATCTTCAAGAATTTATAAGTGACGTCAAATATCATCTTTTTAGCTCTGTTCCTTTTTTATACTTAGATCAATCCTCCCCACTTTTCTAACTCTATTTCATTACCTTTAACCTCCTGATATATTAGAGTTTATGTTTTTCCCCTGTTTATCGTTGGAATGCATTTGATTGCGATATAGTTTTTTGATGAGCTTAGAGATATTTGATGATGTATTATATTCATTTATATTTATGTTAATATTCATAATAGCTTCAGCAATAATGCAATTAGGAAAGTCATTAATAATGAGGATTTGTTTAATATTTTTTTTTATTCAGTGTCGAATATAATTTTGTTGAAGAATTTGATTTTTCACGCAAAATAATAACTAGCAAAAACTAAAAATTCTTGAAGCCTTTTATATAAGAGAATTAAAGCCCGAAATAAATAAAGACATTTATGAGTCTAGCAACAAAGTCCTTAAAAGCTTATGACAATTATATACGTTTTTGCAATAACAAAAAAAAACAAATCATATACATAGGAGCAAAACCAATTAAAAAAATATATACGTATGAGTAAAATCAAAAAAGTTACTTCCATTATACTAGAAAAAGCCCAAAAGAATACATGGACTTGGAACTTTGAAATCTAGAATTCTGCTTAAGCATTAAAAAACGAAAATTTACAAAATTTTAAATTCGCAAAAAGGCATATGCATACTCACAGACAACGTAAACTACTGAAGATGGTCTCAGACGAGATTGAAAGTATTTTAAAACTCTCCGAAATAAAATTTGGGTATTTTTCTTGCTCAGTTTTCTAAGTCTACCAAAAAATTAATCCGCGATCTTGAAAGGATCACAACAAAAAATAATCGACAGGATATGTCTAAATTATTTAACCAAACCTGTTTGATTATATATGTATATATATATATATATATATATATATATATATATATATATATATATATATGTGTGTGTGTGTGTGTGTGTGTGTGTGTGTGTGTGAGTGTGTGTGTGTGTGTGTGTGTGTGTGTGTATATATATATATATATATGGATGAATATTATAAATTTGCTTAACATTTATTTTTGTTTTACTATTTGCATAATATTTAATTATGCCGGATCAAACAATACGTGATGAAATTTTCTCATTGAAAAGGAATGGTATGAAGAATTGTGAGGTAATAAAATAGTTGAATGTTTCAGAAAAAATGTTTTTACGTGTAGAAAAATAATACAGCAAACCGAAATAAACAAATCCAGTTTCAGGAAGAAGCTGATCAGTTAGTACAAGGAAAGTTCTTGGAGCAGTGTAGAATAGGGAAATATAAATCCACAAAGAAGTATAAGAAAAATGGTGAAAGAGCCGAAAATATTTACTAAGGAGGTTTGTGAAAGGAATTAAGTTAAAAAAAATAAAGTTTTCGACGATGACCGTTGCACTTTAGAGCAACTATGCTAAGCCTGTTTGGGAATAAAATTATTCAGTGCGCCAATCATAATATTTTCATTGGTTGGATGAGAATTCGACCAAATCTATAAATTTTACCACCAAGCTTTCCAGACTATATCCGAACACATCTCAGGCAGCAGCAATCATTGGTTTTCTGGTTTCAAGCTGTTGATGCTACTGTTTGAAATCCCCTTGCTGTTCAGTGAAGAATATTGAATAAATAGCAGTGTTTACCAGTATGAAATGTGTGTGCCCTGGTTGTTAGCTACTCTAGATAGTCGCAATGAGTTCACTGTAAGCGGTGCTGGCACAAACACGGCAAATTTAACACAGAACTGGTGCAAGAGATATATCTATTCGTTTTTGTCAAGTTGCGTTTGTATCCATCAAGTCATTAATCCTAGGAATTTTGCTATATGACCCCTATTGCAGAGAACAATACTTATTTTATCTCTTATTCCAGTGAGCTTGAACTGAAATAATCTCTTTTGATGTCGTGCTTATAATTTAAACAAAGAGGTTGTGAAGAAGTCATACACGTCATTTGAGAAGACAGTAAGAGATATTGCTAAACCAAATGTTGACTATTCCTTATTTTACATACATGTAAATTATTGTCGTCATATGACAACCAACTTGTAATTATTAAAATACCAACACATTTTTTTATTTTATGATATAATGAACAATGGGTAAATCTATTTTTCCCACCTGGTATATAACTGGTGTAAGATTTTATTTCTAATTACTCTGCAAATAAGTACACAGATCTTCATAATTACGATCTTCTTCCACCTAAGCACATATTAAGATTTCCTGCTTAAATAAACTATGTGCTGGAAGGTCGATTTCCAAGGCCTGTCATGGGATATTGCAAAAATGGCCAGGACGATTAGAACTCGTGGATGGAATTAGAAATGTGCATTAAGATACGCTCAGTGATAAAGATCTATACAAGAGTAAAAAATGGCAATACAGATATAAACGTAAAAAGTATATTAAAATAACATGAGTGACAGGCTGACAATAAACGTCAAATTTCACTGTAAATCGCTGACCAAAATCTTCTAGCATTACTTGTCATCTAAAGAATCATCCATTATAGAGTAACGAACGCTTGAAAGCAGATTTAGCGGAAGTAGTTAAGACGTAATAGCAAGTAGATTAAAAGAAAAGAAAAAGTTCCCATCTGCGAGATCGCCTTCGCCTTTTATAAGAGTTGTTTTGGTACATTCGAAGGAAAACGGAAGCCTAATAATGATTCAAACTGGAAGTGCTTTCTACTACAGAAAACGAAAATTTTATGACCACAGTGAAGATAAAAGGAAACGCCATCGACTACTCTCGGTGAATTATATACTATTACATATCCTAATACTTAAGGAACTACTTTAGTCTATCTTTGGATAAGTACTTATTGCAATTCCTTAACATATATATATATATATATAAATATAAATATATATATATATATATATATATATATATATATATATATATATATATATATATATATATATATATATATATATATATATACAGTGGGTAGCAAAAGTATTTAACACATTGGTTTTTCTTACATATCTCAAAAAATACAGATCAATTTCAACGAAACTTATAGGAAATATTTAAACGAACATTGCCGACCAAAACATAGAAGGAAAATTTAAAACCACTGTTTGAGAAACATTTATTAACAATAAATAAAATAACCCATATGCAAAATTATTTAACACACTTTACTAATATTTAGTACAGTAGCCTCTGTTCTGCGTCACAATCTCCAGTCGTTTCCCGTAGTCTTCAACTAGTTTCGTGCAGGTACTTGTTGGTATTTTGACCAATTCTTCTTCACAAATTTTCTTCAATTTGTTTAAATTCGATGGATTTCTTTATGAACTCGTAACTTCAATAGTCTCCACAAATTTTTGTCCAATTCATCAGACATAGAAATTCAAAACGAACTCACAAAATTAACTCCGGGAATAAAAAAAAAAAATTAGTGAAAGTGTATGCATACCACGTGTAATTTTTACTGATTTCTTTTTGAAATTGTAGGCCTGATAAATTGGATCGTAATTATGATTCCAATGTAATAAAATATAACGATGGAATATTAGTGTTTAAGTCTTTTTATTATATTCTTACTCTGTCCTGGACATTGAGTTCTACCTGGATTCTATCCTCTTGGAATATATATATATATATATATATATATATATATATATATATATATATATATATATATATATATATATATATATATATATATATATATATATATATATATATATATATTCTGTTTATATGTTATTCTTATACATAAAATTATTTAGCTAAATGCTCCTTTTTCTGATACACAGTATAATTAGCTTTCTCGCTCTGAATGTGCAAGAAATTTCGTAAAAAATTTGTGTCCACAGATAGGGATCGAACCTGTATCCTCCACGAAACCGTCATTTAACGTGACGTAATATATCATTTATCGATAAAAAATTAAACTAATGAGAAAGCAGTAACGTGATATTACTGTTCAAGTTTCCGCGGTAGATTTGAATATGCTAAAAATTACAATGTACACTTATTTAGCTAACAAACACAAAGTCAATAAAGTACACAGAAGAGAATTTCAATCACCAACAAATACTAAAAATCCCGACAAACATAACATAAAAAAATTGAACACATAATCCTACTTACCTACACAATAACAGCAAGCATTGAAAAAATGTCTAATCTTGACACAAAATTCATCAACATCACAGTTAAAAGAATTAAAAAAAATGTAGTTAATATGAAACGAAATAGAAACAACGGAACAGAGGCCGGAATATCCAAAATAGACTGCATAAAATGCACAAATAGGTGCATCGGCGAAACAACCAGAAGACTTTAAAATATTTATATGAATACCACAGAAATAGTCAGCATATCAACTTTGTAAAAGCGCTGGTATTTCACAGTAATACATTTGACGACAGTTTTGATTTTTTTAAATTCCAGTCTTATCATGAAAGAACAGAATTCACTGAGAAAAAATGATTTGATAGTGGGCTAGTCTCAGAGTTCTGAACTGTGATGATGGGACCCCGACGTTATTTCACCAAACTTTGCATAGATAATGAGAGCTGATTATGTAATACACGTTTGTAGAGATAAAGATAGTGAACTAGAAGGGGTCGATTGATTGACACACAAACACACACACACATATATACATACATATATATATATATATATATATATATATATATATATATATATATATATATATATATATATATATATATATACACACATATATATATATATATATATATATATATATTATGTATTATTTTAATACATATACGCGGGAATTGTCAAAAAAGTCAGTAATACCATGAAGACCACTTGATGAAACGTTGGTAGTCAGGTATATATATATATATATATATATATATATATATATAACAATAGGTGTGGATGGTCCTGCACGAAACCTTCACCACTATAATCAAATCTCATGTGCTGTTGCCGGGCTATCGGTTTCCTAGTAACTGAGATCACACACACATACACAGACACACACACACACATGCCACTTTGGTTTATTGTCATTTGTTTACATTTGTAAAAACAATACGCTAGATTTAGTTGTGTAACTCTACCGAGTGAAGATAGCTCTGGCTGACACAAAATTAGTTGTGTTTCAATCCTGGCTTGAGGCATTCAGAAGTCTAGTCGCGTTGAGGAGCTGTGATACAGCGAATGAGTACTGTCTGTGAATGCCATAATATAAAAATATATATATATATATATATATATATATATATATATATATATATATATATATATATATACAGAAAAATTAAGTCCCTTAATTATAATCTTACCATAGCAAAAGGCTGGAATCCAGGTATAGATAACCAAACTCAGGGGTAGATTCCCTTCTAGTATCAATTCATGAAGTGATAAACTAGGGTAATTCATTTAATTTACAATATACACGTATCCTCAGAGATCCCAAATATTTTCCTAATACATAGTTTTGTCTTCCTTTTAATCAAACTCTTGATGCCAAAGAGAATATAACCTTCTCAGGCGAAATACACTGTGGAAATTCACTTTATCTCATCATGCCGTTATGATTTTTATCGATATCGCAAATTTTAGTTTCACTGGAAACTTTGATCTCTTGAAAGGTATATTTTTACATCAGTTGGGATCAAAGGTATTCTTCGGCTGAAAACATCTTCCAATTTAACACATCCAGACAGAATGCTTGGTTCACTAAGATGTTGTTTAATTTTCTTAACTGCAAGTCTGGTTTTATTACAGAGCCTTGGGGGATCTACTTTTCTTAATAACATTATTGGAGCAGCAACTTTGAGATCTAATTTATAATGAATTCACAGACTCAAATGGTTAAATCACAACCTTTGAAGGATCTATAGATTTATCAATGGACTTGTAAGTGTTGCACACTCTGCGGAGTATTTTAAAGAATACAAATCAATGGAGTTCACAGTAATAATTTTTGGAGTCAAGATTGCTCTCTCACTTGTGATGGTGATAATGTTCATTGAAATTTAAGAAACATTGGTCGGTAGTTCTAACTGTCACAGGGTGATTATTGCTGAACGACGAAGTAGCACCCATTGCTAAAGCCTGGAAGATTTCACGCCTCCTCAAATCTCAGAAGCTTTTATTCTTTTTGATACAAACGGGATGATTTGCCTAAACTAATCTGGGGAAACTCCGATGACATCCACTCCACACTCTTTCTGATATCTCTTAAAATTCAATTAATATCATCCAGAGCTCTCTAATGTATCATAGTGCATTCATCAAACACAAGAATTTGACATTGTCTTATGACTTCTGTCAAGCCAGAAGTTTGATTAATGTCGCACACTGTATTTTTATTCATATAAAGATCAAGTTGATGTTTGAATGCAGCATAAGCAATTCTATGCCCGATAGTAATGTGTAACAATTCCAGATTATCCTACAGAAAGGACAATTCTGTATTCTTTTGTGAGGTTTGTCAGTTCCACCTGGAGCATCTAGGAACAAATACATCTGTTTTAATGATGATCTAATATGCTAATATTTGGTTATCATTCAGAATTCCATATGATTTGAACATATCCATGTAACTGTTTCGGATTATATGACATTTCACACATATACTCTTGTTAATCGGTTGCCTACATCTCTGACTTTTGTATTTCATCACATCCCATGGCCATGATTCTATTGTCACTATTAACCAGAGCAGAATTATCAATATTTTGACAGTAATTACATGATCATGCTATTAGACCTGTGGAGCTCATGGAGAACGTCCTCAAAGAGAACATTCTCAAATGTTATTCCACCGGCCGTGTGGGTTACTGACTCCGCAGAGAATGTATATCAACTTCACGCAGTTCATTTTCAGCGCATGATTCTCTGTAAGTCATATAAATAATTCTATCAACACACCGAATGTCCTCATCAACACTGGATTTGGTCTACTTGCAACAACATTCTTAACTTTCCTTTTAATTTAGATGCACTGTTTATACACTACCAAGAAGGCTATCAAATCTGATATCTGAAATCACATCAATTGTAGAGCTTCTTTTTCTTCTGTCCCTATTTTTATTTGATTTATTCCACGTGCAATATGATGGGACCTCGTAGTAATATAATATTTTGACAAATTTGGACAGAGTTTGAAATAAATGTCAAAGATGTTTCTCTTGGATTCATTGCCTGTGCAGCAACTAACTCACTTAAAAATAAGCTCTTCGTCAATTTCTAGATTCAGTTCTATTTATTAAACCGCTGGATGACTTTCATGAATGGAGTACCTGAATATCCTCCAGAAATCCTCATTGCTACCGATGTACCCACGTTGCTAATAATTACTAATTTCATCTAGATTATTTCCGTGTTTGAGGGAAAACAGCAACAGCTGATCATTTGTTTACATATTTGTCTGCATATACGATGGATTTCACAGAATTGCAAAATTGAACGTTGATGTGAACATCATATATTTTCAGAAGAAAAGGATAGTAGGGGAAAATCCACCTATTATGAACTTCATACATGTTGCCAATCATTGCTTGAAATCCACCATCTTTTCACTTTCTTCTGTATGATATATATAGATGTTATCAATTCGATTGGAATTAACATTTTCTATCAAACAAATTAACATTTGATCATGAAATAACACAATATTATAACACTCTATAGTATACATATGACATCTAAATGGACCGAATGCTTTATCCTTTGTAAGTAAAATCATCATTTTGATCACGGCTAACCTAAATACCCTGGTTATAAAACCGTGTGTATGAACATGCAACTGTTTTTACAGCAGTTCATTTTACGTTTATATCCAATTTGAATTGCAGGTGAATGTTATGAATAAGTCTGGCTGGCCATACTTTCTAACATAAGTCACTGCATCTTGTTTTATTTCATGAATGCATCATAAGCTTTCTGTAAATATTGATAGCAAGATAAACGTTAGCCTAACTCTGTTCCAGCAGCATAACAATTTATTTCATATTTTTAAGCGTGCATCCTCTTCACATCTGAGTTGTTTTTTTATTCCTCCTGAGGTATCCTAATCTCTCTGGTTCTATTATTGGTTAAATATCTGTGTAGATGATTGAATGTATTCCGATGAATAATGAAACGATAGGCATAGAAATCTATTTGAAAAACAGTTGTGTTTTCACCAGATTCTGCTCCAGATTTGGGGAAGTTTAGATAATATCCATCCGCTTCATTCACAAATAACAACAGATGTTTCAAGGCCTCATTTGAGCGATGAAAATCAGTTATTATCTTTATCTGAATGTCTCTCATCGGAACTACAATATCTCGATGGCATCCAGTCACTTCAACTCTCATTATTGTGGCGAATTCATTAATAGGCGCATTATATCTGTGAGAATGTTCTCCAGACAGCATCTTCTCTGAAACTCTCTTGACCTTAAACACATGGATCTGCCGCTTAAGCATATTTAAATTTCTTACATAACTATTCTTTTCATGTAGACTTTCTTGGAGATTCCAGATAATATCAATGTCTGTACCCTTATTCGCTTGAACACTTTTCTCAGCCTGTCGCCTCATATTACTAACAAATATATCTGTAACAACTGAGGTTCTTCACAGTTAGTAGTTGAAGTGCTCTAATCCTGTGATAAACGTGTCCTTGTACTTTGGAAGTGGACGTAAATTGTCCAACAGGAAAGATCTTAGCACTGAAAGAACTCATTCGGGATGCATTCTTGTATTTTCAAGATATTTTCCGATGTTCCTATTGCCATTATTTACAAGGTTACTTCAACAAATCTAGTGGGTCAGGATAATGCTCCTATTTAAAATTATCATTGGAACAACACAGTCCTCCATCTGTTGAACGTTGTATTAACCAGCACTAATCTAGCAAAATGATATTTGATAAGCATAAGAGCGTTTATAATAAAATCCTTAGTGAGAGTGGTTATAGATCTTCTGAGATTAAGTAGGTAGAAAATAATAATTATTTTAGGAAGAACACTAGAAACAGGAAAGTTATTTGATACAAACCGCCATTCAATAAATTAGTTCGAACCAAATTGGAACACAAATTTTAAAATGTGATTGATAAACATTTTCCTAAGAATAGTCAATAAAGTCAAATATACAATTGTAACAACCTAAAAATTAGCTACAGTTGAACTAGCTATCTGGATGAAATTATTGAATCCCACAATAATAAAATACTTAAACATTATAAGGATAATAATTTTAATCCAAGCACCAATGCTAATATATCCCGTGTAATTGACCTATGTAATTGTAGGAGTCTTGATCTATTCCCATTATCAAACATGCTTAACGGAATCCATTGTATTTACATGCTCTAATTCATCAAGTGAAAACCCTGGAAATATTAAATTGTATGTTGATTCCTCTAGGAATGCCTTTCAAAAGGATATTATAATCATATATTTTCTTTTACTAATGCTAGCAAGCTCAATATAAATTCTCTTTCTAAATATGCCTGGAGACTGAAAGACGGAATCAAGACACCTATTGTTCGATGGAAGATCTTCAAACAGGCCAGAACTTGTAGATCATTGTATGAACCTTGTTTTTATGTCTACAAGAAAAATGTGTATTATTAAGCTTTTGAATAATAGTCAATCGTTACGTCAAAGATTTGAAACTACAGTCTTTTGTAGACACATTAAAGATTTAACATTATAACCTTGCTAAACCTTTAACTTTATACGTCAATTCTCTTATATTACTTTATATTATTTTACTGTTATCTTTACTGATCTATCTTAAATTGAGGTTCTAAATTGATTTGTATATATATCCTATTAGGTTGGTGCAAAAATAATGTCCCTTTTTGACGTTCAACTTCATGAGAGAAAACGACATTATTTTTGCACCAACCTAATAATAAGATTAATATTAGACACAAATCGTTTTATACCTATACTTATAATACCAATTATATAGTTTGGTAATAGATTTTGTTTTAACTATACTAGCATTCTAAACTTTGTATGCCTCTTTATTTATATTTTATATTTTGAATTTAAATTTTTAATGTGATATTTTAAATAGTTTGTTTATTTTGCATGTCTAATATTTTACTTCATAAAATGTATTTTTATTTACATACTACGTTTAATTCTATTAAATAATATGTCTGATTCTTTAAATAACACCAAATGTTGAGCGTTGCATAATGTCAAGTGTGTTTCAATGTAGAAAATATTTCCCGGTAATTTTCAATCTATGGTGTTAATTCTATGCGGTCACTTAATTTTTCATAACTCTTATATTTCTCTTTTTTCTTTCCCTTTTTTTTCCTTTTATTGTCTTCAAATCCTCTTCTCTTTGCATTTGTCTGTTTTCTTCTTATTATTATATTTTCTTTTCCTTTCATTTTATTTAATTTCCTTTTATGATGTTGCTCCTTACGATTTTGTTTTTAATTTGAATAATGAAAAAAAGAATATGATTTTCCATAAGTAGCATTTTTAAATAGAAACGTTTATAACCATCTTTGTTCCTCACCTGTCGGGATGCGTTCGCATCGAAACTAAAATGCATCTTTGTCGTGAGTACTTGTCTGTCTTTATGTAATATGTTTATAATAAAACAGTATTTCACGACACTTGGTATTGAGCTTTCTTTTAAATTAAAGCTATTAACGGTTGGATTTCTATTGAATTTCTATTCTTTTCGTTCGTGGTATATTTGAATATATATATGACCAAACTATTTTGCAAGCCGAACTCATCACATATTTATCTTCACTGCCGTACAGTCCATCTTTATAACACGATAAAATCAAAAGTTTAATTTCACGAAGATAAAAGATTATTGAAAGCTTGTCAATAATTTAATTCAGTATTACTATATGCGCAGCTATCAAAAGTCACAAGAGAATCAAATTACGAATTTAATAGCTAAACATGAAGATTTCCTTAACTGTACTCCAGATAAAACACCAAAAGACAGAATCACATTGTACCAATTTATCCAAGTTTTAAAGAGAATTATTGTAATCCCCCTATCGTTTTTTCTCAAAAAATAAAAATAGCAGATAAATTTTGAAAAATTCAAGCCTTCACACTGAAACCTCCAGTGGAATTTCGGATCGTTGTATTCTAGAAAGCACTCGTAGAAGGGAAAACCGTGTTCCATGTGCAACAACATGAGAAGTCAATTCTAATAGAGTTTCAAAAAACACACATCAGGATTTCTTCAGAAGGTGGCAATTGCTATGACTCCCATTTAATATACTCCGCTCCATGTACCCAAAAATGCCTCAATAAATAAATGAAATATTCAATGACCACAGGTATGACTGTGACGTCAACGGATCTTGTGGTGCATTTTATTACAAATAACTGCAATTTCGACAAATATCTTAAGGTGAAGATCCTGAAAATATTATTCAGTATCTACCGACCTTGCCACCCGTATAACTCATGAGGTTACGTATGCAAACTAATAACCTCCCGCCTGGAGTAATTAAGAGAATGACAGGAGAGTTCCAGAACATTATACAAAGCTGTTTGATTAATTTCTTCTTATTGACTAATGAACTAACGAACAATTCTAACGTGGGGAAGATCATTATCAGATCCCGCATTCATTGTATGCCTTCAAGCTGGCGGTGTTCATTCGTTTTGATGTGATTATTACCTGTACATAAATACAATGAAAATATTTCCAAACTTCGACAGTAAACCAATTATTTTATATTTAATATGAAACAAAAGCCCCATCAAATATTTCAAAACAAAAAGCAACCCATCTAGAGAAAGTCAATGAATCAAATAGATATATTAGCCTGCCTACTAACTCAATCACATCTGCAATCGAAAAGAATCTATCTAAACTCAACATCAACATTGGTTCTAATATATCGAAAACCAAAAATGACCTAGTTAATACTAAACAAATCTACTCTAAAACGGCTGTATTATTTTTCACACAAAATACATGAGAGAAACGGCTCTAAATAAAAGATTATATGAACACAAAACCGCTATTTTACAAAATAATACGCCAAATGCGTTGGTTGCCCACCATAACGAGACTGACCAGAATTTTGACATAAAATGTTACTTCCATCAATAAGAAAATAATTAATTATGACGTAAATATCTAAAGAGTGCCTTTATCGCAAGGTCATCTACAGTAAGTTTGCGCCCTGGCTCTTACAACATTTCTCTGTTCCTGACGATATTCTAGTATCATATTGTGGAATACATAATGACAAAAGTGATGAAATGTATAAGTAAAAGTATCTAAATGATTCCGGCTAGATAAAAAATCTAAAATTCCTAGTACCACTCCTTCATGTGCATGTGTAGTCCTAACAACATAACAACGGTAGTCCGATGAAATCCCGAAGAATTAAACGCGTCATTTTTTCATGCAATTTTCAACAATATCTATCTATCTATCTATCTATCTATCAATCTATCTATCTATCTATCTCTCTCTCTCTCTCTCTCTCTCTATATATATATATATATATATATATATATATATATATATGTATATAATTATTTACAATGGGCGATAGAGAGAGAGGAAGACTGATAGACTGGGGTCCCTAGTAAGATATTTATTTTACTGTTCCCGTAATACAAATCTGATTTCATATGATTCTAAATCTAGGTATTAAAATCTAGTTATTAAAATCGTCAGTCCGATGAAATGATATCGCTGTTTATACACACTGAAACATCCTAATATCTTGGTATTGGAATTTAGGGTTCCTCAATTTTCTTTGACTTGATAAAACTTCCCAGCTGATTGCAAACTGACTGCGCCAACATATCTGTCGCAAGAAATGTCAGCTTACACCATAATTTAACCATTGATGACGCACATATCGGAAATAGAAAAAAAACATCAGTTCCGACAAGGTACGTCTCGATCCTGTCAGTGAACAAGACATAATTCATATTTAACGTCATGTACTTCCAATCACACCGAATCATCAAGTTCCTGTGACGGTTCATTAATCCTAGAACGCTAACCATGGGTATATAGTATCCAGCGCAAATTTTTCTATTATTAATTACAATTTTCAGGACCTAAATAATATGTTTTTCAGTTACTATTAATGTTAACTTAAAGTACAAAGTTTGAAGTCCCTGCATGTAAAATATTTCAAATGAAGATTTATCTTTAATTTTTTTTTTGGGGGGGGGGATATTTTCAAAATCGGCTATGATATTCCCATGGTTACTAGTGGTGTAACTTTAATTGATGGTTAGCGTTCTAGGGTTAAACGGGACAGTTTCTGAGGAGCTCGTAGAGAAGCCATGGTTCCGAGGATGGGAGTCCACCTGCAGTGAAAATGGTTCGCTTGATTGTCCTGGTTTCACACGTAACTTTCGGCTAATATTCCTTAAATTCCTCAGGAATCGTCTAACCATTTCCAAATGACGACCTAACTTTTCCGTAAGGACCTGAAGAAATATGTCTTCAACATTTCCTTTGATTCTAACAGACTCAGACCCCATTGTTCTTAGAGAGAAGAGACGCTATTATCGTAATTAATCCCAAAAACTGACGAATATAAAATTAAACGGCGTTACATAGAATAATGAAAACATAACAATTGTTTTAATATATTGGGCAAACCAATTGGGAAAAATTTTGTCAAAATCAGTTCAGCGAAAACCGAGAACTCCGAACTTTCACTAGCAAGCGAGGTTTATATATATATATATATATATCTATAGATACTCAACATTATATAGATTATTTTATATTAATGAAAAAACTGTCATACGGCATTTTGTATATTTAGCAATCATATGATCATATTTTTACGTTATTTCTCTCGTAACCATTAACTGTCATCATGAAGTGCATCCTCCCATTTCAAAATGAATTAAGATGCATGTCCTGAAAATAAGATTAAATAAAATTAGGTGTTATAAAAAAAGATGTGAAGATAGTATAATACAATAAAAGTAAATTGAACAATCTACAATGAGTAAAGGCGAATGAAAATATATTGCCAAGATGGGACCATGAAGTAAAATAAAGAATGAATGTAAAAAGAAAGAATAGAACGAAAAAAGGGAAATACGTAAGGTGGGAAGGAAATATATTTGACTCGAAAACCGGGAAAAGTTAATGAGTGATGAAAAAGTTAAGAAAGGAGATCTAGAAAAACATGTACTAAATACATGATGTCTAGAAAGCGCGGCAAATAAATATAAAAATCCAAGTAAATATAAAGAAAAAAATGCATAAAAGAAAGATAGAAGGAAAATCCATTTGCAGAAAATAACAATCACTTAATGTGTGATGAAAGTGTAATTAAAAAAGAGCATATAATAAGAAGTGAAAAATAAAAAGAGAATCTAAAACATAAAGTAAAGCAATGAAGTGAAGACATTTTGCAAGAAGGAAGTAAAGACGAAAGTAAAGAAACGCAAATAAAAATAAATCCAGATTATAATGGACTGAAGAGAAATAAGAAAGGAACAAGAAAAAACAAACATCGAATTTAAGGATAACGGAAAAGGTAAAATAAAAATGAAAGAATAAGAGAATATTAATTGAACGAATGCAACTACGAGGATAAATGAAGGCTAAGAAAATGCATATCTCTGTGTAATGCAATAAGATAGAATCTTATATTTTCCATTAATGATAAAACGTACGAATGGATAAGAAAAGTTTAAAAAAGACAACATAAATGCGTAGACCATGCCACGACACACAACAAAAAGGTTTATCAGACACACACGCTTACTTATTTGTGGGAAAATATATGGAAGATCCGTAATATTTAACCTAAGTTTTTGATGCCGCAAATTATTTTTTAGTTTCTGATGTAGCAATATTGTTAATGTTATTGCTTCATTCAGATTTTTCTTTAAAACAAGCTGAATGTGTTGTTCAGTATAAGCGATTCTATACAAATAACGTGGATGATCTCAAGGAAAAGTTCCTTTAGAGACATTGCTTACAAATAGAATTTGCAGCTGATTTGATAGCACGGCTATTTTTGCATTTATTCTTGGGAGATTTTGGTGTAACATTTTCTAGGTATTTTTTCCCACGCAATTAAACAACATGTGTTAAACGATGCTCTTTCATGTATGGATAATTAGAGAAAATATATATTTATTAATAACCAAACTCGATGCAATTATTTCCTTTAACATCAGCATGAATATGAATTACTTTAATTATTGCTAGATTTATCTATAATCGGAAGGGGTCATCCACGCCATTGCGTGACAAATCTAAACAAGCTTTAAATGTGACCGCTTAAATTAAATCGTTGATATGTTTACCAACAAATTAAAGAATTACAGAAAAAAAGTGAAAAAAAAGTTGTTTATTTTTAAGTGTTTTCCCCCACTAGCACGAAAGGGGTTACAGCGAGTTGGAGCGAGAGCAATTAGGAGTGGTAGCGGAAAGGATGAAGAGGAGGATAGGGGATATATCAAGGCATCTAGTGACGTCGATTGACATTACATTTGAATAGTTGGAGATTATAGCTATCAGGGAAACAGGAAAAGGGGAGGGTGTTTCACAGGCGAGAGGTGCGAGACATGAAGTTATTGGAATAGAAGAGACGGCTACATTTAATAGTTTTGACTGTAAAAGTTTCTGAGCGAGATGCCAGCCAAGTTGAGCGCTAAAATTCATGAAGTCTGGGAACCAGCGAAAGCAGCTCATCGGGGCAGTTACCATGAAAGTATTTGTAAAAAAAAAAGACAGAATGAGGCTACGGCACGTCCCTGAGAGAGAGACTACAGACGAGATGCCATACCAGAGCATTGCATAGACGTCTCTGGATCTTATCAAGGGCATTGCATAACCGTATCTTGATCTTATCAAGTTCCTTGAGACAAACAGAAGGGGCACCAGACCATATATGTCAGCAATACTCCATGTAAGGGCGAATGGTTGATTTGTAGATTTGAAGGATCGACTCCGGCGAGAAAAATTTCCTGTCGCGGCACAGGGAGCCAACTTTCCTTACGGTGGATGAAGCTCTTGATTCAATGTATTTGTTCCATCTCAGGTCAGCAGTCAATGCGAGACCGAGTAGTCACAAAGTCTCGTGAAGTTGAGCGTCAGATATTCTAATGTGGGGATGGTTCTCTGTGGTGAGTAATAGAAAGCAGTTTTGTTTTTTAGGCATTAAAGTTAACCAGCCAATTTCTGCCCTAGTTTAAAACCGATTGGATATCCTAATCGAGACGAACGGCAAGTTAAATATTAGGTTTATACAGTGTGACCGCCAAAAAACGGGAACTTTTTAACAATCTAAAAAAAAACAAGAGTGATGGAAGAAAAATATTTAATTCATAGTAATTGAAACCTTAAAACATGCCATTTATGAAACAATGATGCAATTTTCATTTTTTTTTAAATTACGTCCTGTAAATGGCGTGCTCCAGTACGAATGCATTCTTTAAATCTGCTGTTGAGATTCCTCATTGACTGCTGCAACATCTCAGCTGGAATACTTTGAATTTCATCTTGAATTCTCTGTTTTAACTCATCCAGAGTTCTTGGTCGAGTTGTTATCACTTTACTCTTGAGATAGCCCCCCAAGAAAAATCACTCGGTTTCCGTCGCTTTAATGGCTTGCTTTGGGTGAAATGAAACGAGTAAAAGAAGAAAAAAAATAAAACAGTTAAATTCAAATCATCTGTTATTTAAAATATTAAATACATAAATTAATCTCAGAATAAAGTAATATATATAATAATAATTATATTATACTTAAAAAAATCAGTATGCAACAACATTTACTAAATTCAGTTTGTTATAAATTAAATTACATCACTTACAATGTTCCATAGTTTGCCTACATCTTCAGTAGGAATAATATATATTTATGTGCGTTCTGACATTTAAATTTTCTGGAAAACTAACGAAAGGTTTATTGCGCTGTATATATATATTTGTAAAAATACCTTAGATTAGCTGATATAAATTTTATCGGGAGACAAAACGCTTCGGTTAAAGTAAGTTTCCTTTAAGTATATATTTGGGCAGCAATTTTTCAGTTATATAAGCTTCATTAATGAAAACTAATAACGCAATGCCATTAAGGTTTTTTATTATATTTGTATTGCGTTTGTATATGTCTTTCTTTTATAGACATAATATATGGAGAAATTGTCCGAATGTTCTTTATATCCGGACAATTTCGGCTGTTCATTTAGAGATTATCAGGGATTTTTTTAAAATTTTTAACTGAATATATGGATTGTTATGTATGTATCTAAAGTTTTGTGAATCCTTTTTTAAAAACTTTGCAAACACGGCTAGCACTCTCATTACATAAGCACCTATGAACACGGACACAATATGCTGACCCTGCTTGGAAAAATTAAAAAAAAAACTTTCCTCTAACTCTAATCTGACAACCCACAGTAAACAAAAAATCAAAAATGTAATCTCGAATTACAAGATTCAAACGACGAAAACACATATGTATTTATATATATATTTATCCTCTGAAAAGAAAAACTTTATTAGATCGCACGAGAAATTATATAAAAAACTAAATAAAAGCACCTTGTCAGTCGTTTTTAATGAAATGTGCTTGAAAGAAGGATTGCTGCCTAAATACACAAATATATATATATATATATATATATATATATATATATATATATATATATATATATATATATATATATGCGTGTGCATGTGTGTGAGCGTGCACTTGCATACTTATTTTTACAGACTCAACACATTACCAAAGTAATTACAAATTACTGGATTATTAACTTAAAAGAGACGTTTTTACTGTTTCTAATAGTTGGCCATTGAATATATGATAGCCTTTCAAACGTGATGACGGATATACATATTCATAGACGTGGCAAATCAACGCATAATTTTACACGATTCATTTGAGGAATGTTGATTTTAAATGTTTAACAGTTAACAATGAAAATGGAGGAAAGTAAAATGACTTTTTTATTATTTGTTGACCGTTTATTTTTGGAAATGAAAGAACGCTTGGAAACAGCATAAAAGTATGCGCATTTAGAGATGTTTCAATAGCTGAAAATACATTTCATAAGTGTTTCGATAGAAGTAACTTTCTTCTGGGGAACCTGCTGTTATTAGTGATGACTAAATCGAAAGAATGATTACATCAATGTAGGCTGCGCGAAAAGTGATGTCACATAGATATTCCATATAACACATGTGAGCGTTGTAAATCCTTTGAAAGTATTCGGATGCGTGAATTGTTAAGTTATTCGAGAACCTCACAATTTAAAATTTAAAACCTTTAATGAACTCAGTTAACATCTGAGATTTTACGCAATATCAACAAAAATAGATTATGTAATATCTCACGTGATGAAAATGGATTGTTTACTAAAATGTGGTACCAAAATATTCCATCTGAAAGCAAAATGAACTACCTTTACCAAATCCAAACTGAAAAAGTTTATAATGTGTATCTGGTGTGATTAGATTAATATATTACGATCTCCTTCTGAAAATTTTGAATTTGAATTCCGAAAAATAGTTTTCCCATTTCGATCAAATATATGTAGTGACGGCTGATAATCATTCGGAATTGGTCCATCAAAAGTCCATCATCAGAAGAGTCCCCGAATACTCGACTATTTGTAGATCAGTTAAAAATTGATAGTGCTTAGTTGGCATATCTAACTATAAACACCATAGGCGCATGTCCTTGTACTTTCAGATTAACAGTCAGGTATTGCAATAAAAAAAATATCTTAATTCAAAATTACTATAAAATCTTTGGAAAAATGTAAAATTAGGGAAATATTGAATTATACAGTTGTCACAGAAATATGAAAATATATTTGAAGAAAATTTCACATGTTTGTTTGAATAAATCATTGTGCACATACGTAAATATAGTCTTTGAAAGTCACATAGATCTTACAGACTATTGTTCAGGGACAACAGATTGAATACATTCTATATGCCTTTAGTTGGTTTTGAAATATACTCTCCGTCGCAAAATGTGTATCATTTCAGGTATTATAACATATATAATCTAACTTTTAATTTAGCATATATATATATATATATATATATATATATATATATATATATATATATATATATATATATATATATATATATGTGTGTGTGTGTGTGTGTGTGTGTGTGCGTGTGTGTGTAAAGAGACAGACAGACAGACAGATACAGAGAGACAGAGAGAGACATATATAGAAAGAGGAAGTCAGAAAGAAAGAAAAAAATCAATATTTGTAATTCTAAGGCGTCAATGTTTGGATATGAATGTTAATTGTACACACTTATAAAATTTACTAGTAAAAAATTGAATTAGTCTTTCATATAATATATATATATATATATATATATATATATATATATATATATATATATATATATATATATATATATATATATATATATATATATCACAAATTCTACGGGAAATGTTGAACTCGCAAATTTGTTAACATTTCATAAGCTATGAACATTCATACGGCAATGGATCAAAATATTAAGTTATTCGACTTCAGATATATGAGTGAATAATCTACAATATACTGATATAGAAAAATCAGAAATTACCGGCACTTTTTTATCGCCTTCGTCTCCAGAACTTGTTTAGATGTGCTAAAGAAATTGTAAAATAAGACGATGCTGAAATCCTATTAACCGTTACGTAGTTAACGTTTAAAGATGAATGCTTAAAAGCATAAGTTTTTTCCTTATTTTTGAACATTGTGTGAACTCACCTCATTTTCGGCTGTACTATGCACAACTAAAAAATAGAAACATAACTAAAAAAAAGAAGATAGATTTATGAGCAAAAATTATCGTAGATGTTACTGTAAATCATTGGCACATTTTTTGTGTTTCCCATCTGGTTGCTAAATTACTGTGTGTTGTTTGTATAGAATAATGTCTGAGAATAATTCGATTATAGATAATAAATGTATGACAACCATTATATTATAAGACAGAAAGAGACACATATTTACATTTATTTGTATTAATATGTTTTCGATATATACGAGGATTATTCAAACCTCACCTCAGAAGGTTTTGGTGAAAGAAAACCCGTTTTTATACTATTTTTCATTTGTGTACCCATGGCATCATTGTACTTCGACCTAAGATTTTTCATCACTGCTATCCCATCTCGGATGATGGTGACGTCCTGGCCCTCCATAAAACCTTCTACAGCACATATGATGTCGTCAGTGCTTCCAAAAATTGTGGCCACGAATTTGGGATTTCAATTTTGGAAATAGGAATAAGTCAATTGGAGCTAAGTCAGGGGATTAAGAGGGATGCTTCAGCTGCTTCAAACTGATCAATGTGAATGGGTACGTTATCCTGGAGAATGAGAATACCAGCCCTCAGTTTACCTCTCACATGTATGTGCCTTATGATTAAAGGATTTAAAGCATAATGTAATTTCAATTATTCCATGTAGGTTATCCCAAATCGAAAAAATATCCTGCTTTATAAATTAAGGGTAACCCCTGACCAAATAATAACGATATGAATATGACCTTGATATAGCCAATTTCGCTGTCTCGGGGAGGAATAGCACTGACGGCGCTTCTTTCGAGGAACATCGGAGACAACGCAATCATGCTAGTGTCAGACTATGTGAATTCCCAACCCGCGGCGTTAATATTTACTCAGCTAATATCTAAAAGCCCGCTTCATGAAAACGTAAAATTTTAGAGATCATTTGGTCTATTTTACCTTTAGTGGACATGCTGTTAATATATATTGGATGCACTTGCCTCTTTTTGTACTTCTATGCAAAGTGAGATAAAGATATATAGATCGATATACATATAGCGCCATATTTTTCTGTGGGTGCTTGTTGAATTATAAGAACATAAATCTCTGATATATGTCTTTTTCGCCTGTTACTCATTTTCTGAACACAAGCTACTAGACGATCACTACTGTAGCTGCCTATTGAGGGACATTTCTTTTTGTTCAAATCCCTGTGGGATGTGTTCCTTTGTATCCTACTGTTATGGTTTACCAATTGTACCACACACCTGGATTCCATGGTGAGATTCGAACTCGATCTTCATTGTCAGAAACCGAACGTTTTAGCCACCTGATATATATATATATATATATATATATAGCGAAACAGTACTGTCTTCGAATGACATAATATATATATATATATATATATATATATATATATATATATATATATGTATGTATGTATATCAGGAGTAAAGATGTATAATCATATTCGTGTATAACTTCTTCCATTATCTCTAATTCAATTTCCGATGCAAATGTGTTGTAAATATAATTGAGTTATACGTACCTTCATATTTGCGACTTACTTCATCACGCGCAAATTTAGTAATGATTAATTTATTGTTTTTGAGGCTAAACATTACCTTTTTTCGTTCCTGGCTCATTTCATATTTTTGTTTACCTTCGCGTTTTCTATACTTGCTTTCTCCTGCTTTGAAAAGATTTTGAAAACTTCTGATCGAAATAATTTCCGTCTTCATGAAGCAATCTAATGTATATCCATTTATTTTCTTAAGAACAGAGTTTATATATTTTATAAAGATTATATTGTATGTTGGTGGATGGTTGAGCGCATTGTTTAAGTTTCTGTCTGCATTATTTCTCTCTTCCACTTAACAGTTGTTATCATGAATATTTTCTAATGATTATAGAATTGTCTTTAGAAATGTTTTGTTAATTTGATTTTTATTTCTAATATCATGAAGTCAAGGCTGTATCTACTAATTCTCATTTACTATCCAGCTAGGCTTAAATTTTATAGTTTATTTTAAAGGCACATTGTATGAATACAGACTATAATAATAGATATATATTGATATTTCATACCTAAGAATATATCGCATAACCAATATAAATAAGTTACTCTCTCAATCTCCGAAGAAGAGAAAAAAATTAAAGATCAGAAACAATACCCTCTATAAGAAGTGTGAGGAGGTGTGGATAAATTTAGACCCAGAAAAACGGTGGATTTAGGTCAGCAGGAGACCTGGACAAATTGACGAAATCTAGAAAAAAAAACGCAAGATTTCCCAGAGAGATGTATGGTATAGTAATCCCAGTAATACAAGTGTCCTTGTGAAGGCAGTGTATCATATATTTTCCGCACAGAAAAACTCCATACGTAGTGAAACAGTGAGTCTCCACTTTGTCCGTTGCGCCAGAAAAGATGATCCGTCTAATATATATTGAGCGTTTACCCGAAGGTATTAAGTAAGGAGTCATTGTAGCAGTAGACTCTAGGTGTCTCAAAACAAGCAGATATGAAACAAATATGAAGATGTGAAATTTCGACACGGCCGGGGAAATGATAAAAACATTACAAAAGAAGAAAACATGCTTACTTCTCAGTTCTACGCCGAAATGGCAAGCGGTAGTAGATATAGGCACACAGCTAAAATTCCCAGCGAAAATAATACAGACTAAGCTACGTCAAGAAATGGTTATTTATTCGGGAAAAACCATGGAAATCATCATGTTAGAATTAACATCTTGTTCGGAAGAAAGCATGGACGAAGCCAACGAAAGAAAACTTGGGAAATATTTACATATTATAGCGGAATTCCAAAACATGGTTGTCTCGTTCAGTGCGAACAGATTGAAATCGGGTGCAGAGATTAGCTGGGTGATCAGCATGTAAGATACTGCCAAAAATAAGTGTGACAGGCTTGGAAAAGAACAAGGACATTTGCTGAATAATAATGACAGCTGAAGAAGCGTCTAGATGTTTTAAAAGGTCAAGTGATTGGCAGTCAGTCAGGAAGTGAATGGAAGTTGCGTTTGGTAGAATCTATTGTTATTTGTTTGTTTTCTGGATAGTAGGTTTGTGTATGAACTAAATCTTCACCTGACAAGGGAGTCCCGAAAAGGGACAGAATTAAGGTACCGCGAACTAGTGTACCTACGAGTGATCTGTGGCTAATTTCTAGTACCTGTTTCACCCTTAATAGGATTATATATATATATATATATATATATATATATATATATATATATATATATATATATATATATATATATAAAGGGGCTGGACAAAATAATTGAAACACTTTTTAAATTTAAAGAAAAATTATTTAATATGAAGTTGGCCCATCTTGATATGGTAGCTACTGAAAAACCAAACAGTTTAGCAACCTTAGTGATCGAGGCTCCTGCCATCCGATCTCCATTAATTTTCCCATTTTCGAACTCAGAGAGGTCACGCATTTAGCTTAAATTTTACTAAATTCAAAAAATAAATAAGCCAAAGACAGTAAATTAGATAAATAAACGTATTTACAATAGATATAATCTGCTATTACGAAGTTTTAGTTAAAGTTCTTAATATAATAGGTCTTTGAAATATAGGAGTAGAATTTTTACCTGTTCCAATTATCTTGTCAAATCCCTGTATATATGGAGATTTATAGTTTTTAAAGCGTGCTATATTTATTGGATATACTGCTAAATAACAGAGATAGAGCGTACGTAAATATAAAAGTGAGTATTGATGTCATCACACAGGTTCGACATACTATCAAAGAAAGAATTTTCTTGTTGGATATCAAATTTCACTGGTAACAAAGGAATTATTTTTCTACGTACACAGGTTACAGAATAGCAGGTTACACAAAAATACGTAAACATGGAAGATTTTAAGTCAACCATAGTGGAACTTATCAAAATCCAATTTGAACAGCTGCAAAAGTACGAACATAAACATCTGAAATTGCATGAATTATTGCTACGTGTAATGTCAAATAAGGAGCAAAAATCCGAGAACAAAACAGTTCTCTCACAAGACGCTATTCTGGAGTGCTATCAAAGATTTCAAACAAGTACACGACGTAGACAAAACTTTTGCAAACTACTTCCGAAGGTATGAAGATCTATATGAATTTGACTGCAAAGATTGGTCAGACGCACGTAAAGTACGGCTATTGCTAAGAAACGTAGGCACATGCGAATATACCAAATTCGTAGATTATACCCTTCCAAGAAGAACAAGTGAGCTAACGTTCAAAGAAGCCATTAAACTGCTAACAGAACTTTTCAGCCATAATACTTCACTATTCCACAAAAGATGGAAATGCATGAACCTTACAAAAAAGGACAACGAAAATTACATAACTTTCGCGTCCATTGTCAACAAATATTGTGACGATTTCAAATTATCGCAACTCAGCGCGGACAATTTTAAATGCTTAATTTGCGTCCAAGGTCTGGTCTCAACCAATGACGTGGAAATGAGACGCAGAATCCTTAATAAATTGGAGACTGAAACTGATTTGACACTTCAAAAGCTAGCCGAAGACTGTCAGAGATGCATCAGTGTGAAGAAAGACTCAAAAGACATAGAAGAAGCTGGCATAGTGCACATACATAAAGTACGAAGACAAACCAACTTACCCTCCTCACAAACCAACCAAACCGATCCCCCTCTCAAGGACAGGTAAAACAAAATTTTCTAACTCTAAAAATCAATATAAAATAAAACTACCACCCAATCCATGCTATCGCTGTGGAACTTGGCATTGGTTTAATGACTGTACTTATCGTTTTAAAACCTGTCTATCATGCAAAAATAGGTCACAAAAGTTCTCACTGTTGGTATAGAAGAGAAAACAAAAGCAGAATAAGGACTGATCAAGCACATGAGACTAACATAAGAAAATACGTACAAGTTGAAATGCAAAACGGAAAAGTTAGGCTGCGTTCTGGCTCAGATTTAACTATTATCAATCTACAAACATGGAGAAAACTGAACAAACCTGCCATGTTAAAAACGGATAAAACTGCTAGATCAGTTACGGGGTGAAAGATAAAATTCGAGGGTGAAGCAATTACACGCGTAACATTTAATAGAATGACGATAAAACTAAAAATGTACGTCTTAAGAAATACCGAAAACCTATCCGGAACGGACTGGATGCAAAAATTCGAACTGTGGGATTTACCTATAAGTATGTACCGCCAAAATGTAAAAAGCTTACCAACCGAGGCAGACAAATTAAAAGAGACATTAAAAACGAGTTTCCCCGAAGTATTTTCAGCAGGGCTAGGAAGATGTAAGAAAATGACAGCAAATATCGAAGTAAACGAAAATGTTCAGCCTATTTTCAAGAAAAAAAGGAGCGTAACGTTTGCGTCAATTGAAAAAATTTATCAAGAATTAACCAGACTTGAAAACACTGGCATATTGACAAAAGTAGAATACAGTAAATAAATCTACGTCAAAAAGAAATCGGGCGAAATCGAGTTTGCGCTGATTTTTCTACAGGATTGAACGCATCAATAAAGGACTACAATTACCCACTACCCAGTCCAGAAGAATTATTCACCAAATTTAATTTTTGAAATATTTTTCAATTATTGATTTAAGTGAGGCGTATCTGCAAATGTCGATGTACAAGTTCAAAATACTATGCATAAACACACACAAAGGACTGTACAGATACCAAAGATTACCTTTTGGAATTAAGGACGCGCCGGCTACATTCCAACAGACAATGGATACGATGCTTGCCGGACTAGAGTACACAATTGCATACCTGGACCACGTATTGATTAATAGCGAAAGCGTTGAACCACACAGGGAACATGTACAGGAAGTATTTAAAAGAATACAAAGCTCTGAATTCAAAGTAAAAGAAAATAAATGCGATTTTTTCATGAAGGAAATCAAATACCTTAGCCATATAATAGATGAAGAAGGTAGATGACAACAGCAATTAAAAAAATGGCAGTTCCTAAAAGCATAACAGAACTACAAAGGTTTCTAGGATTAGTAAGTTACTAACAGGAATTCATACCTCAAATGCATAAACGTCGCGCACCACTGAACGAGCTACTAAAGAAAGAAAAAGTTTGGCACTGGACAGATCATTGCCAAAAAGCATTTGACGAAATAATCAAAATGTTAAGTTCAGATTTATTTTTGGCACATTACGATCCCAAACTAGAAATTATTGTAGCAAGTGACGCTAGCGCCTACGGAGTCGGAGCGTGTATATTACATAAAATGCCAGATGGGACAATAAAACCCATCGCACATGCTTCTCGAACCCAACTACCAGCGGAGAAACATTATTCACAAATAGAGAAGGAAGTTCTAGATATTATCTTCGCGGTCACGAGGTCTCATAGATACATCTATGGTAGACATTTTACTCTCCAGACGGATCACAAACCGTTACTAACAAGTAACACAGTCCTACGCACCAAAAAGAACATTTCTCCCAGGAGAAAAAGTTTTTTTAAGCCTACAAAAATAATACATCATATTGGGAGCAAGGGACACTTGACAAAAAAATTGGCAAGATTGTTTACATAAGACAGGGACACAAATTTTCACACAAAAGACACGTAAACCAAAGGAGGAAAAGACTGTTACAGGACGCTAACGGTCCACCCCAAGAAGAGATAATGGACACGATTTTCGATACGTTTGATATAAAAAAACGCAAACAATGCCAGAACCAAGACAATCGTCTCGAAAAAGAAAGTTTAAGGAACCTTTGGAAATAGATTCAAATAAAAAAAAGATATTAAAAGCCCCTGCTACGCAAAAGCTTCGGAAGTGGGTGTATTATCTCCTGTTAATTCCCCTCTCCAATTATCCACTGCTTTAACCAGGTATTGAACTCACTACTCTTTGGGCCCTATCTCTGAATCTAACCAACGCCTTTATCCACTGTGTAATGTGTCCTTAAGAATTCAAATTTAAAGTGTAGCGACTTTTAATCGGCGAAATCTGTTAACTACCTGCAGAATTTGTTAACTCCTAGAAACATTCTTTGTGCTGTCATGTTCGCTACATTAGACGATAACGCTCCAGATTTCGGAACACTGCAAAAGTTATCAACTAAATATAGGAGTGGAAGGGGGAATTTTGAATTCAACCCAAGGTTTTAGGTATCCTGAAACTGCTACGACCGAACAAAATATTGATCTTGTTGACCCTATATTGATGGATGACAGGCGATATGTTATGAATCAAATATCCAATGCTATTATCATATCCTGTGAAGGAGTTGACAATGAAGTTGGTATGACGAAGAATTCTTCGGGAAAGTGGGCATGTTTCATCAGAACAATAATCCAGCGGACGGAACTTTGTTTCATGCCTGCGGTGCGTGAATGTGGCTTTGTAACTTTTGATAGCGCACCGTATTCTCCTAATGTGACTCCCATCTCTCTCTCAAAGTGCAAAAGGAAAACACTTGACTGAAAACCATTATAACAGTGATGATGATGTCTTTATCTGTTGTTAATGCTTTTTCATCGACAGTATAATCTGTTAGATCACATTTTATTGGCAAGATGCAAAGCAGTTATTAAGAAACGTTGAAATTAATTAGATTTCACATCCCTAGCTTGAGACATTCATAGTTAGCCTATGGCCATTTCTGTCCGCCGTTGTATATTGGTTATATCACCATATTTATCATGACAAATGAGCTACGATCAAATTTATAAAAATCCAATATATAAATGTTCAACAAAAATCCACGGCAAATCTAATTCTATATGTAAATGTATATATAATGGTGGCGTCTCTTTTCATTAAAAGAAAGCAAACATCTATGGATAAAATATGTTTTTCACTCGCTGTTCATGTAATTAATTTCATATAAATTTTAAGAGTATTTGTCTCGTGACGCTAATATTTATTTCCTAGTCTAAGCTGAGGACATAGACTCATGTAAATTTCACACTTTAAACGATTACATAACCAAAAGATATGCTAGTTTTTTTTTTGTTTTGTTTTTTCTTCACTGGGTGTTCATGTAATTTATTTAAATTTAAAAACATTTGCTTCGGGACACTAAGATTTATTTCCTAGACTTTGCTGAGCACATGTAATCATGTTAATTTCACATTTTAAATGATTAACTAATCAAACGATATACTCATTTTTTCTCACTGGGTGTTCACGTAATTTATTTCATTTAAAATTTAAAATTATTTGCCTCATGGCACTAACATTTATTTCCTAGACTAAGCTGAGCACATGGAATCATGTTAATTTCAAATATTTAATTGTTACATTATCAAATGATATGCTCGCTATTTTTTAACATTTTCACTTCTTTACATTTAAGGGAGAACTTCCTAAAGCCGGAACATGAAAATTAAACAGCATGTTCCCACCAAGATCAGGAATCACACCTTATCTTTGAATTGATGTGTCCCAAATACCTATGGCTCTGCCATATGTGAGCACCTCTTAAATAACAGAAGGTGAGGTGCTAATTTTAGTGATGATTGCTTCACTGTACTGTCGTGGTCGCACTCGTTATTTCATCTCAAGTTGCTGGAGGCACTTTATATCGGGCCCCGCAAGCCTTTCCAGGTGTAAACAGCGTGAATGTTTATTGGGGCTCGTTGTAACTTGTCTCTAGCTCTTTGTGTTCAATTTTTTCCTTCTCCTTCTCATTACACATTTACTGTTGTTTTATTTTAAGATACATCTCCATTAGAGGCCGGAAGAGCGGGAGCGAAACCGGTTGCTTCGTTTTTAACATGTCTTGTAATGTTAAGCTACACAGTATTATTTCTGTAATATACATACATATATATATATATATATATATATATATATATATATATATATATACATACATACATATATATATATATGTGTGTGTGTGTGTGTGTGTGTGTGTGATGATGTATATATATATATATATATATATATATATATATATATATATATATATATATATATATATATATAAGTGTATATGTGGACACCTGCATATATAACCGTTGGATATAAAATTATAAACTTTTGAAGAAAGATAAACTTAATCATATCATTATAGGCTGCAGGCAATAGCACCAATATATCTGTGGAAATTGTTATGTATTTTTGTCCTCTATTTGACCTATATTTTCATTCAGTGTCCATATCCGTGGGTACTGTTAGGATGGACAAAGAAATGCTTTCACGCTCTCTGAAAAATAAGCTCTATATAAGAAAGCCGACCTCACTCCGGGTTTAGTAACATCTGATCTAAACAATATCTTGCAGAATATTAAATTGCCATATTATATATCGATAACCTACAACGTGTTATATGCCTTAAGGCAAGATCATTGAGCATCTTTCATGTCACTGACACTATGCCACCCTGTTCCTCATAGCTCGATGCATTTTGGTCAATAGCAGAAAATAATATTCTCCTATTCTGAAACATATATTAAAAAATACACCAGCCATTTGTAATGTCGCGATGCTGTATATAAAAGGAAATGTAATCAAGTAACGGTAAAGAAATAACAAAACAAGAGGTTGCAAATAAATAGTGTATTGAAGAGTAAATACAACAGAAGAGTGTAACACGACTTGGGAGTGTTTGTCGGTTGACAAGCGTTCATTCTATAGCACTGTTCCATATCCCCCGAGTTTTACTTTCCTACTACTTTACAATGAGTTGAAGAGTCCACAATAGCCTATTTAGAGTGAAACACCACAACCGGAAAATGTGTTGCAATTCTGTTTCGGATACTAATAGAGATATTACTAGCACACACAAACATACATAGAGACATAAAAAAGATACACACACACATACATATGTATATAATACATACAGAACATACATACACACATACGTACACACACATAGCGTGAGGATTGTGCTTCAGTTTCCCGTGGGTGTTGACTTCAATTTCCATTTATTTTTTTACATAAGCTCTATAACTAATATTGATCACATTAATCGATAAATATAACATAACTTCAAATCATACTTTTATCATACACCCCGAAACATGCTAATAGCTTGGTAATGAAACTGAAGATTCCCCGGTTTTCACTGAATTAATTTTTATATAACATTTCCGAGCTGGTTTGCACAATATGGCAACACTACTATTAATTTTCCATTATTCTGTGTAAAGTCGTTTATTTCTTTATTGCAGAATCGTCAGTTATGAATGCAAATAGCCCATCTAAACATCTTTGGAAGGACAGTGGCACATACTATGCACGCGCTGAGTATATATTTAACAGAAAAACATGAAATATTTTAAGATTTATTGATATAATGAATTATTTAGCAATATTTCGCCATTTCCACGTATACTTTCATAAACCCTATTAGTCAAGGAAGCTGCCCATTTTTTCTATACTAATATTTTTTATTACATCTCCTGCAGGTCTGATGGTCGCAATAAAACATCTTTCGAGATAAATTGATGTTCATCGACATAAACATCTTATATAATGATGGACCAAAGAGTTTCGATAGGGTTGAGATCAGGAGAGGCTGCAGGCTACACCATCAACCTTTTACTTTGTATGCCGAAAGAGCCAGGGAATTCTTGGGTGCCCCTGGCTGAGCGGACCGGAGCGTTGTCATGCCTGAATACTAAAGTCCTTAGAAGAGACAGTGGTATGTCATCTAGCCAGTGATGCATGTTCTCCTTCACGAAATTTCACTGATTGGCCCAACAATTCTATTCCCAGTGATATCAGCGTACAAACTGACACCTGCACTCAACTGTTGACATCGTAAGCCTTGGTTACACTCATATCTGAATATACCCAGACATTTTCCCAGCCGTCGAATCTTTCAAGATTCGCTTTGTTCTCGCCAGTGAACAGAATACAAGTCATGTCCAACATCATGTATTTCCGAGCCCATTGTTGCCTCAAATTCCTGAGACAGAGCATCAACGGACATTTTCAGCGGAGCTCGCACGGAAGCCATGGTCCCAAACATACAATTTCTGGTTGGTTTCGCTACATGAGGACGTCCAGCGATGGGGAAAATGGCCTGTTTTCCTATCCAGGTGTCCCACATAACTTCCGACTAATTCATTAGCTGTCACAGACTAACATTTCGTTTCTTACTTGGCGAAAGGTCCCCCAGGAATCGTCTGACCGTGTCCGCATGACGACTTAGTTCACATCAAAGGCATGAAAGGACTTTTCTTCATCCTTAAAGTTTTTTCCTTCGTCCCAATGATCTTAGAGAGTAGAGACTTTATTACTTTGGTTCACCCCAAAAGTGTCGAACCGAATCTGGTTCGGGTGCATATATTTGTCCTAACAAGGCTCAGAATATCTACTACTGCTGCAAGAAAAAAGACAACATTATTAACAACAAATCCCTTGAATATCGCTAACGTATTGGAGCAATAATCATTACGGACAATTTCTAAACTGTCTTACCCACCACAAACAAATTAAATAAAAACTTATCCGTAAAAAGTAATGGTTGCTACTCAAATATATAAATCATATGTATGTACATATTTCTGCTATAGATTTATTCAACAGCATATCAACAATGATCAGTTAGATTCTAGAACAGTCGATCATTCCAGATTTATTTCTTTGCTTCCTAGCAGTTCCCTTAATAGGAAGTATTTATACAGACTGATTGCCAACGACCGAAGAGGCTATACAGAGAACGTCAGTGAGAATAAGTATTTAAAAGTGCATCTCATTCTACACTGAAATCGAAGGCAGCTAGTTGCAAACTCGACAACATATCTTGTGCGTCGAATACAACACAAGGAGCGATGGTTAAATTGTCGCCATTTTATATTTTTTTATTACGCACACGCGTTGTTTTTTTTTTATTTAGTTGACTGTACAGTATATTAGGGTCAGTTTGGTATTTTCTGTGAGAAAAAAGATCACCATGATGCAAATCACTCAGCCACGAATTTGGAAACGGCATGCTGTACTTTATGGCATACGCGCGGGAACCTCCAATACGAACATTCCAGAGTGTTTGGGCGAAAATCTGAGGACAGTGCAGGGTATTCGGAAAGATTGGAGGTGTCTAATGGCAACTACGATGTTTGTTTTTGTTTTTTGGTGTGATGGCGACGTTATTCATCTTCCCACAGGGCTTCACACTCAAGACAAGTTCTACAACAAGTGACATGATGAGGTATTGCTGCCCTAGGTCAAGCACCATGCCACACAGCTTGAGAATCCAGTCATGTCAGTAAGAGAATTTCTCCAACCACATCATCACTTACATCTGGTCAGCTAACTCCTAAAACTGCAACACCCTTCATTATTATGTGTATGTCACTGTTAATTGTGAGACTAACAAATCTCCTTGTAAAACCAAAGATAAACTGAAGGCAAGGATAATGACAGCATTCACAAATTAAACAAGGAGGCAATCCAAAAGTGTTGCAAAGGATTCCAAAGTCGGCTAGAGGCCGTTGTTGAAGCCAATGACGATTTTATTGAAAAATTGTAATCTTTAATATGATCAAGATACTTTTGTGTAATTTGTGTAAATCTATCTGTGAAAATGTGTTATCGGTGTTATTTCCATTCTTGCGTAATTTTGAAGAAAGTTTTCTATCGCAATCTCTATATGCCGCACAGAAAAATCCCAAGATAATAGTGTGTGAATTTGTCAAGACTAATCCTATCTGCATCATAGATATTTCTTTCATTAAATATTTCATGCCAGGCTCGGTATTACCAGCAACTAAATTCATAGCAACGTGCATTGAGAAAGGATGTGAAACGTAAGGCAATTAAAATCACAGACAAGGGTAATAGCTAGTGAAGATCCGGCGATATATGAATTCGCCACAAGTTTGCTTTCTCATTCGTTGGAAAATTTCTTGTGCTAATTTTATCTTCATTCATCTTCGAGGGAAATGTTTTCATTTACTTTAATATATATGGATGCGGAAAACTCTCGACAAATATCTAAGCAACAAATAACCATATGAAAATACTAAAATGTTATGTTCTTATTCGTATTGAGAAAGTTTCAGAGCACATTCTTATGTTTATATTAACGAAACAATCAAAAGAAAAGATTAAACTCTGAAATCGTATAATATGTGAATAAATACTATATGTGAAACGTACACGAAACGAAAGTAACTTCCATTTCTAAGATGTTAACATTAATAGAAAGGAGGTGAATTGTTTTGGGCAAATCATTCCTTATCTAAAGAATAGTACAAACAGAGAAACACTTTCCTATGCTAACCTATTGACATGTATGTGTTGTCGACAACACAGTCGTCTGTCAATTATACTGACCGGAACATCTGAAATCCTTTTTGTATTTCGTTGAAACATCCTTTCACCCGATCTGTTCTTATGCTCCTGCATCTACTTTGAAAAGTGCTTCCCGAACATTCGTCTTCGCCGATTGCGTTACTGAAATTGCTTGCCACTTCCTTTTTATTTATTTTTCTTCTTTCTTTTACATGTTGCATTTTGTTTTCGTTGAATTACATTATGTGTTCAGTCTACACTCCCGAAAAACTACTTTGTTTTGGCTTGTGTCCCAGGTATAGAGCCATATCCAATAGAAAGCTTTTATTTTACAAGTTTAAAACTGATTGCTGACATAGTAAAAATCGTTTCAGCAAAAGAACGACTGAGAAATTCTTCTTACATGGGCGGCATTTTGGCAATGAAAACTGTAAATCTCCAGAGAAGTGACGATTTGTTTTGTTCTTCATGTTTCTAACCATTGGATTTGATCGTACCTGCTGTTAAATTGTTTTTATTTGATATAGATATATTAAGACATATTGCATTAAGTGAAGTTCTAAGAGTAAATATTTCTATTAATTTGTTATTTATGGAATAATACCTTTATATATTTAAAAATTATCAATTTTTCTAACCTCTTTGCATATAAATTCATGTGCATTGTCTATTTTTTCTAAAAACAAAATATTAATGCGACTGATTTTTTTATTACTTCAAACGTTATACATGTATTTGAGTAATCGCTCCATTTGTTTTATTATTAAACAGTATATTTAGTTATTATCATCTACTGATCTGAATGTTCGAAAAATCTCATTAAGGTAAATCTGCACTCACTGGCTGGTTTCGTACCTGCATTACCAAGGGCAGATGGAGCTACCGTTAGACCCATTATGCTCTAAACAACTACAGAGTCCGACGGGGAATGACGAATTTGTGCCTTTAAGAGAAAACTTCTCTTGTCATATATCTCCAGTAATTTTTCATATCTGCACAGTTTTGTATCCAACCGTAAACAAAACATTTTTTCTAAAGAATTTAATGCATCTGTTTGGAAGGCTCAGGCCAGAAGAGGAAAGTAAATACATACACTGTATAATAAATAAATGTAGTGTCTACACATACATGAGTATCCATTAAATAACGTATTTTATAACCAAACAAGCTCACATTGTTCCACAGCAAACCCCACATTTTTGTCATATTTTTCTTGAGATATTTCATTCTAAACATTCAGGGAAATTCTGTAAACACAATTTGGTTTAATTAACAAATAATTTTCCAAGAGATCCATGATCCTTGATTGCATCCAGAGGGAAAGCCGAATTGCTCGGAAAAGAAAATAACAAGAAGCAGACACAGTTATATTTGCGGGCTAAAGCCGCGGTTAGTAACGAAATCTCTTTATATTATTTGTCTTCTATATATACAAATGTATATATCTGTGATGAATAATAAAAACGAATCGACACAGTAGGACATCAAGAAAAATCACTAGTGTTAAATAGAATAATTTTGGAAATGTAGTCTAATATATTATTTTCATAGATATTTTTCATTATTGCTGATCTTTAAAGATAATTTATGATTACCATTCCATCGTTGAGAACATTACGATTTACTTTTAACGAACGAATTTAATAATTTGCTTGGAATGTGTAAATTGTCAACCCCAATAACCCTATTTAGAAAATTTACTAAATGTAATAAAAGATTTGTATATTTCTCACGTGAACATCATCTTGATGAAACTGCATGCAAGACAGGAAAATGTATTATTTAGTCAGAAAAAAGAATCTGAATGTCAAATAACTCGGAATAGCAGTGACAAGTCATCCTTTAATGAATTTGCCAATGGTATTAATCATAATGCTAATGGTAATAATAGTCGTTTCCCAAGAATTGACCAAGCAGCCAGGATTACTTTTGGTTGGAATTTATCAAATCATCCCTTAAAAGACATTTTTCCGGAAAATAGGATTTTCATGTACAGTAGTTGGTGTCAACATTTCCAGTATTGATCAGGGTTTCTTTAGTAAGTTATTATTTGAAGTAGCGTGGAGTGTCAACAGATTGATTATGTCATAATTTTTTTCTTAGTTACATGTGATATCCTTATTAGTTGTCGTTGCTATTGACTGTCCTGAATTGATGTAGTTTCTGTTATTTGGTACAGTTCTTTTTTTTTAAGTTTCCAGTTCAGAATGCCCATCAAATAAGGATGATCTTTGCTAACACCTTCGGAAGTAATTGTAAAATTCTGAACTGGTTTGGTGTCAGGCATTTAAGTTGATGGTTTGGTTTTGTAGTAATCTGCGGTGTTAGGTAAAACTTCCTATGCGCCAGACTACCTTCTGTTCGGGTTTCTCTCCTATGCTGAATCACACGTTGATGTATCTGAAATGTTTAGTATTTACTAATTCCACTTCCAGAATTTTATGAGGGATTCAACCTATTAGACATCATTTCTTTCATTCAAATTCCAAATGATAGATTCTAATCTGAAAATTTTTATCTTCAATCCTATTAATTGGAACACTTGTTAAGGGGTGTTGATTTTCTATTCATGATTATACTTATCACAAGTATGAATAGCTATGTCATCTACATAGCCACTATCTATCTATCTATCTATCTATCTATCTATCTATCTATCTATCTATCTATATCTATCTATATATATATATATATATATATATATATATATATATATATATATATATATATGTATCTTTCTCTATCTCTCACTCTCTCTCTCGCTCTCTCTCTCTCTCTCTCTCTCTCTATATATATATATATATATATATATATATACATATATATATATCCATTTATCTGTGTCTGTCTCTTAGTCTATCTCTCCCTCAGTCCGTCTGTTTGTTTCACTCTCTTCCTATATATATATATATATATATATATATATATATATATATATATATATATATATATATATATCCGATGCGATGAGAACGAAAGTAATATATAAATTTCAATGTTCGCAGCATTAATCCAAAAGAGGGCGCGATACCGATAGTAGAGCGATAATTATTAATTTATTATAATTTTATCATATAGACAAAACCATTTTACTCACTACAAAGATGCAATTTCGTTTTCAGTGTATTTCAAATGCACATCGACGGGTGAGGGTCGAAAATGGTTATTAGCAATCCTGCCTGTAGGCAAGCCGGATGTGAAAAGTCACTTCCTTTTTTCCATATGTATGAGAAGAAAATTATACATAAAAAATAATATATATATATATATATATATATATATATATATATATATATATATATATATATATATATATATATAAGTATCGGAGTGAAACAATAGTGCTTGTTGATAGCATTTGGTGATGGATTGACCGGGTGCCCAATGTTGATTGGTCTGTGGAAATCTTTTCACTGATAAACATCGGTCAAGAGTTTAGGCACATCATCTCACAAGCGTCCTAAGATTGAGAGATAGGGGAGGGAAGATAGAGGTAGGGGATAATATTACATTTGAGTAGGTAAAAATTGTAGAGTTAGCTTTAGTAGTAATTGGGAATGTTATTTTTTGGTTTTACTATAAGATTTCAAAAGTTGAATTGCATTTATTTATGTTGGGGTTATCAATATTTATTTTGTAATCAATGAACGTGTTTTGTGGATTAAAATTTAGAAGTAGTGATTTCCTCTAAGAAAAATAAGGGATGTTACTATAACCTTTTATAATCAACTTTTTGGAATATTCATGGATCGTAGAGTGTGTAGAATAAGTATGGATGTAAAACGATTTAAATGAAATTATTACCTGTAATATATATGGGAAAAAAATTAAGGATTATAATTATATTAGTGGAGATGTACATAAGAGGATATGGATTACATCGAAGGAGGTGATATATAATTATAAAAAGTTCATAGTTATGGAATTGAGAATTTAGCACGATTGTAGTATTAGATCCTTAGTATGTCTACAGAAAACCGTAGTTTCATATCTTTGGTTTAATAATTGGGTATTATTCAAGAGTTCAATGATACATATTTTCTCCTGTAACAATAAGAAGCAAGGTTCGCTCAGCGAATTGCAGGTTCTGGCTTGTCTTAGGATTTTCCTTTTAAACTTAGGTGTTTTTCCTTCTGCCTTGAGTTTCCAAAATATTTCGAAAGTGATGTCATATTTTGTTTGGCCGTATTTGTAAAGGAGTTCAAATGATTGTAATACCTATCCTTAAAAGGTCTGCTCGTAGACCCCACATACAGCTTAATATCTCCGGAGTTCTCATTTGATGAGGTATAGACCATATACACTATGGATTTGGTTAAGCATCTGTTTAATAATGGACATTGATCGGGATTCTACAGTTGCATAGTCTCTTTTCTTAGGGGGTATTAGAACTTGTATTTAGATTTCGTTTATTATCTCTATGTAGTTTCAGTATTTTATTCTTATGTGATTTAATAATTTTATCTAGATTTCTAGAACAGCTGTAGCTAATTTTTAAGGTATTGCGATTGAAGATCTGGCTTAATTTACTCTCTTTGGGGAAGTGCTTGTTAATTAGATTTAAGAATTTGTGCCCTAATTTGGTACGGATTAACTTGTTGAAGGAAGGTGTATACCAAATTATTCTCCTTCCTCTATAGTTTTTTTTAGAATAACTACAGTTTTCTCTATATTTAATTTCGGAAGATCTGTAACCACTGTCAGTAAGGATTTTGTTATAGATAATTTTGTGTTTATCGAATATTTCCTTGTTAGAAGAGTGCTTGTTTATACGGCGTTCAACAGATGATGGAATATTTTTAATAACTGGAGTTGGGTGATTGGAATTAGAGTTTATATAAATGGGGTTGGCGTTATTCTTTAAGAAGTGTTGAAAATTATTTAAGTGTAAGTTTAAGGTTACATCTAAGAAGTCTACTTGCTTTATATTAGAATTAATTCTAACCTTGAGGTGTAAAGATTTAAGCACCCTATGGATCCATTTCCACAACTTGTCAACTTTGCATCAGGTAGAATTATTCACTACCATCAAACCATCGTATCTATAAATCCCTATATTATTAAGACTAATTTCCTTGTGAACTGTGATATTGTATAGAATAAACAGTCCTACCAGGTCTGATGATTCAGCAGAATCCAGCGATCCCATGGATACATCAAAGTTTTCACCATATATATATATATATATATATATATATATATATATATATATATATATATATATATATATATATATATACATATATATATATATATCACCATATATATATATATATATATTTGTTATTATTTGATACCGGGTTGAAATCCGGCATCAAATAATAACAAACGCCAAGGATGAATATAGGAAAATAAATGTATTAACGTAATAATATAAACTGATAGAAAAATATATATATAGTTTTTGGTATCGACGTATCGCTGTTTACGGGCTCATTACTGTGATTCTTGCACAAACGTTCTACCAACCGACTCAACGTATTACTACTACTACTGCTGTCTTACTTGACTGTACGGGTATTCACTGCCAGTAGTATATGTATACCCTGGGTGAGTCCATTTGTGTGAAAAGGGGAGATCTCTCAACACCCCCTCCTTAGATCCGTTTTGGAGGGAGTTAGAATTTTTTCCTCTTATGGTCGATAATCAGGGTCGGTAAAATTTCTCTTCATGTTTGACATTCTACTTTCTTTGTCTTCCTGAGGTTTTTGAATCTCATTTTGTATTTGGTCAATATGTCTTCTGTGGGTAGACTGTTTGCCTTGTACTGTGTATATCACATTTCCTAGTCTGTTAATTATTGTACCAGTTTTGAATGATCTCTTGAGTACTATAGGTGTATGCCGGTTTTTGTTCTTGTTCGGCAATAACTTATCACACACAGACCGTATTCTGCGGGCAGACGTCACGTTTCGCTTCTTTTTTAATGCTGGCTGGTCATATCCTTTTAATTCAATTCTAGCGGCAAACTTGTTACCTCGTCCCAAACCGCTCAAGAATGCTTCGGGACATTGATTATATAATTCTTCCTTTAACTTTGTCGCTTCTAATTGTGCGCAATTCATCTTCTTACAAAAGGAACTGGTAGGTAAATCCCATACGTCGAACTTTTTTATCCAGTCTGTGCCCACCAGATTTTCTATATATTTCATTATGAATATCTTGAGGGTTTTTAGTTTTTCCGTGGAATTTCACATTTAAGATCACTTCTCCTTCGAATTTTATACGCTTTCCTGTAACTGACTTAGCAATTTTCTACATATGTAGCATGGTCGGTCTATTAAGCTTTCTCCATGTCTGTTGGTTAATTATCGTTAAATCCGAACCTGTGTCTAGTTGTAATTTTATCTTTTTATTCAAACTTTCAAGTTCCACGTATTTTCTTATGTTAATATTGTCTTCGTCGTGGATTCTAGTAGCTCTTATCGTACTAGTAAATTTTCTGTTCCTACAGTGAGATACGTTGTGACCCATTTTCCCACACAATAGATATTTTTTTTTTATATTTAAAACGACAATCCTTATTCCAGTGTCGTCCTCCACACCGATAACATGCAGATGGGCGGTTATATTTGCTTAGATTTTTGTCATAATTTGCGTCCTTTACGACATTTCCACATTTTGTGAAATAGTGACGTCTTTGGACTGAAAAGCTCAGTAAGGCATGTAACTACTTCGTCAAACATTAACTCATTTGTCTTTATTGGCAAGATGTAATCCACAAATTTTGTGTATTCTTCTGTTCCTAATTTACTGAGTAACAGACGTAGCTTCTTTGCTTCTGTCCAGTTTTGACAATCCTTGCTGAAGATGTCTTCACGGCGTCTGAAATAATCCCCGAAATTTTTATCCTCTTCTAGGGGGAATTGAATGATTCTATCGTACTCCACACTGCGTCTTGGGAAAAACTCGCCACTTTTTCGATATTTTGTTGTCTGTTGCCCGGTACCTTTAATATTATTTCCTGGAGATGCATTTGTATTTCTTCATTTTGCTCCTGCGTTTGTAGTAATTCCTTTTGCCACTTCTCTTCCATTCTTTCTTGAAATTGTAAAAGCTGTTCACTTTGTCTTTCTTGGAGTTGTAATTGCTGTTCATTTTGGGATTTTTCAAGTCCTACTAAAATACTTTAAAATTCCTCCATGATAAGGGTCTTACGAAAAAGTCGATTTTCCGTATTTTAATCCTCGTAATTCTTTGTAGCCAAGTTGTTGTGGATACTGGCAAAGAACGTCAATTTTTTTCTTTTGAGTCTCCGAGAAGTGCAAATTCTTGTCGCCCAAGTTGTTGTCGTGAGAAGAGAGAATTTTTTTCATTCCGTGCAGGTCCCAATGTCTCGTCACCAACGAGGGAGACGTTTGCTTCGTTTTCCTTCAGTATGGGTTCGAATTACTGGTCGCCATGTTGTTGTGGACAACGAGGGAGAATTGTTTTTTTCCTTCCCGTGTGAGTGTCTCATCCTCGTCGCCAAGTTGTTGTGGATTCCGGGATGAAATCCGGTATCAAATAATAACAAACGCCAAGAATGAATATAGGAAATAAATGTATTAACGTAATAATACAAACTGGTAATACAGGTTAGTAGTCTCAGGAATTCGGGTTTGTAGAAAAATCTATATATAGTCTTTGGTATCGAGGTCTCGCTGTATGACTTGTTAGTGAGTCTATGGGCTCGTTACTGTGACTCTTGCACCGTCTGAATGTCCTAAATTTCTACCGACCGACTCAACGTACTGCTACTACTACTACTGTCCGACTTGACTGTTCGGCTATTCACTGGAAGTAGTATATGTATACCCTGGTTGACTCCATTAGTGTAAAAAGGGGAGATCCCTCAACATATATATAGATATAGATATATAGATATATATTTTCACACATAGGGCAGTATGGGTAAATTGTCGCCATGTTACATGTTTAATATTGCGCATATGCGTTGCTTGTTTTTTATTTTGTCAAAAGCAGTGTATAGTGGATCAATCTAATGGCGATTACGAAGGGACAGCAGCTTGGAAAACTCACACTAATCGTTCTGATAAAAAGAACCCCCGAATTTGTTGATGGTGGCCACAGACTGGACAAGGAGAGCTATATCAAATGCCTTCATAAGTTAGTGCTGCCCTGGGGCAAGAGGGTGGCTGCTGGAAGAACCTATCGATGTCAACTTGATTCTAGACCATGCCACACAAGCAGGAGTTATCTTTCATGGCAGTCAATTTCTACGAGCACATAACCCCTTACATCTGATAACCTAACTCCCTGGACTGCAACCGCTTTGAATATTACGTGTCGGTCACAGTAGATAGAGTGACAAAAATCTTTGTAACACTAAATGTTAACTGGAACTAAGGATTATGGCAATATGCATTAACGTAAACAAGGAGACCAACCAGATGTGATGTAGAAGTTTCCGAAATTGTATGGAAACAGTTGTTGTTGAATCCAATGTCGATTTTATTGAATAAATCTCACTCTTTAGTATTTCAAATATTTTTGTGTAATTTTGGTAAATATAACGCTTAAAATATGATGTCAGTGATATTTTAATTTGTGACAAATTTAGACGAAAATTTGTCAATCTCACACCGTCTATATATTATTTACCTGCATTTAAATCAATTACGGGAATATCCTCCTCCAAATATATGAATTTACGTGGCGCTGTAGTTCTTTCCATTATTTATTCCATTTCTCAGAGACGAATCTTTACTAGATTGTTGCTACTCTTTTTCTACAGCCGATGTTCGGGTGAAATATATTCCCAGGGTTTTCTGTCTGCTCCATCAGAGCTAGAACATAGCAGGTCACACACGCTAACTCGACTTCGCCTCATTGCCCCAATATTTCACTAATACGGAAGATGTTCTTTCAGAGAAAACTGTTGCATTGTGGAAGGTCATTTCGAGAGTAGAATTTCACGGTCACTAGAAACTTAACCTATTCTAATCTATGGTTAATCTTTATCTATCCCACTTATCCTCATAATATGCACCTGTTGTTTCTAGACATTACGCATTAACACAAATTCATTCAGTATTTATCAACGTTGAGTAGATATTAGGATTTATATTTGGAGAACAATTGTTAGAAAATGATTCCTGATGCTATGAAAGCGTACAGTAAATTTGTAAAATCTGCTTAGTAAATACGTGGTAATATGTCTATAGTATGTGTGAAATTTGAAAGGAAATTAGTGACAAATAATTAAGAAAGGGCATGTCCTCAGTTGTCATTGATTTAAAGGGTGTTGAATGAAGATGTTGATGTGTGAACAAACGTGATCAACCCAAGTTCAATCAGAAACCTCCATCAATAATTTACGGAAGTGTTCACAGGTGTTCAGTGTGCAAGTGATATTTCATTCACAGGAAATAACCTAGAAGCTCTAGCGAGATTAAATCTGTCAAAATATCTTTGAAATGTAGAATTTAGCATATGAGATATTTTCAAAACGTTCGATTATCTGGCTGAATTTAATTTAGAACTTAATACCATAATACTCGAAAATTTGGAGAAATGTTTTGTTATAGTTTCTTAAAATACGACCATATTCAAAATGATTTTCATAATATAACAAAGGTTTCTTTCTTATTTAACTAATGTGTGATAAATATTATGTAATGTTGAATATATCAACTGGGGTTTTCTGATATATAGAACTCTATATTGATACATGTTATTAGAATTATCTCCTCACACAGACTTCAGTGACCAGTTCCTCATACCGAAGCAGCTTTCTTTCCTAAGCCTCATTAGTTCCTTCTTCCCATGCCACTGTCAGCTTGCCAAGTAACAGATGATTTTTCTCGGTATCAGTTAACACTAGATCCGGCCTCAGTCCAGACACAATAACCTCCACTGTCAGTGAAGAATCAACCAATACTCTCCATTTCCTTGAGTCCTCCGACCGGGTCTTCGGACTTGTGTGCGTCACAGCTTGCTTCAGGAAGGCTATACTTCGTAGGTACATGGAGGGTATACTAACACATCTCGAAGCTGCTGCCACAACCTCCAGAACCAAATCATGAATAAAGGTGTACAAGCCGTTCTGTAGCACCTTCGGACCGGATGACTGTATGCGGTGCATGTTTCCATATGCCTCACATAAAAGGCATGATGGTGACTCCTACACTCTCCATCACTGAAAATTTGCAGGTGATACCACCACGTCATATGCTGCCTGTATGAGGAACCTCAAATGTCCTGCTCTATGATGCCACCAATCAGACCAACTGATCTGAACACCCTCAATATTCTCCCAGTTGATCTATTGACGTGATGAGTCTGTTGGACAGTCTGCATCTACCGTCTCTCCTCCTCGTGGTTCCGAACACCCTGTTCCTGTAACTTGCGTTGCTCCTGTCCACTGGCCTCTGATCAGAATTCCACCATCTCAAGTAGACAAAATTCTGCACGTCTCACGCTTGTAACACCCTGGATTTCTGCCTGCTTTACCATCACTTCCACTGCTGACATCACATTTGACTCCTGTCTTCACCTCCGGCACATTTTCTCGGATTACAGCATTATTGCTAAGAAAAACATCTTAATAATCACGAAATGTATAACAAAATATCTTCGATGAAAGATTAATTAACTGAATTAATAAAAAAATATGTGATATAGACATTTGATAAATAATTGCGAAAAAATATAAGCTTTAAATAATAGGTTTCTCCAGTCAAATACCTGTTATTTCTTTTTCCAAGTATTAATGGGGAATTCCGTCATAACTTTTATTTGAAGTAGCGAGGAATGTCTATACTGACGATGTCATCATTTCGAAATTGTTTTACATATGATATCATTTTTTTTTAATTCTGGTGAAAGTTTTTGAATGATGTGACTTCTGTTATCTAGTACAGTCCTTTGTGATTCCCTAGCGTCATTTCATACGGTTGGAAGTAGGATTTTCTTCGACAAAATTCATAGGTTTTACTTTCTTAAATTCATTTTTAACTATTGGTCTGAAACAAATCGATTGTATACAGCTGCTTAGATATTTCTGAACTGGAAATATGCATGTCATCCACATGAAAGTTTGGATATGACTAGGCTATTTAAGAATGTGATGGAATTCTTAAGGCTAATGCGTTAATATTTTGTCGAGTGTATATATATATATATATATATATATATATATATATATATATATATATATATATATATATATATGTGTGTGTGTGTGTGTGTGTGCGTGCGTGCGTGTGTACCCTAATAAGTTTGATTAAAACAACCGAGATAGCACAGATGAAAAAATAAATCTGTAGAGAGCCATGATCGCCTATGTCATGTAGAGAGAGAAAATTAAATAATGCTTTATTACGAATCCTTAAATATATGCTTCTCAACATTATTGTGATAATTTAATTCCATTATTCTGTGTTGGCCATTATTTCCTTACTTCAGATTTTAGTATCACGGAAAGTTTATTTACTCTTAAGCATTTAATTGCGTTTAACTTTTTTCCCGAAATCATGCATGCGTTGGAATAGTAAACACTGAATATTGTTTCTAATATTTAAAAAATTCTCAACATGACTTTGCTTACAATGTACTGATGGTTATTTTAATCGTCATCGATTAGTTAGTTTCAACATCTCCACTACACTATACACCAGACCCACTGATGGTCACTGCTACCTTATTTGCAATAGCTGCCACCTCACCAACATAAAAAGTCTTCGCATCAAACGCATTTGTTCTCACAAGGAAAATTAGTTGTTACACATAGGACAACTTTACAATCACTTTCTTAATAGGAATTAACCACACAAAATAATCACCTAATCCAATACCAAAGCTTCCAAACTTAACGGAAACACTCGCTTCAACTATGAAACTAAAAAGAAGAATTCCAGATTTCCCCATAGTCTTTAATTTTAATCACAGCCTCCACAAACTTCCCCACACATTATCTAAATATTACTAACATTTAAAATTAGACATGTCTATTAGCAATTTAAAGATACCCCCCACGAACACGACACCCCCCCAACCTCTTCAGACTTTTAACATAATCAAAATATGCACCACACCAACGCACCAAGGTAATGTCATCTGCAACAAACGCAGGTGACGGGCCTACAAACTGATTAACACTCACAATACCTACACCATCGCTACTCACGTAGTATTCAGACCACCTGCTCTAATCTGTGACAGTTCCAATATTGTATATCTACTTTAGTACCAGGTGAGAAATGGGAATTATGTGGGAGTAACCGGAATTGAGTTCCGGTTACGGTTCAGTAGGCACAAGAAAATCATTAGAGACAACAAGAATTTCCCGGTATCCGTACACTTCAACCAAATAAGTCACAGCATTGACGACGAACTGTGCATGCTTTTGACGTCTGGGTTCAGCAACCAGGTGGATAGACGCAGATAAGTGTTGAAGTATATCCTAAAAGTAAATCCGCACATAACAGGATAAAAGAGTGATATAGGTTTAGTCAAAGAGTATAATTTACAAAGGAAACCTAATACCAGCAATACCACTCCTCGAATGAATCGGCCCTCCACCCACATTTTAAATCCAAATTTTAATTTTCTCCCATCCCAATCACCCTCTTCTATAGCGTCTTCGGTTCTACAGCTATAGTTCCTTTGCGTCCATTTTTCTGGAAGTCGTGGGGAAATATGGTACCGATACATATTAATCTGATATTATGAATTCATATCTTTACGTATGTTGAAATTCACAAGTTTTTATGTTAGCTAGTGTGTATTTACACACTGTTTTGTGCATTTATTTACATAGCGCATATATATTTGTATGCGCTTTTCCCTCATCTCTCCTTTATTATCAATATTATGTTAATTTTTGGGGGCACCCCTTCCCATTTTATGACAATGATTTCCCAAAACTTTTTTATCAAAATAATTTTCCTTTTATTTCTTCCTTTCCTTTTTCTCTTTCATTTTATTTTCATTAATTTTTCCTTTGTTCCCCAACTATTTTCTTGGCTCGCCAAATAGCTTGGAAATCTTCCCCACTCAGCGTACTATGACCCTCTTCCTCTATATTAACAATCTCACTCACCCCACTACCCTTTTGATAAGAATAAACGGCATAACGCTTTCACAGCGACGAATCAGAGAATTGCTTTTTTGCTAATAACACAATCTCCACCGGATGTCACACCATCCACAAGATCAACTGTCGGTGAGTAATTCCCATTTCCCTCTGTATTTCTTGATGAAGGACACAGGCGTGTCCGAAAATTCCGGACTTCAAACCTCAATTTCCGTGCTTCGTTTCTGTCATGTGGTTAATAATTAATATTTAATAAATGTTTTTTCGTACTGATTATATAGGTACCTTTTCGCTTGCCATTGTTTTATTAACCAACCTATCTATTTCCCCTCCCAAACAAACACAGACACACACATGTGTGTGCATAGTTGCAAACGCCTACATGAGTGTATGTATATTCTAGTTAGAGATAGAAATATATATATATATATATATAAATAAAAAAAAATATATATATAAATAATATATATATATATATATATATATATATATATATATATATACACCTTTGACAATTCCTCTCTCCTCTCTGTTTCTTTCTCTTTCTCTCTCTCTCTCTTTTTCTCTCTTTCATTCTCTTTCTTTTTCTTTGTTTGTACCTGTTCGTTCGTCGCATTTGACATTTGATGTTATTTTAAATCTATCTTAGAATATTTTTGGGTTTAACTCTATCTCAGAATAGCATGTTACTTGCAGCACTAAATATAAAGCCGCTTTGCTAGATCAAGCGATTAGATATTTTCGCAGGACTCAACATTTTTTTGTAAAGATTTATTTCATCTCAACAATCTAGTCTCTCGATTTCGAAGATGTTTCCTTCTACATTCTGCAAACATTCGCTATTCTTTGCAATATTTTTAAAAAGATATCTTTCACTGTGTGTGATATTCAAAGATGGTTTCATGTATTGCTCAATCTATCAAATTGTGGGTGTTATTCTTGAAAAGCGTTATACATTGAGGTAAATCGACATGTGTTTTGATTAAAGGAGAATAAATCAAAATCTAAACCCATGAAATATTTGCATAATGATAATTTCGTAACATACATAAAGTTATATTTCCAAAAGATTACAGTTATCTTAAGCCTGTCTTATGACATAAATTCTTTAATCAATTCATTCTTTCTTCCTCTTTGTTTGTTTCTTTCTTTCCATTTTCTTTCTTTCTTTATCTATCTATCTATCTATCTATCTATATATTATCTATCTATCTATCTATCTATCATACACATATCAAGCAAGTTGCAATTTTCCTTCTTTATTGTATATATTTTTGATTGTTTATCTCCCCTTCTACCTAAATATGAACTTTTACGCCAATTCAATAACAGTGCTGGCAATGGTCATGCTAATATTTACAGTTTCCTCATACAGAAATATTCGACATGCATTGGTCGGGCAGCCAGTACCAAATTCTGTTTAAATTTATAAAATATTTCCATTGCAACAATTTTTTTAGAAACAAAGAATTCTCAACCTCTGTTATCGCATTCCAGTATTAATATTGATTTCCTTCACAAAACTTTATTTAGCGTGTATGTGTATGGCTCTATAATCTTATTGATCTATATATCTTTATTTCACTATACATAGAATTTCAGAACGAGGGAAGTACATCCATTTTATATTAACAGCGTGCCCGCTAAAGGAAAATTGTCCATGGCTTTTGTAAAATGTTACGTTTTCAAGAAAAATGGGAGAAATTTAAAAAAATACCTATATGCTCATGCCACCTCGAGCTATTCGGAGACAGTGGGCTTTTTGAAATATTAATGACGCGATTTGGGAATGCGCATAGTCAAGCACTTCATGCATTAGCATGATCGTGTTGTCTCCAATGATCCTCGAAAGAAGCGTCGTCAGTTCCATTCCGCCTTACGACTTATTCCCTAAAGACTGCGAAACCCCATATATCTAGGTCATATTCAGAGCGTTTATGTATTGCTAGGTGTTAAGCCTAAATCTTTAAAGCAGTGTTTTGTTCTCTTTGGGATGACCCATATGGAATAAGGAGAATTACTTTATGCATTAAATTCTTTGCAGCTGAGGCCCATAAAGTTGTATGCGAATCTGATGGCTGGTATGCTCTTGCTCCAGGATAACGTACCCATTTTAAAGTAGGTGAAGCATCCCCCTTAATCATCTGACAGCTAGATTTCACTTACTCCTGTTTCCAAAACTTAAATCTCAACTTTGTGGTCACCATTTTGAAAGGACTGATGAGATTATACGTACTGTAGAGGGACATTTGGAGGATTAGAATGCCACCTTCTTCCTTGATGGAGTAGCAATGCTTAAACATCTTAGGTCCAAGTGCAATGATGTCATGGGTACAATAAGGAAAAATAGTTAAAAAAATAAATGTTTTCTTTCTCGAAATAATCCTGGGAAAGGTTTAGAACTATTTGAAAAATCATCGTATATATCGGAAAATCTATACATGCAAATAAAAGTAAATTTGTCTCTTTCTATATTATAATTTAATGGTTTTCGTACATTAATATCTACAATAGAATTATCCTAAGACATTACTCGATACTATAAACAGGCTGTAATTTTGCAAACATATGGGAAACGCAGAAAATGAGACAACAGTGTTTTACAGAAGCATGGACCCACCATGACTCTTATATCGTAGCGAACTACCCACATTCCATAAGTATTCCATCGCTGAGAATTAACTTCCACTCAAACAGCTTTTTCCCCGCCAACAATTGCTCTGTGGAACCGACTCCATAGGTAATATGTCCCCGAAGCCTTTTACACTGTGAACCAATATCGCAAAAAAACAAGTCATTTATATATTACGATAGCATTAAATCAGAACTTTGAATGTTTCATATCTTTCCATTTCAATAAGTATTTTATCATCACACTGAATGAAAAATATAAATTAACCCTTAACTAAATAATATGTACTAATATTATAAATCTGACAAATATATTACGATGCAAAAACGTAATATAAAAATTTGAAAGTTGTTTTTTTATATACTTAAAAATATGTTCAGAATTTTTACTTGTTAGTAATTGTAACATGTACATAATTCTGAAGAAGAAATACATATTTAAGTAAGAATTATTTTATGAGCAAAGAAAATATTCTCCATCTCACGTTGGAAATTTTATTTATTTAAAATATTGTACAGAGTGTAGTGATATTTTAAGTTAAAATTACAGAATCTAAAAATATAAGTTCTAATGAAAGAATTTAATTTTCTGTTATAATTTTTTGTGAAATTTGAAAAGATAATGAAAGTTATTTTATGAGCTGTTCTGAGAAAGCAATGAGGATAGAACGGAAAAATGAAATCATACATATCGAACAAAGGAAATTACTTATTTTCTCCTATTTGATTCTTTCTAAAACAAACTACTGTTAATTGAAAGGTGATATAATGGATGCATATTTATAGTTGCATTCAAAGTGACTTGTTCTTATAAGCAGTCACAACTTCTACATTAGTAGCGGTAGCAACTGTAATGTCTAGCATTTAAAGACATTATCGTCATTACAATAAGGGTTTGATGACCTTCGTAGAAAAAATATAACGTAACAATTGCGATAACGTTGTGTCCCATAACACGGGAAATGTTGAATCTAGTCTTACATGGGTCTATATATGCTGTAAAAGAAAATTCGTAGAATTAGACAGATAGGCGTTAATTTCATGGATCGTAAATAAATAGAATGTTTTCTCAGTCATATGGCTCTATTAAAATAACGTGTACACTAATAAGAAATATTGCCGGATGAAAACATCCATTAATTACCCATGTGTATCTTATATTTACGGTCCTTACTTTTTAATTATATTTTTCAGTAATCGATTTCCCCTGTATTTTCCTAAAATGGAAACTATAACGCAAATCACTTTTATTGGTTGATTAATGTTTTACAGAAATCAATAATGCGCGCAAAAGAAAACTATCCCTGTTCGAATAGGTTAATGTATCAAAGTTATTGACTTGCATTCTCTTTTATGAGTCACAAAATGCTTCATATTCAAATTCAAGTAAAAGACCTAGACCAGAGAAATGCATAATTTGTTATTTTCATTGTTAAATAATATTTAACATCTAATGAAGAGTCATTGGACGTTCTGATAGAAATGACAGTTTGAATTTGATACAGTTAAATTGAAGTTGTAGGTTATTTTATTATTTTGACAAATTAATGTGAATAGTTTACTGTAAATTAAACAAGATAATATTTCGCAGCTTCTGCCAGAACAGAAAGAAAATCGGTGAATCACGGAGGTAATTGAATACAAAGAAAATAGTAAGTATGTATTGGAAATTGAAATCTGACCACAGAGTTTTTCTGGTAATCACCACCACTGAGTGCATAAATTAGTCAATGTTTTTTCTCACTGGCTGGGATAAACTGTAAGAAAATCATTGCAGAAACGAAATCTGTAGGCGTGATGTACTTATTTTGGTGATTGTCATATAGGGATACTTAAAAATAATACAAAATTTAGGGCGGAAAATGCAAATGACTACATTATTAATAAGATACTTCTCGATTTCTTCTGCAAAAAAATAACAGTTACCAGATAATTATGTATCCCACAGGACGTCGGATGTTTCTTTTTGTTTTTCTATCGAGTTCACAACAAGCATGGCAGTAAATCTACTGAGAAACTGGAAGATTGCTAAGGAGCGAGAAAAAAGGAAGAAGAATCAGAGATAGCGATTGACACATCGGAATAGGTGCTGGGATCTGGAAGCAGAATTTCTAAAATCATAGTCATTCCTTCACTGACTCTTTCTCTGAATGAGACCACAAATTTAGTTTCCTGAAACCTACACACTGCTTCAATCTTATTTGATGATCCAATTAATATGGTTCCTTGTTTTTCCATAAATGTTTTCTCTTTTAGGCTCAGGAGGCATCACTTTAACGTATAAAATAACTACAATTTCATTAATCTGCAACATTATAATTTATTCGAATTCTTGATAAAGTCGTTTATTCTGTAATGATCAAACCTAAAAAGCTCTATATCTTTCAAATGTCTGTTCTGTCAGCTAGCTTTTGCAAATAATGATTAGTATACACCCTTACTACAAGCTCCCGAAAAGTTCTGTTTTAGACCACCTAAGCAATCCCAGTGGAGGAAACGTGAAAGAGCAGATGAAGCTGAGTATCAGCTGAGAACGAGGAGAGAAATCAAAAAAATGTACGTAACTTTACGAGTGTTACAAAATCAAGAACAAGTGGATCTACGACGAAGATTGGATACTCATCGGACTGCAGCAGAATGACAGCCTGAAAAAGCTGACAGAATGTGTACATTAAATGTTCAACGTGGTGCAGAAATTAGACAATCTGAAATTCTAGAAGAAACTAAAATGTGGCGTAGCCTGGATAGCAGACTGCAGCTGCCAGACAATCTGAATCTTCAGAATTCAGGGAGATGAGACTCAGAATGAATATTCGACGGAATACAGCAACCAGACAACTGGACATATACAGAAAATTACTATAATGGTACAATTTCTGTTAGTGATGTTTTTGAAATACTTAATCCCTGAAATAATGTATAAGTTTAAAGATTTCTTCAATCTTTTATTTAGTTATATATTTCATGATTTTTTCATTTATAGACCCAAATATAGAGATTTCAGTCCAGAGGATTATATGCAGATAGGATGATACTGGGCAGGAGGAAGCACCTCGTTGTACTACATGAAAACTGGCAGTCCTTTCTATTGCAGTGATGCAGCTGTATGACATACGTGAATGTTAACAATCATTTATTATTATATGTTCAATATACTCTAATCAATATTTTTCAAAAACAGAGTACAGTTTCGGCAGCTTCTTCCAAACCTACTCAACGACGAGTATTTCTGATAGTACACACACACACACACACACACACACACACACACACACACACACATATATATATATATATATATATATATATACATATATATACATATATATATATATATACATATCTCTCTCTCTCTCTCTCTCTCTCTCTCTATATATATATATATATATATATATATATATATATATATATATATATATATATATATATAATATTCAAATCTCAGGATGGTCAAGTTGTCAGAAAGGAGTCTTCCTGATATTATCGGAATGGAAAGTGCCTGAGAACAATACCACGCATTGACCCAATCCTTGTGAGTAAAATTGGGTAGACGGAATTGTGGGCTAGCGATAGCTGTGCTAGCACAAAGACAGAAGTCAGCGCTGCTTGGTGCTGTCCATGTTCAAATTGATGATCACGCAAATACAAATGTGCCTGAGCGAGCTTCTGAAATAGGGATTGGATAGCCGCCCTAATAGAATGGTTCCCTAGAATACGAGTGGCCAGCTATTATATATATATATATATATATATATATATATATATATATATATATATATATATTATATATATATATATATATATATATATATATATATATATATATATGTATATATATATATATATATATATATGTGCATCCATTTGCATATAATATAATTGTAATATATTATGTATATAATATAATGATAATACACACACACACACACACACACACATATATATATATATAATTATAAATATAATTGTTTATATATTATAGAATGCTGGTATTAATAAAATAATTCGCACTGTAACACAACAGACTTATTACATAGATACTGGCAAATTGAAAAGAAAACTACGAAAGATTCGTTTACGGAATTTTCGAAATCGTTTTAGGAGATGATATTGAAACTACAAGTGGACAAAAATATTGTAAAGAAAATAGTTATAATGTGATAAAATCTGAGTATAATCGAAAAAATATTCTATGAGATTTAGAGTAAATGTAATTATGAATGTCGTGAATGAGGTAATTTTTAAAAAATATTCTCGGTTATATTTTCTCACATTATGTTATTTTCTTCAAGATAATTTTTCTGTCGGTAGAAATGCAAATTTTTCTTAGGAAATCTCTCAATAATATTTTGTATAATGTTCCTGAAATTAGGAAGCGTCTTGGGAAAATAAGTCTTTTTCCATTTTAATTTAAATATATTGTCTATTAGATATATTCAAAATTATATTGTTGCACACACACACACACACACACACACACAGACATATACGTGTGTGGGTGCGTGTGCAATAATTAGGATAGAGTATCTCTATAAAAAGACTATGTGAATAAAAGCAAAGTGAAAACTATTAGCTGTGTCTTTTTTCCTCCAGGCGAATGAAGGATCATATTTTTTTGCAAGTAATTATGTACAAGATAAAATGTTATTGCTTCATCAATTCATTTTAAATTCAAGAATGCTCATAAAAATTCATTTGGTCGAATGTCAGACAAGCTATGGATGATGCGAAGTGAGACAATAAATATCTAATAAACGAATGATGTCTAATAGACGATAGTGAGTATGTGGTGTGCTTGATTTTCTTTCATGCTAATTAGTATTTAAATTTTAGTTTGTGTTTAATTTTATATCACATACTTTAAATAACACTGGATTTAACCGAATATATGTATATTTACATTGATAGATATTTAGAATATAATTGTTTTATTTTCAGATAGATAAATGTATTGTTTTAAACAATATCACATCTGATGGAAAACAACAAATGTTAAATTTTGAAACACTGGAAAAATCAGAACAAGGAGAAAACATTTTTAATCTTAGAAAAAGATTTGAAAAAATCTAATATGATAAAAACACAAAGGAAATGCATTGACTTAAATGAGAAATACGTATTTGTGTGTGAGTGTCTGTATGCACGCGCGTTTATGTTGTTTGAATTTCGCAAAACTCATAGGTAAAACGTTCACTATCCCTCTAGAAATATAGATATTGTGGATATACGAAGTATCACTTCATGGTGATTATGAGAACTTATGGTATGATTCAGAAAATTATATGAGAATCATCTTGGAACCTGAATATTAATATACTGAGACCTCCTTTGTTCAACCAGTTTGAGGTGCTGACCTCCTCTGCCGACAAGACTGAATGCTTTGCTCGAAATTTTTCAGTCAATTCAACGCTCGACTCTTCCGCTGTACCCATACCTGATTTCCCTTTTAGAACTGAGTCCCTATTGAGCGGGTTGCACATAACCCCGTCATTGGTATTGGGCATTATCTCTAATTTAGACTCCCAGAAGGCTAGTGGAGGAGATGGGATACCAGACATTGTCTTGAAGAAATGTGAGCCTGAATTGGTGCCCGCCCTCTCCAAATTATATAACTACTGCCTCAAGGAATCTTGTTTCCTACACTGCTGGAAGTCCTTATCCATTGTTCCTGTCTTTAAGAACTCTGACGGCCCCTCTGACCCTTCTAATTACTGTCCTATCAGTCTCCTACCCCTATTCGGCAAAATATTCGAAGCTTTAATCAACGCCGACGTGGTTAACCACCTTACATCCCATGATCTGCTCTCAGACAAATAATATTGTTTCCGCTTTACCCGATCTACAGCTGATGTGCATACGGCAATAACTAAAATTGCCTGACAATCTCTTCAATATAATGGAGAAGCTCGTGCCGTGTCTCTAGACATTTCCAAAGCGTTTGATAGGGTTTGGCATGCTGGCCTTCTTCGCAAGATCCAGGGTTATAGAATTGCAGGTCGATTGTTTGATTTAATACAATCATTCCTGTCAAACCGTGAATTGAAGGTCGTTCTCAACGGATTCTCCTCCAGATCTTATCCCACGGACGCAGATGTTCCCTAAGGCTCCATTCTAGGCCCTACTCTGTTCCTTATCTTCATCAACGATCTTCCTGGCGTCATAGATTCCCAAGTAGGCATCTACGCCGACGACACTACAATTTACTCCTGCCTCAAAAACAAATCTAGTGTCTCTGACAAAACTAACCTGGCCGTTCGTCTCGAAAAGTACCTCCAATTGGGTGTGAACTGGGGCAGAAATTGGCTGGTTAACTTTAACGCCTAAACAAAACTGTTCTCTATTAATCACCACAGAGACCTTTCCCTGTCCCCCATTAGAATGTCTGACGCTCATCTTCTCGAGAGCACCTCTTTGTGGCTGCTCGGTCTCACATTGACTGCTGACCTGTGATAGAACAAATACATTGAGTCAATTGCTTGTCCGCCGCAAGGAAAATTGGCTCCCTGTGCTGTACCAGGAAATTTATCTCCCCGGAATCGATCCTTCAAATCTACATCAAATCTGTTTTTCTTGCGGTTCTTGATAGGATCCAGAGACGGATATGCAATGTAATTGGCCCTGATCTGGCATCTCGTCTACAGAGGCTCTCTCACAGACGTGCTGTCGCCTCTCTCTGTCTTTTTTACAAATACTTTCATGGTAATTGCTCCAATGAGATGCTTTCGCTGGTTCCCAGACTTCATGAATTCAAGCGTCCTACGAGGCTGGCATCCCGGTCATACCTTTTCAGCGATGAAAATGTTATATGTAGCCATCTCTTCTACTACAATACCTTCAGATCTTACACGTCTCCCCTGTAGAAATCCCTTCTCTTTTCCTGCTTCCCTAATAGCTATAATCTCCAACTTTTCAAATGTAATGTCAATCGACTTCTCCAGTTGCGTTGATCTATCCACTATCCTTCTATTCATCCTTCTCATCATCCTTTCCTCTATCACTTCTATCTGCTCTCGCTCCAAATCCTCTGTAACCCCTTGCGTGCTAGTGGCTTCCCGCCTTGCTAGGAGTGAAATATTAAAAAAATGTGCTGTGTGTGTCCGTTATTTTATCCTAACGCTTATTGGGTGGCGTGGAAACAGTTAGATTTCAAATTAAACTAGGGACTTATTTGTAGAAATAATTGTGGATATGCGATTAACCATTGTATAGTGTTGTTAACTTTTCAATCATTATTTATTATTGTTAAATTATTTTTTTACTTGATTGCTTAATTCATAATATTGTCTTTGTCTAATGTACATTAAATTATTTATGTTGTATATAAATATATATTTTGTATTGACATTTAGGATTTCTCATTTTTTTCTGATTTTTATAATGTTTTGTACAATATTGCAATAAAGAATAATGGGCTTTACACGGAATATTGAAAATTTAACACTATTGTTGTCTAAACGTGTGCTGTGAATGTTTTCTGTTGTGCAAAGTAACGACAAACCTTCGCTTTAGTAAAATGTTGAACATGGAACCCTCCTTTGGCTATGAAGCGAGACAGAAATGAATTGCAAGGAGTGTCGCATTAATTTCGATGTTCTCTAGTACTGTAATAATAATACACGTGATTTAATTAAACTTGTGCTACAGTATCTTCATTGAGAATATTATTAAGCCAAACTACGTGTTGATACGGGCATTTTGTAGAAGTAGCGGCGATGATTCAAATTTGATGTTTTGGAAAAAGTATTAATTCTGAAGTGGCAACCAAGGATTTGAGTGACGCGCAATATGAAGGACATAGCAATTATGTTAAAACCGTTATTGGGATTATAATATCGTTAACAACATCTAGCAATACAAATATTGGAACATATGACTACTGTTTGAAGCAATGTTGTCTAAATCAAATGAAACTAAATACTTCCACAGTTTCATTTGCACCTGACGCAGTAGCAAACGCCATTGCGGAATTGTTATAAAACTCTGAAGAAGATATTACATTTCTGGCGTATTACAGAAAATATGAAGACATATTCAGAAAATTTCGTCAGGTCTGGTTAAATGGATAAAGGACAAGTCTACCTAAAAAACAAAAATGGGTCCGTCAGATCACGAAAGATATTGTAATTATATTTTACCTGAAAAAACATGAAATATTGTTTGGTGTAACTGTTAATTTTGTCTATATTTTTCAGTAAATGTAGTTCCTTATTTCGCACCCATTGGCAATTCTTAAACATCACAGTAAAAGATGAAGATGTTGTTACTTCTATTGGTATTGTCAATCGCAAATGTGAATAATTTAAATTGAACGAAGTATTTATAGATATAATCATATAGTTTTTTTGTGCAAGTGTTACCTTCAAGTAAAAACTCATTTTTATACAACTTCAGCAAGAAGCGACATTACTGTAATTAGTGAAAGATCTTGCAAAAATATTCGGCAACTTACATAAACAAAAAACAAAAGTTGCACGTGGCCTCTTTGTATAAAATTATGTTTTCGAAGCCAAATTGTATGTAATGTCTCGTGTGCCTGTAAAACATTAAAAACTAAGGGATTCGTATTAAAAATAATACTTTAAAATTATTGGGCACGGGGTGGATGGAAATTTTCGATTTGTGAATTCTGCACGTAATTTATTTTCTGGAAAAATGTTAATTGCCTCTAAAACAACTATGGCAACTCAATGTCTTCTAACGGAGTTACAAAAAATTTACCTACAGCATTCTCCGAAAGATTGGGAAAAGTACGAAAACAAAGGCAAAATGTCAGTTAAAAGAGAGTATATATCCTGTATTTAAACATATATGTTGTATACCTTTTGCACTTTGAAGTGCATTAAAAAGGGACTTAACGGATTAGAATCTCTAGGAGTTTTTTACGCAGAGATTATTCCGAGTAGGCAGCCCCAACTGTTTATATAGAAAAATATAAATATTGGTGCACAATTTTTTTCTCCAGGCTTAAATGAATGTTTGTACCTCACCCATGTCCGTTACAATCCCTAGAAGATTTTTTTTCTAAATTAAATCGTGGGAGATGTTTTATTGTTAATTCAGTTGTAAGATGCATAGCTACAAATTAAAGTGAGTGAACAGATTTAATAGGCTATGACTCTTGGTCAAAGTGAAACATAGCATTTTTCGGTAAGTAATGCTGGCTTAGATTTTGTCGTAGTATATTTGGACGACATACTCAGAATAACTAAAGTAGGTGGCAACATCCCGAGTACATACAAAATATTCCATAGAACTAAGGAATACGTTTTCAAGTACAATGTAGAAAAATACCAATTTTTCAGGAATAATAAAAATTACTTTTCAGAAATAATTGAAACAAATTGGCGTAGACGACACCTATCAAGGATGTGTGCTATGAAAAAATATGTCTGCTCCAACTTTACAATCATTCTAGGCCTTGGAAGCTATTGCAACCTTTATGTGTCAAACATGCATAAATTGAGAGCGCCTTTAAATAAACTATTGAAAAAGGTGTGGAATTGGTCCAAAGAAAGCCAAAAATATTTTGAATATATATATACATGTGTGCGTGTGTGTGTCTGTGTGTGTGTGCGTCTATATATATATATATATATATATATATATATATATATATATATATATATATATATATATAAAATAACGATGTAAGCAGATGTTGTATAATACACAAAATCAATTATAGAGCCTTATACATCATGAAGGCATTATTCTATCTTAACGTGTGACGCAAACTTTTAACTTTTCCGAAGTAAAACTACAAACATTACATGGAATAATTGTTTAATATAATGCTCTTTGGGTCTACAATCAGTATATTTTTATTGATTTATATCTACAATAATACAGGTAGAATGGTATTTTATGTATTTCTGAGTTATATATATATATATATATATATATAACTCAGAAATACATAATATATATATATATATATATATATATATATATATATATATATATATATATATATATATTAAGAAATATTACCCATCTTAAAATTGCTACAAATTAAATTCCTGAATTAGACTCTAACTGATAAAGATTTTACGTTAACAGTCATTCAAAAATATTAAATTATTACTATTAGTAATTTTTTATTTTTTATTATTGTTGTTTATTAATATAGTATTCGGCTTATATTAAATACCTAATTTATTTGTGGAGAAGTTGAATATTTAATTTGGTAACAAGCATTAAATTTAATTTCTTTGTGGAGTTTTTAAACATTTAAATTACTATCAAACGTTAAAATCTGTTTTAACTAAATTGCTAAAGCTATACCACCCTCTCCATCCTTCAAAAACTCTATGTACATCTCTTATCTCTTTACTTCCAGACATTTCCCTTTTTACTCTTTTTTTCGTTTTCCCATATCATTTCCGTTGTTAGCCGATTAAATAGGTCAGTGTCTGATACTTACCAACTAAGTATTTAAGTAAATGCTCTTTTTATAATAAACAGTATTAAACAGAATTTACCGGCCTGAATGCCCGAGAATTTTTCATAGAAAATATTCGTCCTCCGACAATGTGTGAAGTAATTGGTTTACATTTGATACGCCATGAGCAGTTGTGAATATACGTGAAAGATTCATGGAAGATTGAAGTTTATAAGCAGTAAATTCGACCTTGTCAACCGAACGTTCCTCAGTGGCCGAATCGGTTAAGACCCGTTAGGCTATATGCGGTTTCCGTGTAGTATACAGGTTCGGATCCTGTCGGGGGATTAATATTTTCTCTGAAAATATCTCAGACATTCAGGCCGGTAAATGTTGTTATTTAATACTGTTTATTATAGACAGAGCATTTACTTAAATACTTGTATCTATGAAAAGAATGTTAAACATAAAAATGTCTATATATATATATATATATTATGTTAACGTCTGAATTACATTTAACACATTTCAATATTTATTTAGAAATAATTTTAGCATGAGATACTTACCGTTTATAACTTTGGTGTAGTTTTTTCTTATAAATTCAAAGATATATAATAAAACCAGTTACTCGTGAATCTAGAATAGGAATAGCGGCTGAAAGAATATAGTTATATCGAAAAAGAAGCTCTAACTGTTATTACTGCAGTAAAAATATGACAGGAGATGATACACGGGAGGAAATATTTTCTGCAAACCGTTCATCACCTATTATTAACAACTTTTCTTCAAAAGAGATTCCAAAAGATAGTGTTAACAGTTTGCAACGTTGGGGAAAAACTTTACTGAATCATGATTTCAAGATTGTGTATTTACCAAATTGTAATAGGCGGATGGTTTGTTCCAAAAATTCAAAGAACCCTTCGGAGAAACAGAGATCGCTTCTCTAATTTTAGAAAAAATATATAAAAAGTCTTAAAAGTTGTGTAACGCAACCTTTGATGAAAGAAGCCACTCACTATTCGCTGTAGTTGCAAAGAGTGTCTCACTAATTACTATATTTATAAGATTGTAATATATGATTAAATAGCTCTTCCACCAATCTTGTATTCCAGTGTTGTCCTTTGGTATATCTTTAGCCCGAACAACAAGTTGATAGGAACATTTTAATATTTTCATATTTGCAGTTCCCCGTAGTATCATTGTTTGGAAGACGTGTTATCCCTATCTTTGCAATGTATCCAGCCGATCGTATATGGTTGATGACTGTTTTAATACTGTTGCATTCAGATCTTCGACGGTCTGGAGTAAAAGACATTTGATGATAAATATGCATCTCAGTCATTTTGATGGAATCAAATCAAACCATTTTATATGTACATGATTCAAAATAGTATAGCAGGACGTTATTATACAGGCTGTATACACAATTTCTTTAATGTTGACTGAAATGCTCATAGGTTATGAAAATCTATTTTTTCAATTTACTAAATGCAAGATTTACCGTCTGAATGCGTGAAAAATATCCGTTCTTTGATATAGTAGATCCATGATATGGGGAAATGTCAAAAACCACCAAACTTATATCGGTTGCAAGTATCGTTGGCTCTTTCTAGAGCATATCATGACGATGCGAATGAATACCTAAATGGCGTTTAAATAATCACTTCTGTTGTTTTTATAATATCTCTTGTGCAATCCTAGAATAAATAAATGCAACTTCCAAATCATATATCGTTTTGTTCCTATTTTATGTGAAGAAAAATATTCACATTTCCCAGTTTTCCCAATGGGAATAGATACATTCCAGAAAAAGCATTGTCCTGGTTACAAAAGCAATGTTTGAAGGAAATAATAGCCATTTCGCATACTTTCTAGGTATAGGGAGTACATGTTGCTCCGAAGGACAAAAATCATGTTACATTGTTATCTGCGAGTCTTTCCCGTAGAGGTTTTATCAGTTTCTTCTGGCTAATTATGATTTAATGTTTATCATGTTTTTTTATGCTGTTTTGATGTATTTGCTTCTAGTATTTTATCTGGTATTTTAATGTTACCCAACATTTCTATAGTTTTCTTTTCTATTCTTCAATCATGCTTTTTTTTTTGCTCGACATTTTAACTTATATTCTTCTGTTACTTAGAATTTCAGATTTTCTTTCACAGACATTTATAAACAGGTATCTTTTTGCTTCTAAATTGTTAGTGAATGACTTACTGCAATCGTAAGTGAACTTGAAATGAACTGAGGAGTTTATTTTATATGCCAAATACAATAGAAATTATAGAATTGACGTACATACAAGAAAATAATGCATGCAGAGACACAGACACTCGCAAACACAGACAACCAGACAAACGCATAGAGACAAAAAACGCTCGCACACAGAGGGTACGATGGGTAAATTATCGCCACTTATATTTTCATTTCGCGCATGCGCGTTGTTTGATTTTATTGACTGCACAATATAATAGGTTCAGCTGGGAACCGTCTGTTATAAAAAGAGCACCATGACGCAATTTAATTGGTCAGAATATTGGAAATGGCATGCTGGACTGCATGGCATTTTCGCCGGAAGCTCTAATACGAACATTTCAGAGTGATTGGGTGAAAATCGGATGATATTTCAGATGATTCGGAAAGAGTTATACAAGTCTAATAATGATTACGAAAGTGTTTGGTTTGATAAGTAGTGATGGCAACGTTTTGCCTGAATTCATTTTCACATATGGCGTAAGACTCAGCACGAAGTAGGTCAAGATAGAGAAGGTCCCTATGTTTTGCAAGAGGACTCTGCTGCATGCACACTAACAGTAGTACCCAATCATAGTTCTCATACAATTTCAGCGACCATATAACCACTTACATCTGTCCAGCTAACTCCACAAACTGCAACCCCTTTGATTATTACGTGCGGGGTACAGTTGAGCGAGAGACCAAAAAAACTCTCTGTAACACCAAATATGAACTGAAAACAGTGATTATGACAGCATACACAAACTTAAACAAGGAAACAGTCCTGAAGAGATTCGAAAATCGTGTATGTGTGGGTATGTATGTATGCTTGGCTATATGTGTAAGTATATCTGTATACAGGAGAGTCCTTGTATATGTGTATACATATTTTTTGATCAACATCTAAATTGTTACTGCAGTTGGGTTTACGTTAAAAATATTCAAAGTTGCATTCCATATCACGTGTCGTCCGCGTCTCGCGACGGACGCTACTTAATGTAAACTAACTTCTGAAAACAGCCATTTCTGATAAAAGATCGGGGCCGATCTGAAATATCAAATATATACATTTACATATATATAAATATAAATAAACACTTTCATAAAAATAACATTCAATTCTTTTAATTTGCAACTTTTCAGTTGTTCATATATATATATATATATATATATATATATATATATATATATGCAGAAATATAGTCTTAAAGTGTGCTATATTTATGGGGTAAAGTGCTCAATATCAGAGATAGAGCGTGTGTAAATATAAAAGTGGACATGAAAGTCAGCACTTAGAGGCGACAGTCTGTTTCATGCTAGTGCAATCGTCAGGCGACTGACGATTGCACTAGCATGAAACAGACTGTCGCCTCTAAGTGCTGACTTCCATGTCCACTTTTATATTTATATATATATATATATATATATATATATATATATATATATATATATATATATGTGTGTGTGTGTGTGTGTGTGTGTGTGTGTGTGTGTGGGTGTGTGTTTGTGTGTCAGTGTGTGTGTGTGTGTGTGTGTGTGTGTGTGTATTAGTCCTTCATTTACTTTGCATAATTTTCCGTTAGAATAAGTTTACAAAAGAAAATTATTATATACATATATATTACAATTTTTCGATATTTTTTTCGATACTGTTTGAATTTTTTAAAGTTTAAATCTTAAATTTCAACTTTAAACTACTGTTATTGTCAATATTAATAATGTTGTTTTCATGTGATTTTTATGTTGTAATTTGTGGATAACCTTTAATAAAATATAAAATGTTAACTGTAAATTGTACTAATCTGTATTCTTGAATTTCACCGCAATATTCCTATAGGATAAGCTATTCTTCCATTTATTCTTCCTTCCCCAGCCCTGTTTCCCTATATGTTTTTTATTTTGTCTCATCTCTTTTCTTGATATTTTTCTTTGTCTACTTTCCCTTTTCCTGTGAAAAACTTATTAAGTAGGTTAATAGGTCTAGCCTCTTACCTTCCTACTCTTACACATACGTATCTTAATAAAGATAGTTATAAATATCTTCTTATCTCTCCTTTATTTACCACGATTATAAAACGATCAAATGTTTTCGAAAAAATAAAAATAAAAATAAATTATTTTGGTTATGCTTCGTGTATGAACGTGATACTATCCTATACAGATTTGTAGATGACGGTACGAGAGATGTACTTTCAGTAAATATGTAATTCACATCTTCCTCTGCCAGGCAGCTCTCTCTAGCCAAAGATATAGATAAAATATTTGGTAAAAATAAAAATTTAAAAAATAACACAGAAAATTCCTTAGTAGGACTTCTCAGACAAGACCAGTAATTATTAATTCCATTGTTTTTGGAAACCAAAACAAACGAAAAACATGATAGCATCCCAAAGGCATACACCCACAAAAATAACTTTTATAGCATTAAGAAAATGATTATGTTAAAAAGTTTTTATAAAAATAAGATGAATGAAAATTATAAACAGGAGGAATGCAGAATCAAGAACCAAAAAACGATTAACACCAGTTGACAATAGCAAAACAACCAGATTAATTATTTATTATAACAAATTTAAAATCTCTAAACTTATAGTTAAAAATAATAATTCACCTCCTAGAACGAAATTAAATAGGGCAAATATTATTTACGAATATAAATGCCCATGAAGGTATTATATTCCTGATCAATCAAAATTCGTAAATAATTATAACTACAACATGTTTAACACGCAGACTCACTCTACACCTTTCTGACAATAACTCAAATAGATCTCATTTAAATATTCATGGAGACCTACCGGGCATCATCTACATGCAAAAAAAAAGGCTAAAAATAATGGAAGACGTGTTAATAAAACAAACAAATCAAAGCTTAATATTACTAATATGAAACATGGACTAAATATCTGGACCGTGTTTTGATAAAAAATGAAAGCATTTTATAAAAAATACATACAAAAAACTATATCTTATTTTACCAGTTAAAATATAAACCTTGAAAATGGCTAAATGTATAGCCGAAAGGGCTCGGATAAAAAGAACATTCAGATAGTTTGTATATAATTTATCATCCAAAAAGAAAAAAAAATTAGATAGCATGAGAACTTGTACAAAAAAACGAAATAAAAGTCACTTGTCTGTCGTTTTCAAGGAAATGTGCATATATATATATATATATATATATATATATATATATATATATATATATATATATATATATATATATATATATATAAAACAATAAAACATGAGACGGCTTCAGAGAGACGTGTTTGGGTCGTAAATATGTATGAAAAACTAAATGAATTCGCGTCATTCTTCCTGCAGGATTTTTAGATGAATAAAACATTAGATATAAAAATTTCACGGCGATGATCGTCGAAATGCTTTATTAATGCGCATACTGTTTTTATCAGTTATCCAAATGCAATGACGTAAGTAACTTCTCCTGGCAATTTCAGACATATTTGTTTACAAATTAGAAAATAACACTAAAGTGGAAGTGACATGAGACAGAGAATGCGAGAGAACGAAAGAGATAGAATGAGAGAGAAAGTGAGAGAGAAAGAGAGAGAGAGAGAGCAATTCTTTCTCAAACACTGAGGCGAAAACAAGAATTACACAGGAACAGATGTTTATTTCCTAAGTATTTACTCCATCAATAGTCCAGAAAATATTATAGTATTAAGCTGTCAGATTAATAGGGAATTGCATAATTTGTGTTTGCCTTAAACGCATAGACATATAAAACACACACATTATGCCCACATATATATACATAAATGAAATAATCATTGATTGAGTATATATTTAATTGAAAGTCATAATAATATTTAATTAACACGACCAATATAATAAAGAAATGTCCAAATGTTGGACATTTTTTGTCTTTATTTTCTTTTGAAACTAATGGTATTATACTAAGCTTGGAACGAATTTATCAATGTCCTTGAATAATGATCTTCTGGCCCTATGTAATATATATATATATATATATATATTTATATATATATATATATATATATATATATATATATATATATATATATATATATATATGGGTTGCTGCGTAAATGGACAATAATATTACATGATTCAGCAGCAATCAAGGCACGTAATCGCAGACCTTGTTAGTTGTAATCAATAGGACTTGTATATAAGACGAATTGCTGCCTAAATAAATAATAAATTTACATATATATATATATATATATATATATATATATATATATATATATATATATATATATATATATATATATGTATGTGTGTGTGTCTGTGTCTGTGTGTGTTTCAGTGTACAGTACATCGATATAGCTTATTCGAAAGTTTTATCTATTATAATTTCTGAAAATATTTATGAACAATTTTTAAGATACAGACTACTGTCAGACCACAAACATAAGTGTCGAATATCTATAGGCAGTAATGTGCAACTGCCTATTGTTAAAGCTGTGCTCCGAAACTATAAGCGATGTGTATAGTTTAGATTGATATTAAGGATATTTATTAGATGATTCCCATTCACTGGTACTGAAGCGCTTATAGATATTTGATGTAGCCAATAATGTCATTAGTTTCAGGCAAAGCAGCATGCCTTCCTGTAAGATTAAATTATACTTTTGCGGGCAATCCATTATTTATGTCTATATACGAAGAATAATATTTCCTGTTGTGTCCTTCTCTTTGCCCTTCGTACTTGCTGTGATCACATTATCAACTGTTTTAGATAAAATAAATGTCGGAAAATTTCCTTCTTGCAGTTGATGTCAAACACTTTGCTAAGAATTCGTGTCAGATTGATTATATACTGCAAATTTAAAGTTTGCACGGAGATTGTGATATCAAGGTGCGCTGTACTGACAATGACACGAAGAAAAAGAGTTGCGAATACAGTCTGATTTACCACCAGCAAAAACATTGCTGATCCAGAGGAAACATTACTATTCTGGAATTCACTGAAATCATTAAGCAACAGATGAATGAACTGATTACAGATACATACATGAAGAATTTTCGGCTTCTGCTGTAGTCAAATTCTAGTGCCCGTATAAAATCAGACACTCTGCTTGCTTCTAATCAAATTATCAATGATGGCTGAACGTTATACATTAACTCAGATTTGTAAATTATACACCTTTGCTTTTCGAATAATGTCTGGTACGTAATGTTTGATCCTTGCATCCAGCATTTGACCGATTTGCCTAAATAGAGAACATCACCTTTCAATCTGAATGCATAAATTACAGTATTAATATGATGGGTAGGAAGAACGTACTTCTGCATCGATCTCAAAATATGTCCGGCACAAAAACATAAGTAGATATGTTGAAAAATGAACCTGAGAGAACAACATTTTTTTAAATAATTTTCCCCCAAACAATGTGATAATGCAACTAACAAGAAAGGTCCTACTTCTGGTGAAAGAGAATGAGAAGCGCTTTATTTAGAAGAAAGGACAATAAAAATTAGACTTCAGGAAGACAGATAATAACGACTGAAGTTGTATTTAGTCATTAAATTTTGTAGGTGGGAGCTAAGAAAGAAACCGACAGTGTTCCAGAGGTGAGAATTTCAAGAAAACAAACTATTAGTATATACCTTAATGTATTATCCTATGTCAACAGTAAAACGATAAAACCTAGCATGTAATCTAGCAGTATACTTAATTTCAGGACATGAAGTTACAAAAGAAAAAGATGTTATTGCAACAACTGCCATAAATATACTTACAGAAATATAGTGATAAGGCACGTTGCAACGCTGGGAGAATAACTAAATTCGAGATACTATGTCAGGATAAATAACATTATTGACTCTTCAATATGTGGCAGAAATAGGTAAGCAGGATTCCAGTGAGAAAAAAATTCTCGGACCAGTGAGTGAACCATAATTCTTAGCATGATGATTAAAGATAGCAGGAAATATTAGAGCAGAGAAAACATTGCCCATGTGGAGAAGGCCATCATAACAAATCCTATTAAACGCTTTCAAGGTCTCTAAAACTACAGCTAGAGTATTATCATTCTTATCTAAAGCTTGATCTACGACCACTATAATAAAGAAAATAATGTTAAAACAGTTAACACATCGGTAATTTCTCTAGGGAAAGGAAATCCGGGTGGTTTATCGGAAAGATGGAGGTGTGAAGTGAGATTCTTTGCCAACTCGAAGTTCATTATGAACTTTGAAACCAAAAACGTAAAAAGCAAATAGGACGATAATACAACGGATGAGCTGCTTACACATACATTATTAACCAATTGTCTGCCACATTCACACACACACACACATACAAACAAACACACGGGCGTGCGCGGACACACACGCACAAACATACATATATAGTTATCCACAGACAGACTGTTTCGCTGTATAACAGCTCATCAGTGCGAGATCAATTGGGCATCAGTCGGAGAATTGACAGCTGCCCGGTCGAGAGGAAGGATAATTTTTACGTACTTATTCTTCGGAAAAAAAAACGCCAATCAAGCTCAATTCTTGTATTATCAATAGTAGTCATGGATACAAATTCGCGATTTCTCCCAAAAGTGCTCCACCAGAATGAAATTTTAAATAATACAATGTCGTATATATTGTCATCCACGGAGTGACATTTCCGCAGTATCATTTTCCCTGGGTATAATATGGCTAGACATCCGATTGCCTCAAGCCTGTATCGAAAACCGACTGATTTGATATCAGTCAGATATTTTATGCCTGAGTTATCAGTGACCTTGTTGGGAAGAAGGGTAATATTTATGTACTTATTCTTCGAATAAACACGCCAATGACCGAGAGGGCTCAATTCATATAAGAAATTTGCTGTATTACCAATAGCAATCATTGGTTACACAGTCGTGCTTTTTCCGAAGAGTGATCGACCGGAATTAAATTTTCCATATATATATATATATATATATATATATATATATATATATATATATATATATGCAAGTAAACTATGTTGAAACTTTCAGATGAGGTGAGGAATCTTTATTATTATATACGATGCTGTTATAATGAGCATCCTCATCTTAGTTGTTAGACACTCAAATTTCCCTACTTTCTGAACTCCAATTTTTTTCTAAATTCTGCCATCGAAATGTGGACTGAAAGCATTATTCACTCAATTAATGTAGATTAGTGTAGATTTTTAACATTATGCTTTTCATGCTTAAATGATTATTTCTTATAAAGGGTCATTTCTTGTAGAAGGAGAATTTTCTATATAAGATTGTATGAAACACTATTATTCTGCGTTGTGTTGCATTTGGATTACTGTCCTGAATAAAAATGGATTGCAGGGAACCAGATGTGTTTAGGTTCAGTTATATGATCCCCTTGCTATATACTGGAATGATTCCAGAACCCGGAGCATAATGTTAATATTCATGTGGTGAAAGTGTATGGATATTTATAGTTAGCGCAGATTTTTCTTTTCAGAGTGGTACTAAGATGATATTCATCTCTATTTTAGAACTACTGAAGAACGTGTCAGCACATATAATGTGCAATGTGTTTTAATACATTTTTCGACCAATATTCCGGTAAGTATATACCGGAAGAAGCCAACTGCATTCAATGGCTGAAAGTTGAGGAATTTTAACAACAAAGATCTGCATCGTTTTCCAAATAGTAATATTTATATAATAATAATAATGCTGATAAAAATAATTCGACTTTTTGTACATAGATATTGTGCATAATGCATAGATATTTCTGAACATGGACAATTCTTGTTACGTGTACATGGCCGTATATAAAAGATTTCCTGAATTATAAATTATTTTATTCAACCATAATGAGTGTTGTGACATGTGTTCTGAAATAAGATGAAATTGATAGACCAACTACTCACTAAGCATCTGATTTATTCATTATCTCTGATTGTCATCTTTAATGAGGCGCCATTTGTAAAGTCGAATCAAAATAAATGTTTCTAAATGCAATCAGAACTTAAGTGTCGTAAATGATATTTGCTTTATTGAGTAGTGTTGAGGGCAATACAAACAATTCAATGGCGCGTTTTCGTGTCAGTTATAATAATAATAATAATAATAATAATAATAATAATAATAATAATAATAATAATAATAATAATGGAATCTCCCGTCGACTGATTCAGTTGATTCAGTTGTGAAATTTTCTGCGATAATCTTAAGTGGCATTTAAGATCCGCTAGTAATTTACAAAGCAGGCCACATATGGAGCAAGTATTAGTATTATGAGATGAGAAAACTTTTACATCTTGCTCTCGCTTTTTGAAGATGATTCAGACAAGCAGATTGAAGATTACTGAGTCCACTAAAACACGTTGATCTCCATTCTACCCGCTCCTAGGCTAAGCGCTCAAGGATGTTATGTGGTATATTGACTGCTGACAAGTTGCTTTTCAGCTTGTCTTTATATCTTAGCCATGAGCGTCTTACATTCCTGAAGACCTGATCTAACTGTCTGTATATTAGGATCTTGGGTATACTGTCACCAGACATTCTCAAGACATGACCAGTCCACCGTAACTGAGACTTTATGAGAAAAAGTCTCGATTCCTGCAATATTACACCTTTTAAACAGGTCTACGTTATATGTCCTATCTTGAAGGTTAACTTCACAGATTGCAGGCAGAGAGGTTTTATGGAAAACATTCAGCTGGCGTATATAGTACCTGTATGGAGTCCACGACTCTGAGCATTACAAACGGATGGCAAGTACAGCAGCTCTGTAAACTCGAATTTTCGTATTCAGTCGAATACCCCGCTCATTCCACAAGCGATGGCGAAGTTTGCCGAAAGCAATGGTAGCATTAGCAATCCGATGCATGATTTCATCATCTAAAGTTCCACTGTAGTTGACTTTGCTACCAAGATAGGTGAAAGACTTTACATAGTTCAGGGATTTGTTTTCTACTTTCAATGCTCTCTCTGGTAATTTGTAAACTGGTGTTTTTGGTTTCTTACCACGCAATTGCTTGGGAGTAGGACAAGGTTGGTGCACAACTTCAGTTTTCTTTATGCTAAGTGTAAGACCAAATGCTTTACATGCAGCAGAGAAACGATTTATTACATGTTGGGCCTCCTCAAAGTATGGATATATATATATATATATATATATATATATATATATATATATATATATATATATATATATATATATCAAAGCATGGATATATATATATATATATATATATATATATATATATATATATATATATATATATATACATATATGTATATATATATACATATATATATATATGTGTGTATATATATATATATATATATATATATACATATATATATATTATATAATTGTTAAACATATACATATAT
>OZ038478.1:107829180-107879180 GCA_964036315.1 Acanthosepion esculentum
CGAAAATACTCGGAATAAATAATATGCATCAACACGGCGATTTCCACGTCCTTCAATAACGGCAGCAAAAAACTTGTCCGTGAATATGAAAGGAAAGATAAGTAGACAAAACCTATCTGAATTATTTACTGAATATATATATATATATATATATATATATATATATATATATATATATATATATATATATATATATATATATATAGTTTGTGCGATGGATAAATTGTCTAAATTACGCAAAGATTAAAGTAATACTGACATCTCATATTCCCGGATATATTTAACAATTTTGCACAAAACTATCATGAAATGTTAAAGAACTTTTTTCAATAAATTGGGTTCAACTACGGCCTTCACACGACTTCGGAATCTACTGCATCTGTTGTGGCCGGTCTCCTTAATGTAGCTGTTGAATGCTGTCATAATCCTTGCCTGTCGTTAATCTTTGGTATTACAATGTGTCTTATTAGTCTCTCGTCCAACAAGGCCCCGCCCTTAATGACAAAGTGGGTTGCACTATTGGGAGCTATGCAGCCGGTTATAAGAGGTGATGTGATAGCAGAATTATCTGGCAGCCATCCTGCTTGTATGATATGGCGCAGATTACTTTTGCCAAACAAATAGTCTTCCAGCAGCTTGCCTCTTGACCAAGAGCTGCACTACGTATGTCTCCGTGCTGAGTTTGAGTTCCTGTGGGGAAAAGAGTGGAGACATAACGTTGTCACCACTAGTGATCACTCCAAAACCTTTTGTAATCACGATTAAACTCATCAAACTCTTTCCGAAACCTCTGCACTCTCTTCAGATTGGCATTCAAACACACCATGTTACTATTGGTGCTTCCGGTGAGAATGTCAAATATTACAGCTTACCGTTTTCAAATTTCTAGCGGAGTGAATTGCGTCATAGTAGATATTTTTTTTTCTTAAAGACAGTGCCGAACTGTCTTTTCAATACTGTCCATTCGACAAATTCAACGCACAATGTTCGAAATTAAAAATATAGTATGGCGACAATTCACCAATTGTGTCATATATATATATATATATATATATATATATATATATATATATATATATATATATATATGTGTGTGTGTGTGTGTGTGTGTGTGTGTGTGTGTATGTTAATTGATGCATATATATAATATTATAAAGATGTAATCATCTAAAGAAACAATCAGTAAACTTAATATAATTAATGACGAAATCACTTCGGCAACAGATCAATAAAATATTAATATACTAACAACTCTCTGAACGACGCGAACTTTATGTTTAGAATTATGAGGGGATTAGAATTACTTTCAAAAAATTTACTCCTTCATCGTCAGGTATTAATACTGTTTTCATTTCAGGTACATTTCCAAGATGAAAATAAATGTATTGCATGCCGAATGATGTTTTTATTTAAAGTGTGCTATTTGTTAACGTCACAATTTTGAAACGTGCGCTGTCACAACGCGAGTGCTGTATTTTCAATATTTCAAGTGAGAGTTTTTTTAAAAGATACTAATGACTCAAATCCATGTTTATTTTTTTAAACTGAAAACACTGACAACAAAAAATGGTGTACGACTGACATGTACACATCATTTTACACCTTTAACGAAACATCACGGGTATTCCTATTTCTGTGATAAAGATTAATGGAAGCAATACTAGTCTTTTCAATCCTACCCTAAAATATATGTCCATTTTGTCATCTTTGGTTACATTGAGCCAAGATGGGTGAGAGAATAACAGTTCTGAAGATATTACCCTCAACATAAATGTGGTATCAAGGGCTGATGAGGGTACACATTGACTGATGGACAAGTTTTGATTTTCATGAACAATCAAATGGTTTCAGACAGAAAACATTTGATACATGAAATATTATTTTTAATGATCCATTGCACATCCTCAAGAGTGTTTGCTACAAGGGCACCATCTTCTGTAAAGAGCAGATCATGAACAGTTTTTACAATTATTTTAATTCGGTGGAAAAACCCACGACTTGTCCAAAACTCAAAACTCACATCTTGTTTAACATTCATAAATGCTGTTTCCAGCGTGACTGAAATATACCAAACAAACAAGGGAGGTGCATGAACACAACCCTTTTTTCCACTATAGATAATAAATGCGTTTGACAGTTCTGTAGACATTTCTGAGGCTATCATTCCTAAGAAAGACGAAAAGATTATCCTTTTGAACGGTATCAAAATCTTTATTGAGATCAACGAAAGTAATAAATACCCCCTTGTCATGCTCTCGTAAAATAGTTGTCACAAACTGAAAACCATGTCCACAGACCGAAGGCTGCATTAAAATTCAGACAAGATTGAACCAACCAGAAAAAGAGTTGAGTCTATTTAAGATTAGTCTGTCAAATATATTCACAGCAACTCACACAAAGAAGATACCTCAATGTTTTGCATTTATTGCTTTTGTGTTATAGAGATAGTCAACAGAATCTCGAGGGACTTTCCTCAGTATCAGATTAAAGAAATGATCTCACAAGTTTTTGGAAGCAGAAGATTGCTACCATATTGTAAATCTCTGCTGATATGCCATCATTACTAGATGACTTCCAGTTTGTCATTTGTTTTATATTCTTTTACAACCCTTCAAGAATAGGCCTCTATTGTAAGTTGTTGACAGAATTCTCGCTAACATTCGAATACATGTTTCGAACATTTGAGAAGCGTTCTGCCCAGACTTTAGTAATCTCTTTTGTGTCCGTTAAAAAATTACCATTGGAAGCAATGGGTGTTGAGGCATTTGACATAGTTCCAAAGACACCCCTTAGATTCTGATAGAATTATTTAAAGTCGCATCTACCAGTAGCGTAATGCAATTCCTTTTAATTCTTTCGGCACTATGCTCGTTTCATTTTGCGTAGTTGAAATCGGCATAGCTTTGTGACTTTCTTGAATTCATTTTACTTTTTAACATTGTTCTTTTCTGAAGTCCATTAGCGATTAAACTTGTGCATATTATCCAAAAGAAAAAAGTATACTTGGATCGTTTGAGTCAAACTAGTTTTGATGTTTCATCTTGACATATCTAAACGTTTTCTGGGACGACTCATATAGAGATCAACACCCAATAATGGATTAGAAACGAGTCATTATTAAATCCTTCCTTTTGCCGATCTCATAGTCGATGAGATGATAGTGATTGGATCAGGGATTACCCCAGCTAGATTTGCAGTGGTTAGGAAGCTGAATGTTAGTGTTGGTTCATACTCAATAGAAAGGGATAGGTGTAGATGACTACTTCAGTTCTCCTTGCGACCAACATACTCAGAGATTACAGTATTCATTATGATGTATTACAACATACACGTGCATTGCAATCGCCCAGGAGAAGGGGTTTTTCATCAATGTAGGTACGATCGTAGGAAACATGGCAGAGACAAATGTTTATGGATGTAGACAAATATGATGTTCTGTTTTTTTTTTTAAAGTAGACACAAAGTTATCACATTTGTTTTATTCAGAAAGCTTCATAAAGCGACCAATAGCTAACATTACAAATGTGGAACATCTATATGCGATGCTAATTATACGGAATAGAGGGTAAAACATGACGATATTGAAGTTGAATAAATTATATAAATATTGAGTGGACCATTATATACTAATAAAATAATGGCTATACAATTGTAATACGTAATTATTTTTGAAAAAAAAACTATATTTTAAGGTAAAAAGTAGACAATGCAAGTATAATACCATTATTTTCTTTGATTTTTGGTTATCATACTTTATGATATGCATTTTGTTTCTTGTAAAAACAGGGAATATAGATCATGTTAGCATTTACAAGTTTTAAAGATATCTAAAAATATTTTACATTTTACCATAGGTGTTTTGCTAACATTTTTAAGCACCAAAATATTTAGAAAGGATCATTCTATTACGGTACGCATTGTTGTTGAAAGATAATGTGTGGATACCTCCTAGTTTTAAGGAATTTTTGGAGACCGCCCAAAAGAGTTGCAGGAGATTCCGATGTGGTCTGGAGGCCGTGGTTGCAGATCATGACAACTTTTTTGAGTAAACTTACTCTTTAGTATTTCCAGATATTTTATGTGTAATTTTCGTAAATACATCTATTAAAATGAGATGTCAACCGTATTCTAATTTTTGCGTAATTTAAATGAAAATTTGTCCATTTCCCTCTGTATATATAAGGAAGAATTCATTTAATTTTTCACTTGGATTACAATCTTTAAGGTTTTAGGCTATAATTACAGTAGCTATATTTAGTTGTGTCTGCAATTATTCCTTATAGTGTTAAGTGGAGTATTAGTTGTTTCGGTTGACATTTTCCAAATATCAAACCCAATTATAATTGTACATTTAGAAAATATTAAATAGAATTTAAGAATTATTCCACTTCTTGACTGTATTTAAAACTCTAGATATCATGGATTAGAGAGATATATATCTGTGTTTGGCAGTCAGATATTTTCTCGTAGAATCTCAAATTTAGCGAACATCACAAGGATATAGTTTTCATCATGTACCTCTGAGAATGTATCGGTAAATTTAACAGATTTATCATTTCTGGACTTTATATATCAATGTCATTTTCTCTTAAACTTTAGTTTTTATCTTTAATTTATTCTTAAAAAATCTGCACATATAAATTGTATCGAACGAGTACGCAATAACAGAACGTAATGAGTTTTAAAACCGGGTTTATTCAACCAATAAGGAGGGGATATTAAGAGAACTATTAAATAAATAAAAATATACAAATGATACTGTATTGATGGCAGATATAGAAAGTAAACTGTCGCTAATTTTATAGAAAATAGTTAAGAAAGACGAGAGTAAATGTGTAACCTGCTAATTGTAAGAAGGTAGAAAGTATGGTCGTTAACATGAAGGAGTGCACTAGGTCCGAGCTACAAATTGAGGAGGTTCAAATATTACAAGTATCAAGTTTAACTATATTGGGCAGCTTAAATCAAATGTGACTCAGAAATATGACGGCTCCAGGGAATATAAAAAATGCCGCCTTATCGATAAACAGATAACGAAGTAATTATAAAATTAGTAACATAAACAAGATTGCTGAACAGCAATGCACTAACAGTGCTCCTATATTACAGTGGTCCCTAAACAACATACACATTGTATGTGTGAATATGTTTTCCCACAAACTACCACGCACTCACCTCCACACACATACGCACACACACACACACATACACACACACACACACACACACACACACACACACACACACACATATATATACATATATATATATATATATATATATATATATATATATATATATATATATATATGATATACGTAAAATACTTGTAGAAAATACTAAAATTATAGATAAACATACAGACATTAGACGCCTTAAAATCTTAGAGGCATTACATATTAAAAGAAAAAGACCTATTATTAATCGTATAGATTATAATATATCTGGTAATATATTGCAATGTTTATAATATATTTAAATTTTGTAGCGTATTCTTCGATCTTTTGGCTTGTGTATTGGAAATCTTTTTCACGCTGTCACATGATAAAAATCTACGCCATGCACGTGATATAACATCATCGCGTCTTTTGAATTTAAAAGGAATTTAACGTTTTTAGTTTGTAAAAAAGTAGCAACATGATTACATGGTTCGCGTCTTGGAAGGAAAGTTTTTTGTCCTGGAAGCCAGTTCCGTTTGTTCCAATGTGGTACCGTCAATGTCCAGGGATCAGCACTATGTGCTCCTGTGTCTGCTCGGCATTATGCGAATGGTGGTGTGGACGACTAGACAGAAGAAGTTCCACGCAGGTGAGAAATTTTCCTCTCTGCAACTGGTCTCATTCTTTAGGCATCAGCTTAAGGTTAAGATCAGGGCGGAGATGGCGCGTCTCTCCTCGTGGAATTTCGGCAAAAGGTGGGTGAAAATTTCGCGCTTGGTGCGAGTGAGAGGTGCTGACCTTGAGTGGTTGTTGGACGCAACTTAAGCAAGAGGATTTGGGGCCTCGAACCGAAACATTAGTCATCCCAGCCTTTTAAGGTAAGATAGGACATTTTCATGTTCAGTTTTGGCCTCCTCAGGGCTAAATATTTTCCTTTCAACGTAGCTAGAGCATGCAAGTACATAAGTCCTGTTTTTTTTTGGTCTTCCTTTTTAGTTTCTTGTCTCCACTCCTCCCCACGTTTTAGGTGACAGATGTCTCTGTTCTCAGGAATTGTTCATCCCAGTTAATAGAGATTTCTGCCACATTTTTGGAAGGGTCCTACTACTAATATTGTTTTGTTTAGTTTCTTGTACATACATATTTTACATTGTATATAAACATTGGGCTTTTGATTTTTTCCCCATTCCTCGATGATTTTGTAAATAAAAATTCATGCTAGGGCTTTTCATCGAGAAAATGTGGTATTTTGGTGATTGTGTTGTGAAAGTAAATGTGTTGTTATGGTGAAAGGAAAATTGTAAGTACGAATGGGTCAACGAATGAGACTAGATAGTTTTCAGGTAGGACTAGAGAAGACCAGTCTTTTCCCCCCTCCCCATTTTAGCCCTTGTGGCACATTTTGTATTTTAAAATGCAAATAAATAATAACATGATTACGCTACAAGATAATTGGCAAATGTTTGTTTAAAAAAAAAAAAAATTTTTGACTAAAATATTGACCCTGAAGATGAACAATGATGTTCGAAAGCGCTAGGTCATCGTACGGACAATACATATTTCGAAACTATTTTCAAATAAAAAGTCTCATTAGAGAATATGAGAAAATTCAAAAGAAAATATGTAAGACTATGTTGTCTTTAACATTCAACACTACATGTTTGAAAGAAAAGTTGCTGCCAAATTACACACACACACACACACACACACACATATATATATATATATATATATATATATATATATATATATATATATATATATATATTAGAATATTTGCCCTAGTAGAAAGTTAAAGTAGGGTATAAGATCAGAGTTAAAAATATACGTGTGGGTATGTCTATATTTCTGAGATGAGGTATTATGTACATTATTAACATTATTCGGGCTATTGTCCTCAGCTTTGTCGCCATGTTTATCACAACGTTTCGGTCGTTGTACGCTCCGGCCTTCTTCAGGTGGTTGGAATGTTGAACTGAACCCTTTATTTCGCTCTTTGGGGTAGACTGTTCTAGTTCAACGTGCATGTTTAATGGATGTCAGTTATCAGTTATCTCCTGTTAATTCCCCTCTGAAAGTTCTCCGCTGCCTTAACCGGGTTCTGTCCCTGGACCTAACCAACGACTGTGCCATGTGTCCTTTAGGACATCTGTGTATGAATTGCTGTGTATTATAAAACTAATGTCTACAGCAACCATTTTTACCAGTATTGCAATTTTTCGCTGTTATCATTGTATGTTTTTACCAGAGCTCATATTGCAACTTTGTTGTTGTTATCGCTTTTCTCTGGCAGTCATTATTACTGGTTCCTATATTGTATTAATTTCTATGCTTGGTCTGCTTGTGGCCTAGCATATGTGCTGATTCCTTAAGTTTACGAATTTTCCAATGGTGTTCCTTGTCTATGATCTCAACCTGATCCCACAGAGGGTGGTGATCTCCCTTCTCTCTCCATATGTAGACAGCCACGCCTGATGTTTTCACTTCCCCTCGTGTTACAGATTTCTGGTGTTCTTGAAACCTCACGGTAAGGGGGCCACCTGTCTCTCCTTTATATTTCTTTCCGCAGCTGCACAGGATAGCGTAAACACAGTCTTCAGTCATGTTCTCCTCTATGGGGGTCTTACACGCGAGAGATATCTGCGAAGTGTCGTCAAACTTTTGAAGGTTGGCCTGATGTTTTATGGACTGCAGATCCTTTGTATTTTCTCTGATAACCCCTTCACATCAGGCAGGCAGACTGTTTTCTGAGTGTTGTTGTCTTCCTCCTCCTCCTCTTGTACCCGCCTATTCCAGTTTTGGGGGCCTGCTGCCATGTAACCAGGGTAGTTGTTACGTTGTAGGGTACTACTTATACTGACCAATTCTTTATGTAATGTCTCTGGGTCGCCACTTATGACTTTTGCTCGGTATTGTAAGCAGCGTACGATCCATTTCTTTACCTTGTATGGATGGTGGGAGTTGAAATTGAGGTACTGTTCGGTGAATGTCGGTTTATCGTCTTGAACCCATGCTCTGTTTGAGATATTAGAACATCGAGGAAAGGGATTATGTTGTTAATTTCTTTCTCCATTGTGAACTGTATGGAAGGTCTTATTGAGATCACATGGTCCAGTAGAAGCTGAACATCTTCCTGGTGTGGCCAGAGTATGAAGGTGTCATCTACGTACCTTAATCATATAGTTGGTTTTAGAGATATAGATTCTAATACCATTTCCTCAAAGTATTCCATGTATATATTCGCCATTGATGGTGATAATGGCGAGCCCATTGCTAAGCCCTCATCCTGTCGATATATGTGTGATTCCATTCCGAAATGTGTTGTTTGTGTACAGAAAATCAAAATCTCCATCAGATTATATATTGGAATACTGGTCCGTTCTTCTAGGAATGAATGAGTCAGAGGCCAGTCTGAATCTGACTACTGAGAGTGCCTCCTCCGTGGGTACGTTGGTGAACAAACTCACCACGTCCAATTTCACCATCTGGTTGAATGGGCTGAGTTTCAGACATATGTAGGAGACTTTCCGATCAATGGTTCAATTATATCCACAAGGAAGCGACTCCAAGTGTGGCCCACAGAGCCTTGGCAACTAAAAAAATTGGTGAGAAATGTGACGTCATCATATTGAGTCCAACTTTCAAGAAGCGTGTCGTTTGTTTTCTTTATCAGATTTTTACGGCGGCATTTTAAATTATTTATTAATATTTTCTTTTAAATATTGAATTAATTTAAAACAAAAACAACGCCTTATAGATGCGTTGTAACAAATTGCAAAGGGAATTATATAAACGGCCCTAAAATACGTGTATTTTCCTTAACTAAAGATAAAGAAGATATCATTTTTATCTACTAAATTCAGCAGAGTGAGTATTTTATGTATTAAAAAATAAGTAAATTTTATTGAAACTTTAATGATAAAATTAATACCATATCTTGGTATTTCATAACATAAAGTTAATAAGACATAAATCTAGCGAGAAAGATTAGAGAAACATTCATTCTCGGACGTGTTGTTTTTAAAATCTAAAACCTCATTTTTTAAGAAATAAACTTTAAAGAAATTTTCGACATAATTTCATTCATGAATTTCTAAAGGAATATTTTATATGCATAAAAAATAATTTTAACGGTTTTGTAGAATTCGTGACTAAATGAAATTTTAATTGAATTTAATTTCATGTCTGTAATTCACAACACATTTTAAAACACCTTTGTTTTAAAAAGTTATGAAACTCAATTGAAACTTTGAGAATTAAAATAATTTTATATCTTTATAATTCACAAAACACATTAAAAAGAAAGTTGAGAAAGTTTTAAAAAGCTGAAATCTAGTTTTTATAAAAATAAACTTTAAGAAATTTTCTATATAAATTCATAAAGGAATCTTTTTAGGCATAAAAATAATTCTAATAATTTAACAATTTTTTAGAATTGTCTTATTCATAAGAATGTTTTTATTTATCATTTTAAATTATAGAAATGAATAAACGTTAAAAATTGACTTATTTCTACATAGCTTCGTTACTAATATTTTCTTGAATTCTCTCTACTTTCCCTAAAATTGTTAATGCTTCATATTATTTGTTAGATTTTGTAGATTTTTGATGATTGATATTCTTAGATTTTCACACGAATTTAAAATATGATCGATTTTTAAAATCTTTTTGAGTTTTTAGGTATGTGAACTACATTTTTGACTGGAAGACATAAGGAGAGAATCGTCAGCTTTTGAGGAAAAAACAGATGTCTCAATTGCAGTTAAACTAAAAAAAATATATCTTCATGTTGGTGGTATTCCTAGAACTTTCCCAAACTGTCCCTCATATTTATCTTCATTGAATACTTCTAGAGAGTCACCAGATTCCAGGAGAATTCTGCTATTAAATGTGCTTTAAATCAAAGTATTAATGATGACTTAACATGTAAAATGCACAAGAAATTGCATAATATTAATGATCTAGAAGGGAAATTAAATGTCCTTGATAGAAATTACTGGAGTTTTGTTAGGCAGCAAGAGACACTTATTATATTCAGCATCATCCAATTCTTATATCCAAAAATCAATCTGTCTCTTGTAATTGAATCTTATTTTGCTGTACATGTGATTTGTAGAGATGTGGAAATGCATTCAATAGGGGACTATAAGATTCCTAAACATGTAACTGATCAAAATACTCTTGAAATTCTGGTAGAAAACATGAAGAAAATGGACACAGAACAACAGCAAACTGAACCTCAAAATATGAGTTTTATATTAAAATTGGTAATGTCATTTCTACTGTTGGTGCAATAAGAATCAAACATTTTAATGCAATCAAATTTATATATGAGCAGCTAAATTTAATGACACAAATTAAGCTTGATTATTCAACAGAAATTATATTTTCTTCATTGTTATATAACTGCTCCCCTAAAGGGTACAAATTGTTAAGAGACAGCAAAAATATAATTTTACCTAGCTATTCAACCATTAAAAGACTAACCTTATCAACGTATATGAATCCTTTTATTGAGCAACATGATAACAATTTTCTTATGCATATTAAAAATAAATTTACGCTACGAGTGCAGAAGGACATCACAGTATCTTTATTTGTTGATGAAATTCATCTAAAACTTATTTAGATTATAAGGGTGGTAATATTGTTGGCTTATCTGATAACAGCAGTGAAACTGCAACAAGTGATTTTGCTTTCAGGATTAGCAGTGTATTCTCACAATATAAAGATGTTGTGCATGTTATGCCAACTAAATATGTTAAAGCTGAGAAGTTATTTGACATGGTTAAACGTATAATAATTGGTTTAGAGGAGATAGGCTTTCAATTATTTATCAATTATGACAGATAATAATGCTATAAATAAAAAAGCTATATCTTTCTTTTGCAGTCCTCCAAGGCTTTCTATTGTATATCCACAACCAGTTATAAAGACTAGACCTCTTTTCTTCCGTGTTGACTGAGTCCATTTATTAAAATGCATTACAAACAATTGACTTGGTCAAAAAGATGCACATAAATGCATGCTGTTCCCCAAATTTTGTCATGATGGAAATCATGAATTAGATAGTATCCAAAGTGCCCCATTTTCTACCTTACTGAAGCTCAGTCAATTTTAAAATATTGTTATAAATTAACCTCAAAGGCACTTTATCCTACTAATCTTGAAAGGCAAAATGTTAATTTAGTTCTACAGATTTTTAATGAATACACTATTCAAGGATTATTGACCTTAGAAACACAGAAATACTTGCGTCATTTTGCAGAAGTTGCAGAATATATAAACATATTTTATATTTGGTGGACAATAATGAATGTTAAAATGTCATATAAAGGTTGTCGGCTTAGAAATAAATACTGCAATCCACTTAGAATGAACGAAGAAAATTTTAGATTTCTCTCTGTATTCTGTAACTGGTTAGAATATTGGAATAGCATTTCAGGAAGAAATGGCAAATTAACAAAGGAAAACTTCACTGCTTTGCATGATACTACCTATGCATTTCTAGAACTGACCAAGTCTTGCATAGAAGAACTGAAAATGCTATACATATTACCAGGCAAATTTCAAACTGATCATCTTGAGGCAAGGTTTGGTCAATACCGGCAACTTACTGGGGATCAGTATAATATCTCGATACGGCAAGAGTTTGAGTTTGAAAAAATTATTAGAATGCAATCAGTTTTAAAATTGAGCATACCATTTAATCAGCAATGCATTAAAATTGATTTAAAGAGTTTACAAGAAACAAACTGGGATGAAGTGACAGAGGAGGAAAAGTTAGATATGTGTAAATATAGAAATGATGTTAAAGAGGATGATGTTAATAATTGTAGAGAAGATCTACCTGTAATAATATACTTAGTAGGTTATTGCTGTAATGCAGTTTTTAAGAAAATTAAATGCAATAGCTGCAAAGATTTAATATCTGGAAGTGTAAAAGATAATGTGGAAGAAATACCTGAAATATGCAGCTATTTTCAGGATATTAATAGAGGTTCTCTCTTATATCCTAATGATAAAACTATAAATTTTTCTTCTGAATAATTATGTAGTCATTGATAAGCTGATAAAAAAACCATTCTTTTCTTCATTCATTAAATCAAAGAAAATTAGCCATGGATATAACATTGAATGTTTTTTGGCAGATTATGAGGTTCTTTTTGATGTTGACATTTGGGATGAGGGTCCAAATATAGAAAAATACAAAGGATGTTTGTCTGGAGCTCTACAAATGCTCTTTTAATTAGTTTTTGTTCTAAGGAAAATAATAATATTACAAATAAAAAGTTAAGCAAAACAAAAATAAAACTTCAGTTAAATTTTGTATCAGTAACCTATTTTTCTGAAAGTATTATTTGATTTTTAAATCTATTGTTTGTATCTAATTTATTTGCTTGTTTGTATTTTTGTTTCTTGTTTATGTTTAATTGTTTTATTTATTCATCATCATTATTTTATTTATTCATCATTTAATTATAATTTGCTTATTTAATTATTGTTTGTTCCCTAATTCATAATTCAGTTGTTACTATAATAATCTCTTAATGATTACAAAAATTGTAACTTTACAGAATAATTATTAAAATTGAAATAAAAACATGCAAATTAAAACAATGCTGATTATATTTTCTAAAAAATTTTCAAATGTGAAACAATTAAAATCATTAATGAATTTCAGTCTTAAAATTGTCTTTCTGTAACCTGCTTTTATTATTTGAATTTTAAATCTCTTTTTTGTATCAAATTTATTTACTTTCATGGATTAAGTTTATTTGTTTCTTATTTATGTTTTATTCGTTTATTTATGATTTACATGTAATTTGCTCGTCTGTTTATTTAATTGTTTGTTTGTTTCCTAATTCATAATAGAATTGCTGTTGTCAGAGTGTATATGAATAATAATCATTAATAATTACGATATTGTAAATTTACAGATTAATTACTAAAGTTAAGATAAAAACATTCAAGTTAAAACAATACTGATTATGATTTTAAAATGTTTTCAAATTTGAAACAAATAAAATAATGAACGAATTTCAGTCTTTAAAATTTAATGAATTGTAACATGATGTTTAATTTATTTAACAAAACATTCGGCAACATTTTTATTTCTTATCGGTTATTTTTTAAAAATTAATATGAAATAAAATTCTGTATGAAATCCAATTCTGTTTATTTGTTTTATAAAACAATGTATGTTTTTAAAAGTTTTCTAAAACCAATTTCTTTCTTACAATTATTCGTTACATTATGATTACTGTCTGTTTCACTGCATGGACTACTTTTGTGACGTCACGTACTATCGAGCAGGTCTTCTTTCTCGGTGGTCACGGCTCAATGCACTTGATATCGGCCTCTGTGTATAGTCTGAGATGCTGTGGGAAAATGAATGGAAGCATAACGCTGGAATCACTAGAGATCACTTCAAACACCTCTGTAATCATCATTGGACTCATCTTACTCTTTCCGAATCCTCTACATTGTCCTCGGATTGACACCCAAACACTGTAAAATATAAGCTTCCGGCGCCAATGGCAAACAGTAGAGCAGGCTGTTTCCAAATTTCTGGCGGTGTGTTTTGCGTCATAGAGTTATTTTTCTCACAGACCGTGCCCATCTGATCCTACAACAATGTCCAGTCGACTAAATAAAAAACGAATAACGCGCATGAGTGCAATTAAAAACATAATATGACGAACAATTACCCTTTAAACCAGGACAACGGTTGTAATCGAAGTATTATTATGCGCTCTGTGAATGAGTCATTGCAATGTCTGTAATATAATCCAGGCAGATAACCAGGATTGCTGTGTATATATGCAATGCTCATTTTTATAAAACATGAATGAGAAAATCTTCATAGTTAGTTGTTTGAAATATTAGTACAGTACAAAAGAATATCTCGATATCTGAATAAAGCTCATTATTATAAAATTGAGGGAGATAATAATGGACCTCTGTGCGATAGATTCTCTGATCAATTATTATAACACTTAATAGTTTTGAATAATTTATATGTGCAATATAAAAAGAAAACATTTTTCTATTATGTTTCATCACAATTCATTTCATTGTTTTTAGCAGCGTGACGAGTCCGATACAAAATATTTCAATTTTATTGGCTGTCCTCGCTGATGCGAAGCAAGACTAGATTGACGATCTGAGATGCAACAAAATGAAGAAACGAATCGAAAATTGATTATAAACGATATGCACCATTTAAAAATTACAATTATTATTATTATTATTATTAAACAGCACGTTTCTCTGTCTGTTCTCAGCTTTCCTGAAAAAGATGCAAATTTTCAGGTAATAAACCTACACACATGTTCTAAATATGTACAGATAAAATTAGGTGTTGACTAAACTGATATAGTAGACGCCTACTAATTTTGCAATTGATAAATAAGTATAGAAAATGGGTCCGAGAAGAATGAGATTCATTTTATATTGTAGTATTTCTGAATATTTTTATGGGATGTTTACATGGTTTTTCAAATTCTTCACTGATTGTTTGCTTGTTTTTTACAAGATTGAAGAAATGTAAAGCAACAATGCTCCAATGCTGCCATATGCTGATTGTACAATCTTCACTGCCTAGCCTCGACAGTGTTCAAAACCTCTTTTGCGGCCGTCTATGCGATAAATTATTTTTCACACTGCAATACATATCCCACACAATAAAGATTGCTTGGCACGCAGTACTGCATAGCTATTATTATGACAGATGTTCGAACAAGTTATATTGCTTGGTTCCACTGGCTTAGATTTTTAAAGCTACTACCCGCCATGCCCTATTCACGATGCCAAACCATACACATTCCGTTCTTATCTATTTTCGGGTCCAAAAATTTATTCAGGTACATAGAGCGAATCGATTACAACGATGGCGAAAATTCTGTTGAAATTACATTTTTAAAATGGAATTTTTGCCATCAATAAAGCTAAGTTCGGAAGATGGTTTGTAGAGACTCGTACCTAAAGTATGTGAAACTTTAGAAGATACGGTAATTGCAGCGCTAAGTGCTGACAATGAAATTACGAACTTTGCATACGTGATATGTCAGTAATACTGGATGAAGTTAAAATAAAAGATCACGTGACTACTTTCATCAAGAAAAAAGAAGCAAGTAAGGAAATTAAAGGAGAAAAATAAAATGGGCAGCTATGTCTACTGGCCCAATATTGACAAAGACATAAGGAGATTTGTAAAAGCGTGCAGAGTCTGTGTCATGGCAGCAACATCCGCACCCGTCAAATTCCACCCTTTGTCAGAGACAGACACACTATGGTAGAGATTACACATCGGCTTTCCGTGAAAGATAAATGCTATCTACTACCTAATCGTTTTGGAGATTTTTTCCAAATGGCCAAACATTTTAAAATGCGAAGTTCAACTTCTACAATTCCAAAAATCTTCTTGCTTGAATTATTTACTAAATAAGTTATCCCAGATAATTATTTTTCGGACAACATCAAGCATTTCACTGCTAAAGAGTTTGAAATTTTTGTAAACCTTTGCTATACAACATATCAAAACTGCCCACAACCATGCAAGACAGAAAGGGCAAGCAAATCACTTCTTCAATTTATTCAAAATGCAATTGAAATCAAGTGGACTTAAGAAATTAATGACATGTTATTACAGCAGTTTTTCCGTGCATATGCCGAGGCACTGAATCTTAATATGGTATCAATTATATCCCCGGCAGAAGAAATGTTCGCAAGGAAAATTAGATTGGTGTGTCTCAAATTGCTGCCGAATAAAAAAATGGTCGAAAAGAAGAAAATATCGATACACAGAAATGCTTCAATACAGTCGTGAAAGTATTTTTCGAACATTCAAAACTGGAGAGGAATGCTGGGAAGATGGGATAGTCGAGGGATGTAACGGAATGTTATTATGCATGTTAAAATGTTTTAAAAGGGTGCTTAAAACAGCTAAATAAACAACCATGTAATGTTATATTTAATTTTTGTTTTAATCGAAATATGCATTCACACGTGTGGTATAATTAAACTAGGTATTTTTATTCATGGGTTTGTGCTCAATTTAGATGTAAATGGTTTTACCCATTTGTTGCGATTTCTATTGTTGGCGCACCCATCTTGTAACTTATGCAATTTATTTATACGGTGATATTACCTGTAACAATGCCCATGTTTTTATAGTTTTTCTTCAAGTACAATTTAACTTTTTACTATTATATTGTTAAAAGTGATAAAGAAGATTGATAATTAAAAAATGTGAATCCAGTGGAAACGCTAAAACCGTAACGGCACCAAATTGTTGCTTGTTTAGTCACTAGTGGAATATGAATGGTGATGCTCATTACGTAATATTGGAATATAGAAGAACACCTACTGTAGATATTTATTACTAATAGCCGACTAAGACAAAAAAAGCTTTATTTATAAAACATCTTTCTTTGGTAATCCGAAATGCTGTTATTCCCTAGCATTACAATGCAAGTACAATCCTAAGAAGATTAAGATTGATATGCTTTGCTTGTAAGTGAATGAAGTTTCGATCCCATATTCACAGGATTTCCAATTATTTTTTATCAATAAAAATCAGTATTTCGAATTCGGTGTTCGACATATTTGTTTAGGAATATTCTTTCACTAATATAATTTGCTAGAAATCGAAAATGAATGGAAATCCTGTATATAAGATCGACCTTTCATTAGCATACACGCAAAATCTGAGGAAATGTATGAATCCATATGAAGAAAACGAATAATAATTATATCCTGCCCACGTACATCGTCATTGTCTATACCTCCTATAAGCGTCGCTGTAAAAAAAATCATGTTGCTATAGTAAAAATTCTCTTAATTAAAATTAATTTTGTCTACTGTTAAAATATATTTTACTAAAATAATTTCAACCTTCAAAATAGCATCTTATTTGCACTCAAAAGAAAAATAAAATAAAACGGTAAACTATTAGATACACTTCAAAGTATTTGTTTCATTAGGCACAGAAAGGTCACTATCTGAGCAGACATCTAAACTTAGATATTGGAAGGCTAAAAATCTACCTTTCTAGATAAAAGGAAAATATTTTCTTTTCGAAATTCCTTGGATGTTACCTCGTTAGAAAGTCACCTGAAGAATAACGAACAGTATAACAGTCGAAACGTTCTGATAATTCCTATAAAAACGGGGATATTAGCCCATTGTAAGTATTGTAAATGAGGATAAAATATAAATAAAGAGGAATATTCCTCAGTTTTACCATGGATAGCAGCTGGGCAGTGGTTTGCAGAATTTTCTTTTCTTCCAATGATATCCGACATTGCCAATTACTTTAATATTCAATAAGTTTCTGTTCTGAAGGTCCTCAGATTTTAATTTGAATCATTAGTACGCTTCATGCTCTCTCCGCGACTACGGATGACATCAGATATATGCGATATGGTGAAAAACTATTTGATAAATTACGGCACAAAGAACTTTTGGAACTGCTAGGCAACAGTGACACATTTTTGAACGATATTAGAATAATCCATAATCTACACTGGCAAAAAGCCGCTTGTATAAAACTAGGAAATGTATTCAGTAAATATACAAAAATTAGAATGGTGGATGTAACATAAATATGCACCTTCTCACCGGACTTACTTAGCTTATGAAGTAAGACGAATCTGAGAGAATTAGAAGTCCTACGAGCCACAACATTAACAACATCAGATATGCCGATTACCCAGTGTTGATATCAGAGAAAGAACTGAAAACTAGGTGTACTCTCATAGAAAGTAGTGAAAGAAGGCGAGAAAAAAAAGGCCTAAACATGAATTGTAAGAATACATAATGCTTATTTGTTAACAAATGGAACAGTCCAACATACACATTACAAATTGGAGAAAACAAAAGAAGGTGTATTTGTTTGCATAAATATTGAAATATCTGGACAGTGTTTAAAAGAAAACAGATAGTGCCAACCTGAAATCTGAAGGCGAATAGGGACAAATAACTTCCTAAATCTAAGCTAAGTATATGGAAATAGAGAAAGTATAGAAGAAACGAAATGCCTACTGAACCGTTACATAATATCAGTGAGTAAAGACGGCTTTTTTATAAAAAATGGATACTAAAAGGACTTATATCTAACATCAGAAAGAGAGACGCGAAATCTCTAGATTGCATAATAAGGAAAGAGATATTGAACAATTTCGTACTCAAGGTACAGACTAAAAGGAGGACAGAGGAAACCAACGCATAACCTACCTAGCAAGAAGGAGTAAATGAATAGCCGAACCGTGTTTAGGAGTATTAGCAAAAAGACAATTTTTAAGAGCTACAAAGAAGAAGCAATTGTGGAGAGGCATGATCCTCAATATCCTCAAAGGATATGGAAAATATTAGAAACAACATTATTCGCAGAACTATTGATGATCCGAATCGTGCCATTGTCTCCAACACTCTGAATTGTTTCAATAATTCTAGTTTTTTTGTTTTTTTTAAATCATTTTTGCATTTACTGTTTTGGTAATTTTAATTATTATGGTTTTCACCGTATCACCATAGAAACAATAATATTAATTTTGTTTAATTAGCTAAATACAAATATTAATTAGAGCCATTGATATTTTGTGCCTTAAGTTTGTACCATTGTCATTTTTATCAGAACACCTTAATCCAACAATTTTCCACTTCCAGTTAACCATCGTCATAATTATGAACATCTTCCTAATTAAAATCTGAGTAGGAGAATTATTCTTCAGACTTTTTACTTTTCTTTTACATATTTTGGTGAATTATATCATTAAATTTATATCTAAGATATATTTATTTCGAACCCTCTATTTTCTGCTATGTATTATGGTATTTTTTTCAAAATTAGACATTACCACTACTATTTTTACGGACGAGGCATTTCGCATACAATCTGAACCACGCTAATAGCTTGCTAATGAAATTTAGGATTTCTCGGTTTTCTTTGAATTGATTTTACTAAAGATTTTCCTAGGTCGTTTCACAGTTTGTCAAAAATATCGTTAGGTTTTCATTATTCTGTGCTGTCCTTTATTTTTTTTTATTTCAGATTCGACTGCTCTTGGGTGAAATTAACGAATAGCTTTTGAAAGAAAATACCCGATCTAGACAATGTTTGGAGAAAATGTAGGATGCTGACACATTAAGAATACCTTGAGTATATATTTTACAGAAAAAATAATATAAGATTCATTGACATAATGAATTATTTGGCCACATGAGCGCTATTTCAAAATCACTATTAGTCATAGAATCTCTCAATGTTTTATAGCAGTGGGTGGAATGATTCTGCTACAACTTCGACGGTTGTCAATAAGAGATCTTTCGACGTAAATTGACATCCATCGGCATACACATCTTGTCTAATGATGGACCAAAATTTTCGTTATGGTTGAGATACGGAGAGGCTGGCAACCTCTGACCTTGTATGACACAAGAACCTAAGAATGCTTCGATGGCCGTGAGAGAGATCGATATCATACATGAATATTAGAATCCTTCGAAATGAGAGTGGTACGTCATCTATCCATGGATCGAGAACCTCCGTCATGACATTGCAGTATCGGGCTGCGGTCACTGTATACACTTCAGGCACCCAGGCACTGGGTCAAAAAGCCTGTCCCCAATGTTACCAGCCTAAAACATGACCTCTCCCCTCCTGTTGTTGATGCCATAAACGCTGGTGACTCTCATCTCCGAAATAAACCTGTCTATTTGACGAACCGTCAACGTCAGTGAACAAAACACAACATCATGTACTACCGAGTTCATTGAAGGCTCAAATTCTTGAGAAGGAGCGTTAAAGGAAACAGTTTCCGGGTTCCCGCACGGAAGCCATGGTCCCGATGATAGGATTTCTGGTGGCGTTCGGTGCATGAAGAAGTCCAGCGACGGTGAAAATAGATTTGTTAGTCTATCCAGGTTTCCTATATAACTTGCGACTAATATTTCTTAATTCGGTAGATGTCACAGATTGGAGGTTTCACGATTCAATTGCTCATTCCTTGCGAAGGGTCCCTCAGGAATCGTCTAAACGTGTCCACATGATGTCCTAATTTCGCAGGGACATGAGGAGAATTGCCTTCAGCACTTTTCTTCATGATAACAGACTTCCCTTTATCTTTGAGGCCTTTCCCACGTCCCATTATTCTTAGAGAGAGGAAACGGTTTTAGCCTGGTTCACCCAAAAACTGACGAATCTGAAATAAAAATAAGGGACGTTACACAGAATAATGAATACCTAACAATGGCGGAAACGTTTTATCAATTAACAGAAAACCGAGAAATCCTAAATTTCACTACCAAACTATTAGCGGGTTTCGGGTGTGGTTATTTCTAACAGATTCAACCATTTTACACAATTCTCATGTGCTCTTCCTTGAACTGAATTAATTATAGGAAGAAAAACCAACTTCATGTCAATTATACTTCTTCATTCGCCTCGAGGTGAGGAAAGTCAGCCAGTAATGTGGCGAACTCAATCGGGCTCAGACCAGGCTCCCTGGTAAGATGATCCTGAAAATAAGATCGGAAAGCCACATATGCCATCCATTCTAGTCAGGGTCCGGCAATTTGGCCCTAACGATATATCAATCTGCGGCACTCCGAATATCTTCAGCTCGCAATTCAGCGGCCATATTTGTTACTTCAGAAGACATCCTTTTTAAGCAAGCCCTAACTACCAGGCCTTGATCATTCTTGGTATGCAAGGTGAAAAACTCTGCACTTGATGCGGCTATTTCCCCACTATCTCCCGATTTTATAACTTTTTCTACTCTAGATTATTGTGCTCTTTGCTCTGCTAATCTATTTTGATTGAGTCGCTTAATATAATCATCAGCAAACAATCTAATGGCAGACTTAAGGTAAGCCCAGCACTAATTCCCCACGGCACACTCATCAATACCGGCATTAGAGTTAATAAAAGCTGGCCCTAAAAATCCTGCTCATCGAACACCGATGTGTTGAATTTCCAGTAACCATCCTTGGTATTCCTAGGTTTGTCTAAAATTATACCAACTAACCAAGCCTATGGTTCGAATAAACTATGGTATAGTGATTGAAATAGCCTAAGAGTTCTAAGTCGATTCTCCTAACTAAAACTCAGTTAATATAGCTTGTACGCAACATCGAAACACAGCTGCCCCTATTAGTCCAAGTTCAAACTACCGGCCGAGCAAATTAATTCCTGAATCTATCGATGAGGTCCAAACTGTCAATAAAATTATGAAATGCCTTCAAATCGGGGTTGTTAATACCCAAACCTAGTTCCTCTTCCTAGTTATTCCAGTCACCCACTAAAATTACCCGGTTGCAATAATGGAAACGAGTCTCTTATATATACAGCACATATATCCACTCCCAGGCGCTGAAGGTAGCGATTGAGTCTCCCCTGTGAGATTCTGACCTCAGCCCCAGGAAATTGAGACTAGGTAAAAAGAGTGACATTGCTAGATCTAATAGACTTGGTCGGCGTGAAGATACCGGCGGCCTCGCCCATGGACCCTTGACCCATTTCAATCTTTATGTGACCGTCAGTCGCGAGAGCTCCGATATCCCACGGAAAAGTTAGCTTACGTGCTCTATATAAGGATGTGTGAACAAAAAGTGGGACCATGTATGAGCAAAATCGTCTCAATTTATTTCTCCCAGATTGCCAAGGCGGTGTAATTTAAAGGCCTCTTCATACATACCACATATCTGCCTCGACCACAATACAGTTTATATAACAGTAAGTACCCGCTTAGCGTTTGGGAAATTCCGTGTGAAACTTATGGAGATCAAGTGCTTCAATAATAGTTTTGACTTTCTATTAGGCTAGGGCTTACCCAGCAGACATTTTCTCCGATGTTGTACGGCCATTTTGCCTTCCTTCTTTTTTCTCTTGATTCGGCAGATTGGCTTCGATGACTCTTTTGTGAGTTTGGGGTTTTTGGAGAAGAAATCTGCACAGGAGGGGAAGATTGTGATGCACCTTTTTTGTAAGGGGAGAAATATTAAATGTGATTGCTTTCAGTGAACTAGTTACTCCGAGAGATATTATGTTTGACGGGGAAGATAGGGCAGAGACTAAGCACCCGCACTGGTCCATGTTGATCTTGTTTTTGTCAGGATATGTGGGGTCCTATTTAAGTGGGTGTCAACTTTGTAGAAGTTTGGGTCAGTGATCTAGTCATTGGAGGAATGTCTACCATTTTTTAGGGAATATGGCAGGGAGGCTGAAAGACGCGTGTCCCCACTAGTCCAGTTTGCCTTTTTCGCTGTTAGTAGGCTTTCTGTTTGATCTCTTCGAATTTCTCGTATCCGTAGTTTCAGCTCTACGGGAACTAGAATCGAACTTAGGCGGGACTCCAGATGCCATCTTCTCTTTGCAGGAAGGTGCGATGTGAACAAAAAATCACACTTCCAACAAGCTGGTTTCCTCCCCGGTACGATGAGAGTATTATTATTCCCACGTATGTCCAAGCAGTTGGTAATGGAAGTAAATGCTTCTCGGCCTATCATCAATTCACCCCCCCCACTCACCTGTATCATATTCTCAGTAACACTCACTAATTGGCCATACTGCATAATACATGCCCTAAGTGATCTCCAAGAATATAATCAGGAATCACATATACCGTCATCATGGTCCTACGCCGTCCTCGGTATTCTGTGCGGATGATATAGTATTTTGAGATTAAATCACGAGACGTTACATCCGCACAGTCTTCTGGAGTGGGCAGGCGTATGTCCCACATGAAATATCCTAGATTTAACTATTTGTTGAGGTTTAACCCCAAAGGAATCCAATGCTTTATCACAGTGCCTTTAGTGCACCGACAATTTTTGCGCATGAGTTGGTTGTTTAAAAAGACTGACACTTTACTCTTGTGCATTGGAGTCTACCAAAAACCCGCCATCTGTAAGCAGACGAACGTACAGTTTGGCTCCCTTAAAGAATTAGACCATATTGACTATGCATTTCAGGGCGGGGGAGACTCCAATCCGAGAGTGTTTCTCCCGCTGCTAAACCGCTGACTTCGACCGCCGCCATGCTAGTGCTCGTGTCTTATTCGATTTCCATTTCCTTTATTCTCTATAACAGGGTTGGCTAGATTTATTTTCCCTTATAGGATTTGTCTTTTTGTTTTGTCGCTTAGCTTGGGAGCGGAACAACCTCATATCTTTTGTCTGGTGGATCTGCCTCAGTGATACATCCAAATATTTTTTATGGACCGACTCTGGTCAGTATTCTCTTGAAGCTATCCAACAAACTACCAGAGATTTTCCTTTCTCTGCACCTGCCACAAAATTCAAACAAATGAAAATAAAATGTAGAACAAAATATAAAATTAAAAAAATAAAACATGTAGAGAAAAAAAAGTTCGACCACAAATCCGATTCCGACGTAAAATGAAAAAAATACGAAAATAAAAACTATAATGTGAAAACAAATGTAAAAAAAAACGGCCGCATCTGTTATAAATAACAAACTTCTTTCTGTGAGACAGGAATTTCAAGAAAGAAATAACAAATAAAAAATCGGGAATTCTACCTAGATATCTACCATCGTATAAGCAGCTGATTCATTGGTTATATAGATACGCCTTCTATGTCTCATCATTATTATTTTGTCTTCCATTTCTGAGTTTCTCAAATATTTGTCAGTACAATTCCTTGCTACTGCAGTGACGAACAAAGACATGGAGAATTGAGTTAAAAAGAGATCCAGAAGGGGTATGGCACGTGATTATGGGAATCTTTGATAAGTAACCTTTGTATATCAAACGATGACTTTGACACATGAATAGACACACCAAAAGGCTTAGACATTCTATTTAATAACATATGTTCAAACGAATAGATTCTGTATTAAATATACTATATGCGGAACCGAGATAAATGTTTCTGCTGCACACATCTTAAAAGTGTGTAATTTTAGGAAATAATTGGCAAGGTAATTTGGAAAAGCAAACGAATAAAGTCGGTAATATTGCCAATGAATTGAATGGTCAACGAGACTTCACATCTCAAAGGATTACCACATACTGAATAGAAAAATAGGCATGTAGGTTAACAGTGTCACTTATAGCATATATAAAATAAAGACACATTGATCGATAGTCAGTAAGTTTTACTTACTAGTTGTTAATTAAATACTATCTGATTTTTATTTTAAATATTAACATATTTTCTTTCTATTATTTGACAATATTTTATAATTAAAAAGTATGACAGCATTTTTATAAACATAATTTTACTTATATCCTTTCAATTTCTTAACGGTTGATAACTTATATAACGCTTACATCATCGAACTAATGAAAAACTATTATTTTGGGGAATAGATTTATATAATTTGAACGTAACTATTATAATATATTTTATTATGAAATCTCATATCAATTTAATTATAAGATTTCGGCAATTACATATAGTGTACAAACATTACACTCAGAGAAGAGATAGTTGTGCCAAAGTGTGTATTGTAAAGATCAACTCTGAATTACTGTTTTTATTTTCATTCACTGAATATTGAATAAAATTGGAGAGATGCATAGAGAAACAAACAATCTGATCTGCTCCTGGAATTTTGCTATAAATGTACTGATATTTGTGCAAAGGAAATAAGAATAAGATATGTACTTGGCCCACTGTTATGTGTCCGCGAGTTAAGTGTGAACATATACATGAAACGGAAAACAGAAGTCTTGTGTCTTTATTATATATATATATATATATATATATATATATATATATATATATATATATATATATGTATGTATGTATGTATGTATGTATGTATGTATACACACATACATATAAGAGTGCAAATGAAAAAAAATCAAAGGCGTCAGAAGAAGAAAAATCATCAGTAATAACAGACAATGAAGAAATGCATTTTTCCAGCGAATATTTTCCTCCATTTTTGATTTCCCTTGGTAGTTCTGTCCTCGCACGCCACAGAAATGACACATCGCGGGTTTGCCACCTTGCTATCGATTCAGGTGACAAATTCGCAATATTTGATCAAATATCACACCTGTACGTGTGAAAAAATCGAACGCGATTTCTCCTGCGGTCATTTTGGCGAAAATATTGTCTTCCTTAAAATGAAATACTTAGTATCAAGGAAATGTAATATAGTGGGTAAATACGCACACACAAACACACAAACACACACACCCAAACACACACACAAACACACACACACAAGCACATACAATCACTTGTATTTGTATAGAGAAATAAGCATAAAGACAGCGACATACATATATACAGATAGAGAAATAAAAGACAGAAATAGAGGAGACAGTAAAAATGAAGCAAATAATAATCAAAATGCTATTGATGAGTTAATCTAGTGAATTTGCCCATCGAAATTGGTCTTGTAATTCATTAAATACAATAAAGCATAGAGAGAAATCTGTGTGTTGCCTAATGATACCTTCTGCTAAAATAAATTTTTAAAGTACGTAGCACGTGTGTGAGTATGACATATAATTCGATGCACAGTCTCGTTACAAATACGACTAAGATTTTGCCAATAATACCTTTGTTAAAGTGATACCATATATATATATGTGTGTGTGTGTGTGTGTGTGTGTGTGTGTGTGTGTGTGTGTTTGTGTGTGTGTGTGTGTTTTTTGATTTCAAAGAGTGTTTTTAAGTGAACATTACTTGTTTGTCAGTGGTTTGCTGATAGGGAGTCATTTAATGCCAACAGGCTTTGTGGAAGAGTACTCCATATCAGAGATAAGTATAGAGCGGTAATAGAGTGGACTACTGATATATCTCGAGTTTGTGTACTTATACGATGCTGTATGTCTATGTTATTTTTCTATTTCACTTGGTGTGTGTTGATTGGTTGTGGATTTCTTTTGTTCTCCCTTCCTTTATTTTATTTTTTTTATCTTGATTCTTTCCTCATCTTCTCTATTGTTTTCTAGTTTATTGCTAATCTTTCTTACTGATTTTCTTTCGTGGTTTATTGATTTTACCATTTAATTTAGGTTACGGTTGAGTTGTTGTTTGTGCGTGTATATTTGTGTCGGTATGGGTTTTTACGTATACCTATGTATGTGCATGCATGCATTTATACACTCATATGTATATGCTTGTATGTGCACGTCTGTGGATTTTTTCATTTTGTGTGAGTTTATGTGAGTGCATTTGCACGTTCATGGTCAGAGGGTAAATTTCACTAATTTATTTTTTTCTCATTTTACTATCTATTTCTGAACGAACTTATTGGTGACTCCTTCAGCTCATACATTTCATGGACGTTTTTTCTAGCGTGGTCAACTGTGAAGGAGTATATATAAAAAAAAGTGGAAATTGGCACTATGGCTGTCACAGTTGGTTTTCCCTCTTTCCTTCCTCCAGAAGGGTTTAAAACCCAACTGCTACTAGTTAGTACCACGCAAAATCACTCTAGCTTTATTATTCGCTCAACGAAAGCCAAGAGGACAACGACGCCCGTCGTCAATGAATGTAGGCAATGGTAATGCACGTTTCTGAAGTTATGATTTGCTTTTTGTCCTTTTTCCTCTTTTGTTCTTTCTTTCCATGCCTAAGAAACCAAGCTTGTTATGTTCAACTCGTACATACGATCCGTTGCTAAGATTGCAGGTAAAATGGTTCGCAGCCTTTACGGTTCCAAAAATTACCTAACTCATCCTGATATCTTCTACCTTTACTTTACTTTCTAAATCAGGCAAAAAATGGAGAATTGTTGCCATATATGGGCGGGGCCTGCAAAGCCGTCTATTCCAGCCTTGATACAGTTCAAAAGTGTATCCTTGTATATGACGAATTATTTCTATGTGATAGAGCAAGCGAAATTTGCTTCGTATGTTGTTACTCTATAATTTCTTCTTCTTCTTCTTCTTCTTCTTCTTCTTCTTCTTCTTCTTCTTCTTCTTCTTCTTCTTCTTCTTCTTCTTCTTCTTCTTCTTCTTCTTCTAAATGCCTTATCCCTTCAGAACGTTGGCTCTCATGTTTCTCCAAAATTATCTGTCATATGTAGATCTTAATAAATTTTGTTTTTCTGTTATCTCTCCCAAACCCTATTCTGCGGAACATTTACTTATGCTCTGTAGGTATGTTATGCGTTGTTTTCCTCTGTCCGTTTTGCCTTCAGATTATTCAATTTTCCAACCTCTTTCCTCATTATGTTCCCTATAAATTTCAATTGTATCTATATGATTTTAATTATTAGTGTCCTTTTTGTTTAGATTTTCTATAAAAAATCGACTTTTCTCTCTTGTTCAGTCCGTGGTATTATCAGTATCCTTCTTTAGAACGAGATTTATTTTGCTCCCAGGATCTTATTTCAAATGCATATAAAAATCAAAGTTCTTTGACAGCACTTAATAAAGCATGTAAAATGTAAGCAAAATATAAAATATAGATGTTTGTCTCAAGAATGTCTCTCTAGGTAAAAATAAATAACGCTCCCATAACACTCCTTGCATCTTGCAGTAATGTCCCGAAAATGGAACTGGTTGCATGAGCGTTGACCTTTATAAGTAGAAATTATTTTCAGGACTTCTTTAAATAAATAGTCGATTTTGGAGAGAAAATAATTAGTTCTTACATAAATTTAAAAGCATACGAAGAATTACAGATAAAACAATATAAATATGTTTTAAAAAAACTGTTTACTGTGTTTAAAATTTGAAGGTATATCAGAAATCTTTATAAATCACAAAAATGATGCCATTTCTCACCTATTTACGAATAACTGTATATCCAAATTCTGAGCCTACACAATCTCAGAAAATTTGATTGCACGTAACAATTTATTTTTCAGAATAAATTTCTGATTCAGCATGGGAGAAACTAAATCAGAAAACTAAACTATCAGAATCCAAGAACAACTTAGTAGATTCTTTATTTAGAATGCGTTAACATGAAAATAAATAGACGCTGAAAAATTCGGATCAATTTTTGTCTGCCATTGACTCAAAACACAACCAGAAAGCAATTTGATGTTCTTTTAAGTCTTCGGAAGAAAATAGATCACACATTCAAAAATCACGGATCATTCTCGTTAATTTCCGTTCTCCTGCCTACGACCAGATCTCAGATGATTAAACAAGATAACGTTTTTTTAATCAGTAGGACAGTTAAGTCGCATATAAATCAAATGAGAGTAAAACGCAAGTGAGTGTTTTCTTTCCAATTCTGATATATTTTTTAATTCACATTTATTAGGGTGTGGATTTCATTAGTGGCAGATAATATGAAATCATTATATTAAATCTACCGTAATATAAAATCATACACATATCTGTTGATGTAAAGTCGTTATTTAAATCAAGATTTGATAAAATGGTCTCATATCAGAATATCTTTATCATATCATGTTCTTGAATTATTGTAATTTCAGGCGCACACACATCCACAGAAATATATTTGTTTCACAGCATTTACTTAATATTCCCCTGGCGTTTGTATCCGTGCATGTAGACCACAAAGTCATTCCACATTTGTTTTGTCTTTTGTCATCATTCTCTGTATATAATATTTTTCAGTACCAATCTAGATGGTATGTATCATTTTATTTTATAATTTAAAACGAAAGACAAGAGAATCGTGGATTATTTATAAAAGAAGGCGAAAATAAATTTTCTAAACGCTGTTTAAATGACATCATCATCATGCAGCGGGAATACGGATATAATTTTGCAAGATCGCGTATTCCAAGAAAAACTTCTTTTAATAGGAATCTATACAAATATTTCTGTGTTTGTTTAGTGCAAAGTAAATTTGGAATATGCTTTACAACCTATATGAACTGGATCTATTTCAAGCAAATATCATTCTTGGCGGGATTAGAACTTGTTGCTCAGGAGAAACAGGACTATCACAGTCGACTTGAATGCTTATGACAATTGCCCGGTCTCCGCATAACTATTTGGCATCATAATATTCTCTTCAACACTTGTAAAAGTCAAAGTTCCTGTATGTCTTGGAGGTTAATGGCTATTACCCTGAGCAAAAGATGTATTGTTAATTCATATTGGAAGATATTAATACTCGCAACGTATAAGGCGAAATATCTGTGTGTGTACACACACACACACACACACACACACACACACACACACACACACACACACATATATATATATATATATATATATATATATAGATATATATTATAGCACGGAAGTGAATGTCCATTGCCATTGCAACACATCATTGCTCATATAAAATCATATAAAATATAATACGGGCGAAATTATAGTAGGGCGAAATTCTTGGCAACTTGAATATTGATGTTGCCTGGGTTATTTTTAGTAAAATTGTCCATTTTTTCTCACGATGACCAGAGCTCCCAATTACCATTTCCCAACACCCTGTTAATCTGGAACTCCAGGTCCTTATATTTTGACAATTTCTCGATAATTTTGATTGAAGTGTTTTTCTCAGATACTATTGCTATATCATTTTCCTAAATTTCTTGTCTCTTAATATAATATCAGGTTTTTTTTCTTTTATCTTGGTTTCACAGGATAGCTGCATCGTTATGTTGGGTAACTATGACTTGTTGTTGCTCATACCATCTCTCAGTGGTTTCGATTTTGTGCTTCCTGCATATCTTCCACTGCATATTTGTCACTCCCTTTTTATGTCTGTGGGTATATACATTTTTTGCTAGTACCTGATATTCTGAGATAATATGGTGGACTGTTTCATCCTATTTTCTGTAGAAAAGGCATTTCAGGTTAGTTACATCCTTGAAAGTGGCAGGATCTGGTTTCGAGGCTTTCCTCCTGAGCTGCAATAATTAGGCCTTCTGACTCTGCTTTCAACCCGGTACTCCTCAGCCACTAATGTTTTCTGTTGTTACACATCTTCTTTCTTTCCTTTTAGATATTTGCCGTACAACACCTTATCCTCCCAGTATTTTTGTAATTTCATTTTGCCAAGTTTTTTGAAGTAGATGGTATTCGATTTTTGGGGTAGGATTTCAGGTATATTAAAATGTATCGTGAATAGTGCAGCTTAGTAGTTGATAGAGTAGATTTGGCGTTTTGCTATTTGTAGGAAAGTGTCATTTGTTTTTTTGTTTTTTTAAGTATCCTTCGGCTCCAATTGTGATAGTTTTTAGAGTTAATTAAAGCTGAAATAGACCTGGGCCTCCTAAAGTACGTAGAGACTATCAACATCTGATTTCGAGTGATGCATCCTCAATTGAGTAAGCATTTTTCTCATCTTTGTATCCAATATTTAAATGTCATTCAACTTCCATTTTATAAAGTTGAAGCTGTATGTTACTAAAATTATAGCTAATGTATTGATAGCGTTCATTCTCTTGCTCATTTCGATTTCTACTATCAAACGCACACTCTTATAATGTTCTTGGTTGATATGTTTCCTCATAATTAAATGTTGTACTCTGTCTCTTTCATTAATTCTAAATATTTGCCTGTACAATTTTGTCTAGTTCCTTAATCGTGTTGTGGATGTCAATGTTTAAATCTCTAGATTTCTTTAGTTTACTGATTTTGAATGTGGCTTTGGCATATTTGTCGATTCCGAACTCCATCGTCATGTCTTCGCTGAAGGTTTTGATAATATTGAGTGTTTTTCTACAGGTGGGCAACCTTAACAAATGTTTTAAGATCATCAATATCGAATTGGTGATTCAGTTTGCCATTCTGTGACTTGATATATTTGTTCAATAGGCACCTGAGGGGCACTAATGCAAGGTAGAAGAGTAATAGTGATAATGAATATCTTCGGAAGATCCCGTTTTTACTGTTGGTAGGTCTCGATGTTAATGACACGTTTGTATGATTTAGGTTTAGTTTAATCTTCCATTTTTTATCTTCTTCATGCTATCCGTTATGAATTCGAACTTTGTGGAGCATGCACAGTATATATTTAGTCCTTTCTCTATCCATGAGTGTGGTACCCTCTCGAATACATTTCTTTAGTTAATCCATGCTATCGATAATTTGTTTCCCTTGTTTTTACTTCTTCCAATATTGTTGTATTGATGATTAGTTTGTCCTTGCACCCGTAACATTCTCTTTTTTTGTCCCTTCTGTTCTGCTAGGAATAAATTCTTTTTCTATGGCAAGTATTATATCCTCTCGGCTATGATAGACGTGAGGTTCTTGTACATTGTTGGTAATGTTAACGTTTAATCTATTTTTGATGTTTTCTCAAATGCTTTAGAGTTCTATGCCAGGCATTCTCATTATCCAGATGATATCACGCATGACATTGGCAAGTTTGTTGGCATCGATGTTTAGACTGTTTGACGGGTATTGTTTCGCCAGATATTCTAGGCAGCTTTGGTCGTTGTTGTCGTTGTCGGATGTATGGTAGCAGTGTAAAATGCTATCATTACATCAATATCCTCTTCCCTAGACCATATATTTAATTTTTATGGGATTTTCTTTTAATGAATTTCTAGCGCCATATTATTATTATTATTATTATTATTATTATTATTATTATTATTATTATTATTATTATTATTATTATTATTATTTCCTTTCATTCCTCTTGTATACACATTTCCTTTCGTCTCCTGAAATTAGAAATTTTCTACTAATCATTTTCATAAAAGTAAATAAATAAATAACAAAAATAAGATTAGAGATATTTTACGTAAATAAATGTCTTCATAACATGTGAGTTGTCCTTGTGAGTACATTTTTTATATTTCTTTAAGGCATGGACTGCCATGAATCCCTTCAATGAGTCTAATGTGACGATTTCCATTCAAGCCGATGGCTCCCAACAAGAACTGGAATTTGTTATGTCCTCATGTTCTACAATTTTAAGATATCCACTTCAATATGCTTATATTTTACTTGTTTATTGACGATATTCATAGCTACATTACAATCTGTAATGGCAATCAAAAAAGCAGATTCGCATTTCGTGCCCTTAGATCATGATATCTGGCCGATTAGCTATCATTTTATTGAGTGTATTTTAATATCCCATAAATTATATCGCTGGGTGATGCAGATTACAGTTTCTTGCAGTATCCTTTCCGTAACAGTTGCATATTTTCCAGCGTGGTTATTGTCCCATTCCACCTTGGCGAGATTTAATTTCAGTTGTTTTAAACATCGTGCAAACTGATACGGGTTAACAAAGTTTTTCAATGTGTGTGCTTGGTAATTTCTATTTAGCAAGCATTGGTCCTATGCAGCAAGTATAAAACCTTCGGTTTCAGCTTTTAACCCTTCACTAAGTAAAAACTGATGTGTACGACGTTTGTCTACATGACCCTGTTTGATACGTTCAGAGTATTGACCATGAATAGACTTATATTGACATGATTTTTCCATTTGGTACATTACATTAATTTTTACTTTCTTTTTTATCTTATTTGTCGCTATACTAGGAGCAGTATGCTTTATTGCACATCTTCATCCACGTGAAATTCCATTTGAATTTGCTGGCTACACATATTACCGAATAAAGTTTCTTATTTCTTTCATATTCTTTGACACAAATCATCTAGTCTCCTGTTGTTTTCAGGTATATTTGAAGATCGATTGTAAGACAGTTCTAGTAGAATTAATCCTCTGCCTCCTTCGGATCTGGACAAAAACAGACGACCAACATTAAACATAGGATGATGCATATGGGGTTAAATGAAAAGCTTTCTCCTTTTAGCATACATTCGCTTAAGGCCAACTATGATCCACTTAAGGATGGTGAATGTGTCGCAGTTAGCTCCCCTTCATTCTCTTAACACTTCACCAGGGGTCTCTCTCTCCCGGTAGTATAAATACGGGCTGACCTTTCGCCTCTGTCTCTCTTTCCACTCTCTTTCCACGGCTGCGCCCACGTGCGGCCAACTTGCCTCGCTTGAGGCCAGCAACCGTCGCACGTGGTGCGAGGTACAAAAACCTTTTCTTAACATCTCCAGTATATGAACTCTCACACACAACCAGCGTTTCCCAGGTTCAGGGAATACGCTAAAACAAAATTCACCAAACCGTACGGACATTTCAATTCAATACACAACACAATAACTTTCCATACAGACACTAAACGTTTGATTCATGTTCTAAATGATGTATTTGTAAATTCGTGTATCAATGTATTTTAACCTGTTTGCATAATATATATTTGTTCGCATACATATATCTGTCTTGTTTGTTTCTTTGGACTCCATTAAGGTCCAACATTTTTAATGTGGCTGGACCGGCCATCGAAGTCTTAACCCAGAGATAATTCATCTTCTCAACTACTTCTATTCTCACACGGCCGGTCCACTACAAATGGTGACCCCGACGTGATCATCAACACGCACACGGGACGATATATGTGTACGAACAAATTCTCATACAAAACTTTCAAATGAGAGAAACATACAACACCAATGCTGGAAACTTTTCTATTCTACGCACGCGGAACTATCAACAAAAGAACTTTAATTCAGACAACATGTCTACAAAACAGCCTTCTCCTACACGCAAAAAGGAATTTTTCTTATACCACGTGGTAACAACAATTACTACTACGTATAAGCAAGCCTTTACAACCCTTTCTTTCTACTGGTCTACATTTGCTTGACCTTTTCTTTCTGTCGGCAACGCTTGACCTCAACTTCCCCCGGCCTACCCAGCAGAGAACGTGATGACATATTTTTTTTTAAACCAAATTCTACTTTCTTCTGAACTGAAATAGAAAAAGTGTGAACCTCATCTCACAAAGGCGACTCACTGTCCTTTCTCACCCCGCAACGATGCAATGCGAATGACTTAAGAATTTTGCGAGAACGATATTCTACCGTCAATAACAGCAAATTTTCTCAACTTTCATTCGGCACTCGGTAGATATTCCACATAAGTTCAAACTCCTCTTTCAAACAACTTTCTACGGTATTTTCTACCACACGGCACCATGGAAGCTCTCAAGTTTCACTGGACGAAAGCACACTTCTCTCTGGACGACTCACTGTTCCATTACATACGATGCGACATCACTGTGAAAAATTTGCATGTACGTTATTCGTCGCTACAAATATTGCAAATTCCACATTTTCTCGCTACTTGCAACTGATCATTGCAATCGCATCCTGTCCAATCCTGAAACTTAAAAGGGCGCGCAAACAATTAATTCTACACCACGTGGCGACATCTTACGCCATTGCTTGCTTACCAAGTCTTAACATTATTTTGAACGATCCACTGTTTCGAAATCATCCTTCGAACGACTCACTGTTTCGAATGACATTTTCAACGCATCTTTCACATAAAATTTACTGCAAAGATTTACTTAATCACGAATAAGCGAATTTTATTATTCAACAGATCGCCTGGGCAAATTCGACTCACGGAATTTTGCAGATCTTCAGAAAAATAAGCTAGCTTCTCAATCAATTCGGCGACTTTTGCTCAACACACTTAGCCATCTTATTCAACACAACGTCACTGACAAACCCAACTCCACGTGGAGCATTGGACAAAAGAAGAAAAGCAGAATACTACCGACATTTCTCTGACTCACTAGAGAAATACAAAGCACATTTTGTCGAAGCACGCATCGCAACAACAGACACATTTTCTTTTCAGCACACAAGAACGATATTTAAAACTTTTCACATGTTAAAAGTTCGTTTTTTTCTCACTTTTAATCCAGAGCGGAGGTATTGTCGCAGTTAGCTCCCCTTCATTCTCTTAACACTTCACCAGGGGTCTCTCTCTCCCGGTAGTATAAATACGGGCTGACCTTTCGCCTCTGTCTCTCTTTCCACTCTCTTTCCACGGCTGCGCCCACGTGCGGCCAACTTGCCACGCTTGAGGCCAGCAGCCGTCGCACGTGGTGCGAGGTACAAAAACCTTTTCTTAACATCTCCAGTATGTGAATTCTCACACACAACCAGCGTTTCCCAGGTTCAGGGAATACGCTAAAACAAAATTCACCAAACCGTACGGACATTTCAATTCAATACACAACACAATAACTTTCCATACAGACACTAAACGTTTGATTCATGTCCTAGTTGATGTATTTGTAAATTCGTGTATCAATCTGTTTTAACCTGTTTACATAATATATATTTGTTCGCATACATATATCTGTCTTGTTTGTTTCTTTGGACTCCATTAAGGTCCAACATTTTTAATGTGGCTGGACCGGCCATCGAAGTCTTAACCCAGAGATAATTCATCTTCTCTACTTCTTCCATTCTCACACGGCCGGTCCACTACAAATGTCTATTGCTCTACATGGAAAGACAAAGTGTTTATGGCTGATATACTGTTTTGTAAATTCAACTCGTTATTATACAGCAGACACAAACTCCTGTAGTACGTTTACTTAAGTTCTTCATTTATCTCCTTCACTGACTTCAAGGTCCAGCGACAAGTAAGGTTTCTGTTTGTTCCAGTTCCCTAATCACGGTGACCAAATCTATATCCCTTGAGTTCGTTTCTGTAATTCACACTTTCTTGAATGTTACTTTTGAACATTTATCCTATCTGAAATCCATACCGATATCATCGCTGAAACTGTTTACATTGTTGGGAATACTCTTCAAAGCATTGTCGTCTTTGGCAAAGAGGCTTTTATCAATAATTATTACTGTTTAGTTCATTCGAATGGGACATTAATGACAGACACAACAAAATTGGAGACAGGGTGTCTCCTTGAGTGATTCCTCGTCGGATATTAACATTTGGAAATGGCAGGATCTTTTTCTAATTTAAGTATAATTTGAATTTTTATAGCTGCATGATATATTTAAGGAAATTTACTATCACCTAGGAGACTGTACATTTCCACAGCCTTATGGATTCAATAGTGTGCCACACTACCTAAGGCTTTACAGTATCATTCGAGGATCATTTTATTTATTTGTAGTTGATCTTTGAAACCATATGAACTTCTTCGACATCTTTCCTGTTCCAGTGGATGAATTTTTTCCTCAAGAAAAGCGTAAGTAGTCTGTCAGGACAGATGCGAACAATTTATTTGCGCTGAAAAGTCGTGCAATTGGCCTATAATTTTTTGGATCATCTGTTTCACCAGTTTCAGTATATTTGTAATAACTTCTATGATCAACTCTGCAATTTCATTGGGGCTATTAATTAGCATTGATAAATTTTGTGCAAGTGTTTTATGGATTGATGACAGATGATAGAACCAAATGTTGAGTACATTGACATTTCCTGAGAATTTCCATTTTGTGGATTTCGTTATAGTTTGCTTAACATTATTCTTGGTCATATTGTTCCATTCTTGCACAGGTTTATCGGTCAGTTCTCGTTTAATCCATTCTGCATTGGGATAATAATAATTTGGATTGCTTCAAATATTCTCCCAATATGCTTATATTCCATCAATATATATTGACTTTTTGATTTCTATAACTGGTTTTCCAGTTTCCCTGAAAACGTTTTGAGATTCGTTTGGAATATATTATTTCGCCGATAGAACTTAGAAGGGTTTTCATATTGTCTTGTTCTCTGTGTCTTCAATTGTTGAAGAGTCACACCCATCATCCTCCTGAAAGAACGCGGATTATGAAAGAAGATTTCCATAAAGATATATTTGGAATTATATCATATAAAGAAAATGGTTTAAAGTTTTAAGGAATGATGTAGATTGTTAGATATCTATCTTCGTTTTATCTGTCAAATTGTTATTTTATATTCTTGAACACTTTTAGTTTCTTTCGAAGTTCTGAAGCGCAATCTAGCCACTATCTTTGATCTGATTTTAGATTATGCCATTCAGTTTTCGGATACAGGTTAATAAATCGGCATAAAAAATATTACTCAATATATCATGATATAATATATTCCATAATATAACTGTATTTTTTGAAAAATATATCTTGTCCATGTGTATATGTTTAGGTATGAGTAATATTGAAGAAAAGTTTCAAAATTCAAGAGAAAACTTTTCCAACTTACCTTCCTTATTGAAACATGATTTAAAAAACAAAATATTTATTAATTTCCTCCTCAGCCCTTGGGCAAATGCAATTGATCTTGCTTTGGGAAAATCTGAATATACGTAAACATACACTGATTTTATTTCGTATATGTAGAGTTCTTGGAGAAATATTTCTCCAATGCATATTCCTGTCTACATGCTCTTAGGTTAAGTTGGGGGAACCACAATATATATGTTAATTTCTGAATTTTCCAGATAATTTTTAATTCAAGGTCATTCAAGTCGCTAAATGTACTTAGTTTTAAATAGTAAGATTTAGCAGAAATTTCTGACAACTACCACTATCAATATGCTTGCTAATTATATAAATAATGGAAAGAATTTGTGTTAAATATTAACAAATTATTCATCATTTGAAAATGCAGTGTATTATCTCTACGCGTACAAAAATAAAACAACAAAATGAACTATATATTTTTGATGAAAATAAATTATGATTGTAATAATTTCGGATTTGTAGCGGTAGGAAAAGTGAGTTTGTCGAAATAGATATTGCTTATAATATTTCTTGTATACACTGAATTCGAACACGAACTAAATGATAATGATGTACATTAACGGAAATTAAAATATAAAGAATAATAAGCTAATTCTAAAGCATATATTTTACAGAAGCCATAAAATAAATTCCAAGAACATTGATCAATATGATGATGATCAATATTTATTTTAGCATCCAGTCATTATATTTTTATAAAAAATGTATATCTGTATTAAATTTGTATCTTGGCAGTTATCGATTTTAGTCAATGAGAAGCGTCATTTGACACCAAACTTATATCTATCAAAACTATTTCATCACCTCCATTTTGTATTTGCTTATTGCTATTTCTTCCAAGTTAATGGGGCTGTTTTATTTTTCCATTCAAGCGGAATATTGCCGGGTTGTAACTATATCAGCTAGATGTTTGGATTAATATAATTGTATAATAATGATAATTCTACTAAAACAAATAAAATAGGCTGAGGCACTCCAAATTCTACACTTCTATGAAACCGCCCTCACCCCGCTGTTCAAACGATCGAACCTCACTGAAGAAGACAAACGTCTTAATAATACATTCAACACATACCATTATCAATCCCACAAACTCGCCGCAAAAACCCGGCGACGTCCCTTCGTAAGGAGAGCGGACGAAAGGGAGTTTCTCAATAGATAAAAGAGATTAAAATCCAAGCCTCAAACAAAAAGATGATAAATCAATAATGGCCTTTGGGTATGAGCTTGATTTTGTTTTGTGTATTTTTAGGTATTTGCTGTTTCCTATACGCTTTTTCTTTTGAAACATGTCCAAGTTGAGGAACGTTCAGTGTATTCACATATGTGTAACTGTGTAAAAGTAGTGCGGCAATATGTAATTAATATCATATATATATATATATATATATATATATATATATATATATATATATATATTCAGGTGTTTGGATATGAGAATGTGACTTTGAGTTTCATGATTTTGCGACCGTCATCAGACAAACCGGTTTATTTTTTAATACTTGATCTATTTATGCTTGTTGGACAGTTTGGTGGTCGGAGGGGGAACTTACTTCTGTGCCTGTTAGGGATGACACTCTCATACACGTAGCCACACATACATACATGCATAACGGTGTGCGCATTTAGGTTCACAAAAATACCTGTCCTCGGATGGTTCATATGTGTGCGATTGGGAAAAAATGTGAAACCTGTAAAACATATTTAATGTAGTTTGAATGTAGAAATCCGACGTGATAATTAATTTGTTCAATGAAACAGCACCAATGTCTCTTAGCAGCTCTTCAGGAATTCTTAAGCTCTTCCATATCAGAGTTTGGCAGTGGATATTCGGAGAGAGTAGGAAAGCGTAGTTCTGCAGGACTTCCATATCAGAGTTTGGCAGTGAATATTCCGTCAAGAAATAAACAAAATGGCCGCCTTTATACACATCGGATCGAATATTTCAAGTCTTCTGATTGGTTAACCTTGTCGTGGTAAACTATAAAATGAGTCAGCTAATTTTGGTTTGCTCACTAGTATGTAATGTAGACAAAATAACTCAACAAAACCCAAGTTCACAAACTCATATCCACACAAATGTATATGTTTGGTCTATCACGGATATTGAGCGCTTTTCACTGTGTACTGCACATAGAAGATAATATATATATATATATATATATATATATATATGTGTGTGTGTGTGTGTGTGTGTGGAGGAAATATGTATAAAATGAATGTGCTAGTATATGTGTGCGTGTGTGTGTGTGTGTGTGTGAGTGTGTTTGTGTGTGTGTGTGTTCATGACTGCGTGTATGAAAGTTACAGTCATTAAAGAGGAAAATTAAATTCAAATAATATTTTGTCACATCACTTAAAATATATATTATCTATATTTCTCAATTTTGGAATTAATCGATGGAGAATAAATATTCCAGAAATTCCTGGAATCCATATTTTGTTTCTAAAGAATATGCCAAACATGGGTCAATGCATAGAATCAGGCTGATAGCGTGGCGGTGAAATTTAGGAATTATTGGTTTTCTGTAAATTGATTTTGATAAAATTTTTCCCAGCTGGCTTTACAATATGGCAACACGATTGTTAGATGTTCATTATTCTGTGTATCGCTTGTAGTGTGGTTCGGGGTGTACTAATACTGCATCTCATTTTTTCATTCTCTTTCGTTTCTTTTTTTCTTTTGCGTTTTCTTCTTTTCTTTTTCTCCTTCTTTGTATACTACGAGGTCGTGATCATGACCATGTCTCTGCATAATATTCTTTGTTTTGTTGATCCAGTCAAATTTACCTCTCTCTTATCCCTAGTTCGTCTGGGTGACCCATTATTTACTACTCATTTATTCAAACTTGTTTTCCAATGTTTTGTTCAACTTCAATATGCTCTATGAAAGTTAAGCTCTCGAAGCCTACTTTTCTTTTGGTGTCCATAAAATATATTAGCTGTTTCATTTAGATTGCTAACACCAGCGTCTTTATAGTTCATATTCATCTTCAGATTTACTCATTACACATATAGTCTGTCAATGGTATAACCTTTATTCAGTGACACACCCAACATTCTTTTCGTTCAAGATTCTTTAATTATTACATTTCTGCACTTCGAAATAAATCTAAAACATCTGCTAATTCTATTGATCTTACAAAATCTATTGTAATATTTTCCATTAAATTGGCGTTTTTACATCCAACGTGGTTCTTTTCAGAATCATATTTACTCATTTATCAATTCTTACCTAAACGTTACCCTTCAGATCGGCTCTACAATAAATAAACTGAACAATTAAAAATAATAGTTACATTTATAATTCCTACGTAATGGTTAGTAATGGAGGCACGGTATATAAATGGTTAGCAGTTCGGTTTGATGAAGCCGAGAGCCTCGTTCGAATTCCAGTCGAGTTCATTCCATTCACTTGCTATAACCTTGGAGACGGTATGAATCCATCTCTTCTCCCCTCAGATATAGTTAAACAGCAGGACAGAAATAGTCCTATAGCTTTGGGTAGCAACCAGTGTAAAAGAAGGAAAATCTTAATCCAAGACACCTGCTGAGGTAACCTCAACATTCCCGGTGCAAAAGGAACCAGTAAGCCATTGCACTATTCTACCTTGAATTGATCATAGGCCACGATTTTGAGACTGATGGGAGTGAACCCAACACAATGCGCAACGCGAATAAAATGATGATTATCTAGGCCACTATTATGTAAGTCAATTGTATAAGGGCACTTAACGGTATTTCTCAGCAGAGATTTATTAAAATATCTCATTCATCACGATATGTTAATTACCATGGCATTGCGATTATGGAGTGAACGTGACAGTGCTTTAGATATAGCTGTTAACTCAATAGAAATGTATTGAATATTACATCAAATTTAAAGAATTCCATTCTCTTGCGTAATCATCTTTTTGATGCAGGTGAAAACAGTGTTAGTTGCAAACAATTTATTTCGTTGAATATGTTTATATATGGCTCATATTCCAAAGACACTTTCTTGAAATGATTAATTAAAAAAACAGCTTGATTTTAATGATGAGCAGATGATGATTCAAAAATTAATTTGAAGAAAGTCAGATCCAGTGAAGACCGATTTCTGACATTATAGCGAGTTCATAAATTTAAGTTATATTTAGGTACCTCAAATTATTCGCAGGAAAACAGCATAGCGTAATAAAAAGGGCCACAAACTTAATAAAAATAAAGTTTTATCGTAAAAATTTTGATGTTATTAAGATGAAATACCAAAGTATTTTTTGATTATTTTTGAATTTATAATCCTTTCTTACACGTTCGAAATTTTGGCTAAAATCTTCTTTTCTTTACGTCATCGGGGTCGCATAAGATTTAGATTGACTTTTTTGCACAATTCTCCGTTGAAGACACATTGATTTGGAAAATCTTGTAAAATTTAAATAATTGTCGGATTTTAATAAAATTTTCAGGTAAGTCCTAAAAATTTCATTAAAATCCGACAAATTAATGAAATTTTTTCGAAATTTATTTTTATAGAAAATTTGGGTAAATTATATTTTTTCACATATGATATCCACCACTTAATGTTTATTCGTTAAAAGTAGAACTCGTTGTTGAACATGCTCTATTCTAACTGAAAATCTGCTCTGAACTGAAAAATAATGAATGTAAAAATGACATTACATTATTTAATTAGAAAAGCTTTTAATTGCTTTTGGAAATATGTTATATTAAGGACAATTTCTGAAGAAATAACATTTTTCGGACGAATAATTAATTTCTACAAGTATTTTTCAGTTTTTTTAAAAATTTTAATTATAATAATTTACAATAGTTTAAAATCGTGTAAAATTCTGTATTGGGCTATTTCCTGGACGCGATATAGTACTTTAGTAGAAACGAAATTTACGAATCCAAAATTGAAAAGATTAATAAATGTACTTACACTATTCTGTTTTTAAAATAATTTTTAATTTATATTTTGTTACATAATTTGTTCCCTATTTTCATCTATGAGAGGCTAAATGTGACATTATTATGAAAAGGTCACGTGATCTAAGTATTTTCTGTCTTTACAGAGAAATTACATTAAGGAAATTTTATAGTAATTTATTTTTTTTATATTTGCATAAAGCATCTTCGAAAGACAAATAAAAGTCAATAAATTATTAGATAATTGGGAAAATATGTTCATTTGTAAACATTACTCGGTATTTTAGAAACCCAAAAATAGTTTCATTTAGATTACGTTTCTTTTATAGCAATTCTAGCCAGAGATACTAGCTGTCATCGCCTCGACACTTAATCATCCACCAAACATCGCTTCAGATGAATTTTTGCATATCAACATTTTATGTTATAAGTAAGTAATAATTATTTGAAATCAGATTAATTTAACTTTTTAGGTTCGACTTTTACTCAAATGACGTGTCAGAAATATATATATATATATATATATATATATATATATATATATATATATATTGAATGGTTGTAAAATCGATTAATTTGTGTAAAATCTCTTAAAGTTGATAAAAGATATCGTAATTAAATTTGACATTCCAATCTATATAATCTCTATCTGAAATACATCAGGATATTTTACTTACTGTAAATAACAAATGTTATCCTTTAACGCTAAAATGAAATCTTCAAGAATGCTTTTTCTTTTTTAAAAATTCGTTTTAAACATTAGATATCGGAAATTTATGCGAGTTATATTTGTTGCATGCGTTGTTTCCAGTGTTTACGATATTTTAGGTAAAGTCAGCATAGGATTGTTTCAATTACAATTGGTAGAATATGACTATCGACTGATTTAATTTTTCATTACCCCCAACGAAACTAAATTAATAATTGGAAACATTCTTATCATAGAAAGTGTAACTATTCTAAAATCCTTGTAATAATCAATAGAAAATATCAAAACATAACCTTATATACAAACCTAATCAAGTAAAATAATCTTAAATGTGCGGGAAACGATCGATAGTAAGTCATTCCTTGCTAATATTTTAGAACATTTTAATATCACAATGGATAACATTTCTAATGATTTCACAAATTTATTCGCCTTTTCTTTTTTTCTTTTTTATTATTATGATTATTATTTTTATTTTATTGATGTACCTGCTACTGTGGTGTTGGCGTTGTTGTTGCTGTTCCTATGACTTTTCTTGAAAACTGAGTAAACAGCAAGTGTCTAAATGTAGTAATTTTTGACGGCGAGAATTACAATACAATACCAATTGATAGAATATTTCCTTTCTATTCAACTATTGTTTCCCTCTATGATAATGTTCAGAACTTTTTATCTTCATGTCTAAGAAGAACAGATATGGATTTTTATACATTATAAAACTTAACAGCAAAATAATTTCCTGTAAGGTTAGAATATATTAGAATACGTGAGTGCTTGCTTAAACCAGATAATGATCCATTTAAATGCCAAGGTATGAAAGTGTGTTCTGTTTTTAATTCCAAATAGCAATTAGTCCTTTATAAATATGTGCTTGCTTTTTGTATGACGAAATCTTATCTTTTTTCACAATTGCCTGGTGGTTCTTACCATATATATTTTGTATAAGTTAAACCACTTTCGTATATTCTATTAATACAATCTTGTTACATTTCTCCTTTTGATTAGATTCTGTTTTCATTCTTGTTCTATGCATTTTTTTGAAAATTGAAACTGATGATTTCTTCCGATTGGCAATAAACGTTAATTTTCTTTCTTCAAATGATATTATGGGGAAAAATCAGTGTTATTTCCTCTGCAGATAATTCAATGTGTTCATGAAACTTTCGCAACGTTGGCTTTTCCCTCAATTCGATTCAGTCTTTGCATTTTCGATTCATTCTCTTGATCGTTCTATCGCAGCAAAGACTCCACTCATTTTTCGTTTGAACAGACTAAACAGAGCGTGCGTGCAAAGCTATGCTGGATAATTTTCTACAATGATGATAAGGATGTAAGAATTAGGCGTAGAAAATGGCTCTGACCTAACAACGACATAGATGCCGTGAACATATTGTTGTGTAAATGTAAGTATACACTCTTGAACGCTTTTATTGTCTACAATCTATCTTTTATTTGTACGAATAAATAGTCTCTCATGATAGTTTTGTTTTCTAATATTTTTTTAATGTATCACAATTTGGTTAATTCTTCTATGATTTCATTCTGTATCAATAAATCTCGTTCAAAATACTTTCATATATTTAAATGTATTTCGTACAGCTGCCTTAAATTAACACCGTTTTGATTGTTAAAATAGAATTATATATTTACGTTGTTATCAGATCATGTATCGTTGATAGTAATTCCAGTAAAAACTAAATAATTCATATATGAAATATACCAAGAATGTTCAATACCGTACTATGTATTTTTAAAAATCTTCGGCAAATTTAATTTGTTATTGTTTTGAACTGTCTGCACTCATAAATTCATATTTGTTAAAACATATCACTGACATATTCTTCTATCCTTGGCAAAAAACGAGTTATTCTTAATTCAGCATATTTCAAATAATATTGACCAAAGTATAATAACTCGTTTCACTGCCTAATGGATGACTCTTCCGCATTATAATTCTTTGGTAAATTTGGCTAATTGTCCGGTGAGCACTTTCAGAACGAGAGAAGTTATGCAGTTGTAATCATTTGCCTTATTTAATGTCAGAAAACATTTCACTTTGTTATCAGTTAGGGATATTTACATAAACTGATTGCTGATTTTTCAAATAAATTCATGTATGTGACCCAGATCGCAAAGAACACATCAAGACAGACTGGTTATGTTTGGAAATGTTTCCACTGAGTTTTAATTAACACTGCGTTAGTCATATAGAGGATTTTGTTAGACAAAATCTTTTAATGTACTTGTTGAAACGTCTGTAATTTTGCCATCTACTACTCTCGAGAATTAGTGAGATTCTATAGCAGGTGTAGCTCAGTTATCATCAGAGGCAAACGCCAGGTGACTATATTTTCGGAAATTTGAGGTGACTAACGCATGGTTAAAGGTCTATAATATTATTTCACTTCCCTATCTAACTTCGATCTCCCATACTTTTTCTCAGTGGAAAAACAGAGATTCGGTTGCCTTTTTATCAACAATTTCTTTATTTCTTCTCAAAGCGACTTCAAATTGAGTTCTTTGCCTAGCTTTATTTTATACGATTTTTATACATTATAACATTAAACAGCAAAATAATTTCATGTAAGATAAAAATATGTTAGAATACCCTCGTATATGAGAGCTTACTTAAACCAGAAAATGAGTATGTTTCATTTTGTGAACTTAGGGTTGATGCATATATAATACTTTACCCATGTTCAAAAGCAAATATGGAAACAAACGTTCTCTCATTGGTTTACACATATAAAATTTGAAACAAATAGAGATATACGAATCGATAAACAAATTCTCTGTATACATAGAGCTTGAATAAATACATATATTTTAAATATGTACATAATTATATAGAATTAAATATGATATGAGGGATAAATAAAATGTAGATTGCATATTTTAGTTGTAGCCGTGTGACGGTGTTCTGTGAATTAAGAGAAATAATTCGAAATCCAGTAATATAATGACGTGGTATTATTCCAAAGCAACTTGACAGAACTTCGCATTGGCTATCCAGATTGCAATTTTTCCAAATATCCTCATGAATCTTTTATGGTATAACTTTCATTAAGTAGCATATACCGATTCCCGATTGTAAATATATACGCACCCCACACACACGAGCAAACACACATATAGACAAAAACACATACACAGCTACACATAGATAACATATGCACACACACACTCCTATCTATATACGTTTACATATATATATATATATATATATATATGTATATATATATATATATATATGTATATATATATATCTATATACATGTATATATATATACAAATATATAAATTTATTTATATATATATATATTTATACATATATATATATCAGTATATATACATATATATTCATTTATACGAATACATTTATACATATATATACATATATATATATATTGTACATGTATATTCATATATATATATATGTATATATATATATATATATATATTAATATATATATATATATATATGTATATATATATATGTGTGTGTGTGTGTGTGTGTGTTTGTCTGTGTGTATGTATATATGTTTAAAAAAGAAAAGAAAGTTGATGTGCATACCATACATGAGAATAAAAAGCTTTTGACAATGAAGAAAACAGATGTAATTAATTAAAAAAGATATATATATATATATATGTATATATATATATATATATATATATATATATATATACATGCAGATATATATATAATAAACACATATATGTTGATTATATATAGGGCAAACTTATGTATATATTCATATTTATCACATTTAAGAAAAAAATAAGTCTATAGGATATTTCCATAGTCCACATTATCCGTTGGCCTTGAAATAGTTTAACATATTTAAAATCCCTTTTCTTCATATAATATTACTTCACAAATTTACAACTCTCATCGCTGGTTTTGCGATATAATGTTAAAAGATGTAATAAAATGTCTTCTGAATGAAACCGAGATTATTTCTGCATAACCATGTCTATCTATGCGTATAGGTATGCGTGCGTCGACAGACAGAATATATTTATGAAAATAGACAAGAGATAAGGACATAATAAGCCAGAATTGTAAGTCATATCTGTTAGACGGTATGAAATATTAGTAGAAAATTAAAATTGTAATATTACTTTGAATTAATAAGAAACGAGAGCCTGCAGAAATGTCAGAAAGGCATTATGCACAATGTAAATGACATAAAGTAACGATGAAAAAAGAAATCTAATCTCAACAATATGAATTTTTGGAAAAAATGTTCTAAAAATAAAAGGAAACATGAAAAAATTGATAATAATGAAAGAAAGAAACGACGTAATATGCTACAAGGAAAATTAAAGAAATGAATTGCAGTAAACGAGAACAAGACTAAACAAAGATGAACAAAGAATAAAAAAGAGTTTTCGATTCAATAGAAATATTCTAGAAATAAACGAAGACAAAATTAACAACCCAAAAGGTAAATGCAGAAATTTATACGCATATAAAATTGTAATTGATAGAGAAAGAACAAAGAGATAGTGTGGTGGCGAGGGATAGAGAGGCATAAGGAGATGAAAATAGAAAAAAAATCTTTTAACAAAAGGCTTTAAAAAAAAATTCTTCACCCCAGGCAAAAGACATCTCTTAGCATTTTGCTCTTTTTTGCCTACTCTCCCGAAGCAAAAACGAAATTTAACAAAGAATATCGTTTTCTCAAATGAAATAGAAAAAAAGAAAACAAAAAAGGGAGAAAAGAAAAAAATGATTATCTCTATTTGCCTGTCTATACGTTTGAAAACATATATATATATATATATATATATATATATTTGTGTGTGTGTGTGTGTGTGTGTGTGTGTGTGTGTGTGTGTGTGTGTGTGTGTGTGTGTGCACTTTTTATCTACATGTGTTTCTATGGCTGTACATTAATGTGACTATCTAATATTTGTGTATTGATTAGGCTTTCATTCTCTACATACATATTTTCATAGATATTACCGTCGGTCACGCCTTTTCCAAACTTCATATCCTTGTGGCCTTCGCAACATTTATCGCTTTCCAAGATTCCTACATGCCGTTACGCAATCCTTTCACGTAATATCATCAACTAGGTGGCCCGTGACTTCGCGTATCTCACTTAGCCTCAATACACCCTATGAAAGTTGGGTTTTCCAAAATCCCCTTCCTCACAAAAATTCCAACTGTCACTCGAATTATGATTATATGTGTGTGTTTTTTATCAACATTTTATTTAAAACTTCGTTGTTCATTACCCGACCCTTCTGGAGAATCACGTTTCTTTTCAGTTGAGTTTTCTCTCCAGTTCGTATTAAGTGCCATAACAAAAAGATTGATATCACAAAACAATCCAGGACTATACTCTTTCAAACGAGTTTCTACTTCGTAGTCCTTTTTCTAGATTTAGGATGGCATCTTTCGCTTTCGGATGTCGCTGTCGGATTTTCCATCTTTAGTTAAAAAAACTTCAAACATATGAAACCTTTTGTACTTGTGTCACTTTGAGAGCTCCAATTTGTAACTCGCAACTTGGGTTTTTTCTTACTGACAACCATCATTTTTGTCTTCTTGCATTTAATATCTATTCCTTTATTTATCGTTTTACTTTAATACTTTGTCTAGGGAGCCCCATAGTTTTCTTTTTGCAACAAGTATCAAAACAGTGCCAGTTGTATATAGCATATTGTTAGAATTACGCCCACGGATAATAAATCCGATAGGGTATTCAGTTTCCTTGAGATAATTCCTCTCTAGAGATTGAACAAATCTGGAGAAAACCTGCTCAGAATTATTGATGTATGCTTGATTTAAGTCGCTCTCATATACTTCAGATATGTTTTTATACAAACTTACACAGCCGGAATTAGTCTAAGGTCGACAGCGTCTGTGTTACAATTCCATTTGTTATTGGTCTTTGTTTTCAGTATATCTTGGTCAGAGACCATCTAACCTTAGATTTTAATACAACAACGCTTCCATAACTTGAGGCATAGTAGATAAATTATCATGCAAGGTCTCTCTGTTGGTTATATCTTCTATTTTTAAAGCTTCCTTTCAGGTTTCCAACTTACTGTCGAAGAACATGCATTCTATTCTGCAAATGTTTTTTATAATTTTATGCACGACAGATATATGCACGTTACGTAATTGGCCTTGCATGAATTATTTTCTAATATATTCAATTAACATTGAGATAACGCTCTTTCAATTATGATATGGGCGTTAGGATCCGTATGCAGCATGAGCCAGTTGTAGCATTGGCCTCATTATGCACTGTAAAATAACAATTGTGGCATTGATATTGTGAGTCAACGCTTTGTGAGAAGTCTTGGGTGGTAATATTCATTCTGGATTTATAACCATTTTCATCAAAAGCATTAAAGAACAGGTGCACCTCTTCCTGATACCTGGCAACTACACATACATAGGCACACACACACACACATCTATATATACAAAGACACGCACACACACACATATATATGTATATATACTTATACACACATATATAAATATGCATACATACACAAACATATATATATATGTGCATATATATATATATATACATACACATATAAAAATAAGTACACATATAAATATATATGTACCACGTATATATATTTCCACAGAGACACACACACATATATATACATACATAAATACAGATATTGACACACATATTTACACAGCAACACACACATGCACACTCGCACACAAACACAGACAATCATGTCTCTGTTCACCATCAAGAGATCATGTGCCTCATCCTAAAACTTTATGCCTCGGCTGTTGATGTCGATGCAGTATTGTACAGGTACTCACGGGAGTGACGCACGTGATTGCGACGAATGAATGTGAAGACGCACTCCACCGATGTCGAGGTGTTATTTTATTTTCCTCGAGCACGTATTACCACGGTGGCCATCCTCGGATTCTTCTCCCCTCGCTCCAGCCCTCAGTGTAAATAACGTATCTATCTCCGATCATTAGCGATGTTTTCCCACTTCTCGTTATCCATGTATATTGCCCTAATTTCTCTTTGGCAGGCTTTCTTGCAGCGATGATGGAGTCCTTCGCTCCTGCCGGTGAACAGTTCCCTATATAGAAGCTCCTCCAGTAGACTGTTACTTTCCTTTTATAAAGTCAGTAGTCTGCTGCTTCCCGTGTTTTACCCTCGCAGTGAGGGGACGCTGGAGTGTCCTCACCAAGGCGAAGGCATGACCAGGGTTTTATGAAAGACCGGCGAGTGCCCAGGCTGAACGTTTAGCTTCTCCACACGACCGATGTTGT
>OZ038478.1:107884180-107969180 GCA_964036315.1 Acanthosepion esculentum
AGGTTTGACTAGGTCTGCTCTGCGTTTGTATTGAGCGCTTTAGTTAGATAGTTGTTTACGCGTATCGGGTTTTTTTCTTTGGGCCGTGAACCTGTATCTGTCCGATTATTTGCGACAGACTTTCATTTTCCTGGCTCTTTCTTTTTTAAAACCTTTTTTTCCCTTCGAGATTGATTTGGCTATTGTTAAATCAAGAATTCGAAGGTTCATCGACACGAGTATAGTCACATATATATATATATATATACACATATATATATATATATATATATATATAGTCTTAAAATGTGCTATATTTATGGGATAAAGTGCTCAATATCATAGATAGAGTTGTGTTTTTATAAAAGTGAACATAGAAGTCAACACTTAGAGGGGACAGTCTGTTTCATGCAAGATGCAATCGTCAGGCCACGACGTCATGGTCTGATGATTGCATCTAGCATGAAACAGACTGTCGCCTCTAAGTCTTGACTTCTATGTTCACTTTTATATCTCTCTCTCTCTCTCTCTCTATATATATATATATATATATATATCTACCGACTCAGTATCACCCAACCCACCTTTTGACAAACAATATACCATCGAATTATTTGTATTTCCGAAGATATTTTAAAATTAAAAATACAAAATATTTGCATTAGAATGCATTTTTCGCCATTTTTTAAATTCACAATATTAAAAAATTGAAACCGACTGAAATACTTTTTAATTCTGCTGATAATTTCGAAATGCTAGTATTTTTAAGCTTAGTATTACAAAATGAATATTTAAACAACAAAGTAAATTTAAAAGAAGGTGATTATTAAATACAGTTCTTTGAGAAAAATAATATATATTTATTCAAGTATTCGAAACAAAACTTGTAAAAACACAACAGAATGTATTCACGTTTATATTTCTGGGAAGAATTTCCAGTTGCTTTAATACAATTCAATATTCCACTTATATATTTTCCGATATTTTTTAATCTGGAAATTTTTAATTAGAAATGTTTAATGTTTACTTTAAATAAACGCCTTTTTCTTTTTATGTTTATGTTGTAGGGATATTATTATTTTGAATAAATTAAAATAAAATATAAAATAATAATAATAATTAAAATTATAAATAAAATAAACAATAACAAGTATACTTTGTTTAAAATAAATTAAATAAAAATAATAAAATTACTCCCAGCATGCAACAAAATTTTTCCTACTGAAAATACGGACATTCCGCCAAAAGACTTTAGATTCAATCTCTTCCCCAAGAACACTCAGGCATTTATCACGTGTATAACTGCTATCTGTTTTATGGATGTTAATTCTACGTACATTTTGTAACGTAAAATACACACAAAATATATAAATAAATTGTGTGAAATTAACATATATATTAGCATGTTTTCGCAGTTACTGTATACGTTTATAGCCTACTTTCTACTACTACGATGTGGGTAAATATCCCACAATATATTTATATTTGAATGTAGTTCAATAGCAATGTTACACCGATCCAACAGCCAGTAAAATTCATCTATTATTTAGCAATGACTTCAATTTCGCTCATTCATTTTAAAGCAAGAAAGTCCTAGGAAAGATCATCATATGGAAGTTTCAATGAGTAAAACAAACAAATATGACCAGAAATAATTGCGGACGTCCAACAGGCCCGGTAGCTTTCTTATAGGAATCAAATTGCTGCTGCAAGACGAAATGAATCTGTGGATACCCGAAAGGCCCGTTTGCTTTGTAATGTGAATCAAATTGCTGCATCAAGAGAACAAGAACAACAGGAAAAACTGAAAATTAAGAAAAATGTCCGATAGATCACACCACTTAATAATCAGACCTCATGCAAGAGTTTCAAAAAAATAATAATTGGCTTCGGGAATCTTCTTATAATCCGCACAAGGATTTCAAGTGCGAGCCCAAAGTAACAATCGGAGAAATGAAAGCATGTGTTAACATAATGGAGCGAAGAAATAGCCTGCAGAATCAGTGGGCCTTTATTGTTTGAGCGGCGAAATCAATATAACAACAGAAAATTCTCCATAATTGCTCAAGTTTCTATTATTGCAGAATATTCCAGCAGCAAAACACTTCAGAAGAAACCTCCTGAAACACAATTCTGCTTTACAGAAGAAAACTTTTGGAGCAGATAAGTTTATGAAAGACTTAGTATTCTGAATAACGTAAAATCCAGGGGCGGTGTTATCATTTGATGGGTGGACTTCTACCACTACCAAACGAATACTATAAATTAGTGCAAATATATTTCATATGTAGTAATCAAGCAGAAGCACAACGAAGATGCACACATGTTGAAATTGGCTATTGTCATGTAGTTACATAAATATATAAATGTTTCACCATCAGCATAAATATCTTCACCAGGGCAGATAATCTTCCAAATGGAGAATATGAAAGGAAATACAATGCACCTGCCACAGATGAAATTGCTTTTCTAATGTCACAGCATGAACACCGTGACATTATTTTACAACTAAGAAGCGGATATTTGCACCGTATTTCTGAAACTCACAGAGCCTATATGTTCCTTCAATATCCATTCATTTTCTTGAATGACTCGGATGGGTGTCATTTTAACTATGGCAAAAAAAACAAAAAAAACGACAAGACACTGGTCGATCAGTAAGTAGTAAAAACTTCTATTCCTTTCATTACATGGTGCGTGATATTTTAATCAAATCTTACATTTGAAAGTCGTGATAGGCCAATTAATGCTAGATATGTATGCAAAATAGAAACAGAAATATTTAGCTTCATATGAAGAAATAAAAAAATAAGGATAGATGATTACATACACCTTCAATTTTCTGATGGTGACTACAATTATATTGGAAAGTAAATAATCTTGTCTTCAAGCTATACAGGAGGACGCCGATATCTGCACCATCGAACTCATGATGAAATGGCTTATATTGAAAATTTGGATGAGCATAACTTTTCCTTCCATTTACTTGTAATCCAAAGTGTCCTAAATTTTCAAATGAACTTTTTCAAAATCAACAATTTATGATCGCCATGATATAATTGTTCGAGTGTTCCATGTAAACAAAATAAATTCCTTTGGTTTCTCAAAGAACGAAGAATCTTCGATGAGCTTAATAAGTGTATCACAACGTTTGAATCACAAATGAGAGGACTTCCACACTTTCACATCCTGATTTGGTGAAAACTAAACATAAGATGTAATCAAAATATTGATCAAATCATTTCAGCTGAGCTGCCTGATAAGGGGACTACCCGGAGAACTTTGAAATCATTAAGTCTCAACTGACCATTTCTTAATGTGGGATCTTCAATCTAGATTCACCTTGTATGCTAGTTAAAACATGCATTAAAACATATTCAAAGGCTTATCTTCAGCAAACTCAGACTGATAATTATGGATATCCTGTTTACTGCAGATGTAAACCAGATCATAGAGGCATATCAGCAAATTTCAGAGTTCGAGTGCAGGGAATCAATGAGTAGTGCCATATAATATATTGTTATGTTAAATTCTAAAGGCAAACATTAATGTTGAGAGCTGCGGCTCTGTGAAATCCATCAAATACATCACCAAATATGTCAGAAAATGATAATGATATTGTTACTTTTGCTATTGGCGATGAAGGTGTGCGAGATGAAGTAAAACATTTTCAAACAGGACGTTAAATTTCGATTAATGGCGCTGTTTCTAAGATCTTTGGTTGTGACATACACATCACACCAACGATATCCAACAGTTGTAAACCTAGTTGTTCGTCTAAAAAGTAGACAGAGAGTATAATACACTGAGAATATAACTCATAATTTAACACAGATGCTATATAACATTACTACAAGTAAAAATCTATATCTGTTATAATTTATTTGATAAATATTGTGATATTCATCTCTTCAGACCGAAAGATTTTAAGAAGTGGAATCAATCCATCTAGATAGATATATCTGGATAAAAAGGAGAAAGGGGAAGAAATGTAGAGTGAAAAAAGCGGAAAGAAAAATGAAACAAAAAGAAAAAGGTGCAAATATGAAAAAAAACTTTAAAAATTAAGGGAAGAAAGAATGACAGAGCGTGAAAGAAAAAAGGAAAGAAGGAAGAAATAAATTATGAGTCAATAGTAAAAAATAAATAGAATGAACTAGAAAAATGTTTCGTTAAGCGTTAAGAACTATTTAATATCCCGGGTAAGGGAAGGAAGAGGGAAATCTGAGGTATAAGAGTTACAACAAATTGTCTAATAAATCATGTAATTTTAGATGACAATCATCATCACATAATGCAACCATCATAATTTTAAGCTAATAATAGTAATAATAATAATAATAATAATAATAATAATATATAATATAAATAAAATAATATAATATAATAAAATTGTATAATAAAATAAATAAATTAAGAAATAGAACTAATAAATTCAGATAATTGTGAAGAACAAATTTAGAATATAAAAATCCATAAAGATAAAAATAAGAAAGGCAATATTATTAATAATATTAAAATAAAAAAAAATATAAATTATTCAACAAAAAATTAAAATATGTAAATGATGTAGACATCAGCAAGACAGTCACATAAATAAATATATTTAGAGAACTATATATAAAAATGTGTGACAAACAGTATAACTACATATGCACATACATACATATGAACACACCATTTAAGATTTATCGCATTTTATCTGTTTATCGTCAGGTATGTTTTGAATAGAAATGTCAATGCCAAATCCGGAATATATGTATGCTACGGTCATTAAATCTATTAGAGGAAAGAATGTATACTATGTCGATTTCACTTTTTTTCGTGCATTCCTGAGGCAGTCATCGGTTCTAATATTAAAACAAGTAGCACTAACCAGAAATAAAGGAAGGGGAGTATTTCTGTATTTTATAAATAAAATGTCGCATCCAATTTTGGATGTTTGAATAATAAGTTATGAAATCATATATTGCATCTATAATCCTATGAAGAACATTTTTCACTTCAGTTGGGCTTGTAACGTTGAGTCGTTGTAACCAGCAAAGCGCAGGAGGGAGAATTGAATCTGGAGACTTCCTTCGTAGAAATAATCTTCGGAGAAAGCGCCAAATTTCCCATAAAGTATCACTCTCACCTCCACGCCACCGATAATGGCTTATGGAAAGTTATGGCTTGAATTTTCTTGGCAAGATATCGTCGAAGGTGTTGCTAGAAAGAAGTTGTATTAAACGGCGCTCTGCTTTTACACTCCGCCTCTATATTTTATTCTCATAGATTTAGAATAAAGCTTTACAAGAATTACATATTTCATAGCAATTTAATAGAAACATATTATTAGTAATACCCCATATAGTAATGTCTATGAGGAGAGACCGAAATGAACGTGACAAAACCCCGTAGACTCCAAAGACGGAACAGAGAAAGAACTACATGTTCTCAACAGCCAAAGAGGCGGAAGGGGGTAATGGTAGTCCGGTTGGCATAACCAAGGCGGACTTTGACAGTCCAAGGATACGACAGCCCAATGCAACCAGGTTTTCTGTTCTCGTATGTCTCAATTCCATTTGAACCGCGAGGGAGTCGCTTCTAAGAAAGTATGTGGATTTCTTCATTATGCAGAGTTATCTACCAAAATCAAATTCACGCGAATAGCTTCGTCAAAGCTCGTTGATACACAGAAATCACCGCCACCACCACCAGATGGAGAAAGGGAATAGCGAGATAGGAGACGATTCCCATGCTAGCAGGCGCCGATGAATACAATGTGTGTGTGTGTATTGTGTGCGCAAATAGGTTGTTTTCTTTTGTTCCCGAGTATATTGTTCTTCTAACGTGATAAACTAATCCCTGTTGCTCGCTCAGGAATAAATGTGTTCTTGCAATATCCACAGATCCAATCTGGGATCTCTACTCTGACTGGGAATACCTTAGTTACAGCTTTGGGGAGATATCGCAAAAATATATTTGGATGAATATTTAAATCAGCCACCGCATACAAACCACGGCCATGAGGATTTGTTACTTCGTGTTAGCACAAACATTGTTGACTTGAAAACAGTTTCGTTTTCTCAACTGAAGTCACGTGTTTTGTGGCAAACATTATGATGTATGATTTTCAGATGTTTGAATCGACGATTCAATTCGATTATATTAAGCAAGCAAATCACTGATATTCGAGATTTGATATCGGTATCGGAACGCGAATACTGTAACCAATTCAATTCTTTTATTCTGCTAATCACGTTAAATTTAATTACATTATTATATTGGATATGTAAAGAAAGATAAGACCTCTCTCTGAGCATTTAGAATGGCACCCATTTCATTACTAAAACGCGAATGCTATTTACAATCATTTTTAAAATATCCTGGATATATTTTATAAAATGTATACATATGGAAATTTGCGTGACATTTTCAACATCTTATGGATGATTTATCGATTAATACGGATAGTTAAGTTAAAAATATAATTGCACCAAAAGATTTTAAATTTAAAAAAAACATATCTTCACAGATTCATAAATTGTAAGGAAATTCTATGAATCAGATGGTATTTGTATTACATTAATCTGTGATATCCATCCCAGATCACGACATCAGTTACAGAACGCCTCATCCAGTCAAACGTTTGGGGTAATTCGATTAAATAATGTCATGTAACCACGGGTTGACCAATATAATGATTTCGTTATGAAATAAGGGTTTATTCTTCCATTTGCATTTCAATCGTTATTGGAACTGCTTGTCTATGATATAATAACACTATATTTCACAGACTGAAAGGAAGATTTGAAAGAAAAAGAATGTAAAAAAGAGTTTTATAATGCTAATACATGCACATATCGTAGGATTATAAAACTAATTTCTGTAGTTTACTGCTACCAGCAAGCAGAAACATTTTTCTCCCGATAATGGCCATGTTGGCCGAAACTAGTCGAGGAATCTAGATGAAATAATAATAATAAAAACATAAGAATATTAATCTACAACCCAGTGTGTCTGAAGATTTCAATTAATTTTTTAAATAATTTTTATCGTTCAATATATATATATATATATATATATATATATATATATATATATATATATATATATATATATATATATATATATATATATATATATATATATATATATATATATATGGAGGGTGCATGAGTGTGTATCTATAAACCCAGATTTGTCCCGCGCAGAGAAAATATAACATACATTTCCACAAAAGCAGAATGAAAAGAAAACTAAAATTTAGGGTCTTACATATGTGGAGATTATTCTGCGCTCCTAAAGATTCTTCTGTTTTTTTAGAGAAGCTATATTTAAGATTCCAGATTAGAGCGATCGGATATATCTTCTGTATCCCTAACGAAAACATATTCCGCATAACGACGATTCTTGACGTTTTTGTACGCGGACCGAAGATATTTTCCATATCTGGTGAAGATATATTTCCGTATGAAAATAGCGTGTCAACCTTGTAAGCTGCACCACGTGTTATCTGGTTGGAAGAGGCAGATTTTGAGCAAAACTGGGCCGGGCGACGCGATTTAATAAAATTTAATATAATTCCTTAAATATTACTGAAGGACTGCCACTTTTGACACTATGCAGTGACGACTGGTGATCCACGTAAAATATCCCAATCAAAGGTATATAATCGCATTTTGTATCCCTAGAGGTGTTTTATTCTTTTCCTGAAAAGGAATTACGAAAAAAACAAAATTTCAAAACATGCGACAGAAACCGTGGACGCCTTTAGAAGGAACACATTTTTCAAGAATACACACACACACACACACACACACACACACACACACACACACACACACACACACACATATATATATATATATATATATATATATATATATATATATATATATTGTTGTGGTAGGATCCACCTAATCTGCATAGCGGAGTACCGGCGATATAAATATGGTCGGTACCGGAAGACAGGGAGGCTAATCACGAGATCCAACTAGAGACTCTGCCCGACTGCGACTTAGTCAACACATTCTACAGGAACGGTCTTCCCAGAAATATACAGAAATACTATATGTAAATATTGTGTACACTTTCTTGTTATAATACATTCTTGTTCTAAGTACATTTTGTGTTGCATTATTATTCCATGCATTAGTCGAGATTCAACAATGAGTCAAGACTCAACATATATATATATATATATATATATATATATATATATATATATATATATATATATATATATATAACATTGCATTTTTATATACTAGTTCCAGTCATGGCTCTGATGGATTGAGGAAGTACTGGTTATATACAATGTGAAAACTGTTCTTGAAATCTCTGATATAAACAAGATTGGGAATTTGCACCTTGAATGTTGAAGTTGTTGATATTTTGGATTAATGGCGATTTCCAGATAGTGCTAATACGGTTGCTTAGAAAGACACTCATATTTGTTGAAGGAACAAATGAACCATGGTTTAAAAAGATGTGTAACACTTTTAAAACTTTTTTCTTATCATACTCAAGGAAGGAAATCAGAATTTTTTTTCAAATTAAAAAGAAAATATTTTAATGACGCAATTTGAGATCGGCGTTTTCTCTTCTTCATGAACACGAATAAAGATATTTAAGTCACTGTAATGAAGACATTTTATATTAGTGAACAACACTTTACCAGCAACGTTTAAGTTTAGAATTCCCTCTATATGCGGTTTCTTCAATTTCATGTGATGAAATGCAATATAATCAAATGGCAATGGGACAATGAACTAAATATATCAAAATATATGTTTCTTACAAATGTCTTTATATCATCTCATCATTAAGATGACACTGTTTTTTAATTTTTATCTAACTGCGTTCGTCTCTTCTAGCATAACTTTTGCATTGGTGTTAAATACTTTGGCATATGGGTTATTTTATATATTGTTAATAAATGTTTCTCAAAACAGTGGTTTTATATTTGTCTTCTATGTTTTGATCGACAATGTTCGTTTAAATATTTCCTATAAGTTTCGTTTTAATTAATCTGTTATTTTTTGAGATATGTAAGAAAGAACAATGTGTTAAATACGTTTGCTACCCACTGTATATATATATATATAAAGACACCGTTCACATTTATGGCCTTGGAGTTTATGTCCGTGAAAATCTCCTGCTTGCTAGGGAGCTCTATATTGCATCTCCAGCCCATTCGTCCACGTGTTCCCATCATACTCTACTAAACACAGTCCATTATCTCTTCTTTCTCTACCATTCCCCTTCCTCTTATGACTGTTGCATGATAGATAGTATCTCTAATAATATAGACAATGCTATCTGCTTACACCCGTTTGCAAATATATTGGTTTTCGGTGAATTGAATGCCCACCATGCCACGTAGCTTAAGTACTCATTTACTTACCTTGCTGGTACCCAAACCTTGAATTTCTCAATAACTCAAACTCCCACGCAAGTGGTGGACTTCCCCACGCGTTTCCCTAGTAAACCTGATGGAAACGCTAATAGTTTACATCTCTTTTTTAAATCCATCCCTGACTTATATCATCTTTGCCGTCTAGGCAAACCTGATCATTCCTCTCCTCCACTAACCAACAACTTTCTACCAGCCTAATATCTTTCTGTTAACAACGTGCGGGTTGGGACTTGTTCAGTGATTTCTTACGTGACATCATGAACGTTTTAATCTTCCTGTTCAAAAATTCGCGTCTGAGATCTTCTAGTTGAAAGGAAGCATTAATGCATTCATTCCAACAAAGAAATGCCAAATTAAATGCCGTTCATCTCCTTGGTTCTCACCTGAATGCTAGGCCGCTGCAGTCAACAGAACCACTTTTCCGTCTGTAGAAGAGCGACATGCCTGATTGCAACATACGTCCCTATGTCTCTGCTTGTAACGACTGCAAGCGTGTCCCCAGTGAAGCGAAGTTATTATTTGCTGACACATTGAAACAACGTATAGCATTTCGCAAGTTCGTAAAATCTCAATCCCTCTTCTGTTCAATCAACTCGATGTCCTGCAGATATGGTTAAAGGCATTGCTCGGAAAATCACTTCCAACTCAACGCTCGAATTATTTAGAGTAACCATACCTGATTTCCCCAATATGATCTTTTGGGTGATATATGCATAAGTACGTCACTTGTCTCAGACATAATCTTTTTCTAAATTAGACTCCCATATAGTAAGCGATGGAGACGGATTTACAGTAATCGTTCTAAAGAAATGTACTCCTGAGTTAGCACCAGTTCTCTTCAAACTCTACAGCTATGGCCTCCCTGCTTCCTACTTTCCAGGTTGTTGAAAGTCCCTTTCTGTAGTTCCAGTTTTTAAGAACTCTGGATAAATTCTGGCCACTCTAAAGATCGCCCTATTAGTCTCCTTACCGCTTTTCAGCAAAGTATTCGAGGCTTTAATCAATGCTAAAGCATCTTACCTCTCATGACGTACTCTCTTAATAAACAATATAGTTTAAATTTTACCAGGTGATGTGCTAACGGACATCACTGTATATTAATCTCTTAATAATAAGGGCGAAGCTCGAGCTGTGTCTCTAGAAGGGGTGTGACAGGGTTTCGCACGCTGGTCTTCTATGTAAGCACCAGCGCAACGGTATTAATGGAAGATGGCTTGATTTAAAATCCAGTCGTTCCTATCAAACCGTGAAATGAAGATCGTTTTGGACAGGCTCACTTCCAGATTCTGTCACACGAACACGAATGTCTCCCAAGGCTCTATCTTGTGTCCTACGTTGTTTCTGATCTTCATCAATGATCTTCTTGATGTCGTTAGTTTCCAAGTAGGCATTTGTGCTGATGACACTACCATTTACTCCTGTCTCAAAAACAAATCCCTCAGAGATGACAAAGTTAACCTAGCCGCTACTCTTGAAAGGATATTCCAATCTCTGGTTAATTCTGGCAGGAAATCGCTTGTAAATGTTAATGCCTCCAACACGAAACTGCTCTCATTTAATCACCTTAGAGAAACTTTTCTGCCTACCATCATGATGTCTGATGCTAAACTTATGAAGTGGAACACACCGAGACTTCTTTGCCTCACGTTTTCAATAGATGTAACTAATGCAAGGAACTTTGCCTCACTGTGTTGTGCCAGAATGTTTGTTTCCCGTCAAAGTCCATCTTATTACAAATCTCCCATCCGTCTGTGCATTGACTACTGTTTTCTTGGCTGGTTAGATGCTCCAGCTAATCATCTACAGGTTTTTGACACAACCCAAAGCAGTATCTGCAGTATGGTCGATCCCGATTTGGTATATCGGCTTCACTCACATTGTCACAGGCGTGACGTTCTTCCCACTGTCTTTACAACAAATATTTTTCATGGCGACTGCACTGACGATAACTTTTCCCTGGTACCCGGATTACGTGAGTTTATACTTGCTACTAGATTGTCATCTGGGTCCCACCTCGGTACTTTTGAATTTTCTATTCCGGCAGTTTCTTCTCCCGCATTTCCCGCTTGTGGAACTCCCTTCTCTTTCCTTGCTTCCCTGTTAACTGCATTCATCAAAAATTTATATGCAACATCAATCGCCATTTTATATTTTCTTGAACGCCTTTCAGTTTTTATCCTTTCATCGGTCCCTCCTATACACAAACTTTTCTCTCCCATTCATTGACTGTAACCCTCAACATAGCATTAGCATTTCCGTCTTGCTTGGTGTGAAATGATCAAACAAAATTATAATAGTAATCTATATAAATATGTTTTAAAACATTTCCCGGCTGTTTTGTACAACATGGCAACACAATTGTTAAGACAAATGGGACGGCGAAAAAACCTCAACGATGAAGAAATGTCGGTCATCATCCAGGAAAATGGTAAAGGCATATCTCTTCATGCCATTACGGAGAAGTTAGGTCGTCATGTGAACATGGTTAGACGATACCTTATGGAACAGTCGCCAAGGAAGAAACGATCCGATTGTGGGACCTCCAAGACTGTGACAGATAAGGATTTAAGGAATGTTATCTGCAAGTTACGAGAGAAATCAGAACAAAATAGCAAGGTCATTTTCACCGTCGCTGGACTAACTGAAATAACATAATCGGGACTAAGGCTAGCGTACGAGCTCCACTGAAACTGTCCGATTTAATAGGAAATTTAGGCTTCAGTCTGCTCGAAAGTACATGCCGTTGAACATGTGTTCTTTTCACTGACGAGTTCAGGGTGAATCTTGACGGATATGACAGTTCGGCATATGGCTGTGTCTATTTTGGTGATGAGCGTCACAAACGTTGACGACGTCAACATCTTTGTGGGGGAGTCATGGTCTGCTATCATTGGAAACGGAGGTGTTGGACGAGTAAGTGTGTCTGAATAGATCATATGACGGAAGCCGCCTACTGCAATATCCTGAAGGAAGACATGGATCCCTCGGTAGAGGATATAGCGCTGTCAATTCTAAGGACTCTATTATTCATGCATGACAACACCCTATCTCACTCTGCCAGGGTCACCCAAATATTCGTAGCCTCTTAGACATAAAAGTTGAAAGGTTTATTGTGTGGCCGTCAGCCTTTCATGATCTCAAACCTATCGAAAATCTTTGGTCCTTCATTAAACGAGAGGTTTATGCCAATGGGACCTGATTTTACGTCGAAAGATATCTTATAGACGACTATCAAATCAGCAGCAGAAGCAGTCCAATCTGCTACTATAAAAATAACATATTCCATGAATAATAGTAGTTTTAAAGTTATCTGACAAAATGGCGCTCATGTGGCCAAATATTTCATTATGTCAATAAGTGTTACTATATTATTAGCGTTTTCTGTTAAATATATACTCCAGGTATGCTTAGTAGGTATCATTATTCTTCATTTGTAGATGTGTCCAGAGGCTATTTTCCTTCAGATTCTATTAGCGCCCTTCATCCAAAACCTGTCTAAACTGAATTAAAAAAATAAATGACTTTACAGAGAATAATGAAAATCTAACAATGTTTTTTGTGTATTGTACAAACGAATTGGTAAATGATTTATAAAAATAAATTCACAGATAACCGGGAAATCCAAAATTTCACTACAAATGTTTTAGCGTGGCTAGGGGTATGTTTTACTAAATCTAAAATCGTCATATCCTCATTGGACCTTATGCATTCTCTTAATGATTATGTCGCTTGTCCTGTTAGTTCTCCACTTTTTGTAAGTACAGTTGCGGGCAAAATGCTCAGAACGGCATTGTTTTCGTCAGAAAAGTAGGTATAAGTTTTTATCAAAGTTGTATTATAGTCTATAATGTTCACAAACATTAAATACGATATTATTTCTTATTGTATGAGGTTTTGGTGTAATTTGAGAGGATAATACAAAAGTTATGGATAATTTAGTGATTTACTGCAAAACCTATGGTGGCCAAAATGATTAAAACGGTTGAAAAAGTAACAAAATAATAGAAAATGACAGAGAATACTGGAATTATTTAATACTTAGTGTGAAGCAATTTAGCTTCAATCACACTTTGACATTTTCGACTGCATGAGGAAATTAAATGTTCAATTTCTTGCTGGGGGATCTTATTCCAATCGTTCTGGAGGGCATTCCATAATTACCCGGTTGTTTTAGTATTTCTGACTTTCCAATGTTCTAGAATATTCCACACATTTTCAATAAGATTGACATCTGGGCTTTGAGCAGGCCAATACATAACAATAACCTTTTCAGCCTTGAGGACTTTCATGACCACCTTAGCTTTGTGACATGGGGCATTGTCCTGAATGAATATGGGTGGTCGCTTAGTTGAATTTCTCAGCACAGGCAAGGCATGATATTTTACATGTTGTTTATAAATCCTACATTTAACTTTCCATGTAATCGCACCAAAGGGCCCACACCATCTCCAGATATCATCCCCCAAACCATGATACTTCCTCTATCGAATTTAACACTAGTCTTAAGGCATTGAGGCGACAGTTTTTCACCTACTTTTCGACGAAGGTACCTTTTCCCATCTGAGCCAAATAACATAAACTTAGATTCATCACTGAAATGCACCGTTTGACATTTTTCTTGAGACCACAACACATGTTCGATTGCAAAGTTAAGACGACACTTTTTATTCTTGGAGCTGATCAGTAGCTTCATTTCAGGTACGCTTGCTTGTAGACAGTTTGTCGAGATAAAGTTTACTTCAGTACAATGCTCATTTCCCGAGAAACAGCAGAAGCAGTTTTAAAGCTGTCCTTTTTAACCGACTTTACCATAACACGACCTTCTCTCTGGGTCGTTTTTCTTGGCCTACCTGTAAAATTTCTTGCTTCACACGTACCACAATCATCGTAGACCTTAAGAATACCGTGAACAACACTTTTTGACTTGTTAACAATCTTTGCAATAGACCCAATACTTAAATGATCCTTCTTTCGAAGCTTTTCGAAGCTGACGAATTAGTAACGGAGTAAGTGGCATTATATTAACAAAGTACACTGCAGATATTCTTACTAATGTTAAGTAAACGAACCGCCACGTAAACAAATTCAATAAAATTGAGTTCGCCGGTTAAATATACTAAAACACAAAGTAAAAGCAACCGTTCTGATCATTTTGGCCGCTATAGGCTTTGCAGTAAATCACTAAATCATCGATAACTTTTGTATTATTATCTCAAATTACACCAAAATCTCAGACAATAACAATGCATATCGTATCTATTGTCTATGAAAATTATAGTATATAAATCAACTTTGATAAAAACTTATATCTACTTTACTGACGAAAACAATGCCGTTCTGAACATTTTGGCCGCAACTCTACATCCGTTTATCTGTGAAACACATTCTATTTCTGCTTATTTTCCATTGAACCATTCCGCTTTAGCCTGTCTGTATTTGTCACTTATTTCTTTGTGTTGTGTTCTATATTTTGTTCCGTATCTTGGCATTGTATTTTATCTCCGTTACATAACGTTTAGAATCTCATCTGAACTCGATCATTCTTTTCTTCTTCGTCTATTTTCATTTGGGGTTGTCTCGTTGTATCTCTGGTTTTACTAAAGCTTCTCTAATTCCATTGCACTTGGAGTTTCTAATTTCATTTTGTCTGTTGTAGCAGCTTTTCATATATTTCTCCTTCAAGACACGCTAGTATTGAAATTTTGCTGCTGCTGTCTTAGCCTTCTTCAATTTCTGTAGTTTTATTCTAATTTTACAGATAACTGGGAGATAATTGCTTCCGCGATAGACACTTGGATATGTTTTACAGTGAACAACTACTTTCCTGAATCTCATTTTTGTCACTGTGGAGTCGATTTGATTTTTCGTTTGTTCGCCTGCGTTTCTCCGCCTGCGTTTCTCCATGTCCATATTCGCCTTGGGTGTTCTTCGCCATCCAACTGGAGGCATTTTTCTCCGCGTTCATTATGGATTCCTATTCCGAATTTTCCAAGTATTTCAATATCCATCTCGTCGACTAATTTTGCATTCTTATCGCCCAAAAGACTTATAATTTCTTTAAATTGCTTGACTCTATCTCTGGCGTAGATTAGAACTGATTCCCGTTTTATGACAGAAATTAAAAAAACGCCGGAACTCTCAAAAACAATATGGGTGAACGCTTGGGATAATATATGCTGCAAACTCGAGTGCGCGCCTTAGTCTAATGGATAACGTAATGGATAACGGCTGGAAATAATAAATCGGATGCTGGATCGCGAATTCCGGTCACTTCGTTACATGACTTTACGCTCAAACATACTTGTAAAAATAATAATCTAATTATTCTATCCAAGCTATAGGTTAAATAATAAACATTCTGTCTGAAAATTATTAATACTTCCAAAAAATTGTTAACACAATAGTATTCACACAGAACGAATTATTCTTACCATCCAAAAGTAGGCTTCTGCTTTCAATGACCTACACAATGTTGAAAAGTCGTAAAGAAAAACAATCAAGCAAAATGATATTTTTAAGTAGATTTTCTCGAAACTGTACAGATTTATTTAAATAGATCAAAAAAGTAAATTTCCTGAATTAATAATAATAAACATTAGAAATTTTCAAATGTTTCTCTCATGGAAGTTCTATGTACTTATATCTTAGGTATAAAATAATGCAATTATAATGTTCAAACAGGGCAAAAAATAGAATCTATAAAATGATATTCTTTATGTTAATAAATAAAATATCCTTGAACAAACATATTGAATGCTACTAGTAACTGATTGCAACTTCAAATTTCTATATACTTTTTGAGCTCCTGCATAAATATAACCTAACTACTACAAAAATAAAAAAATAAAAAATTGAAAATATTTCGCCTAAACAATGGCATCAAACGTTATATGTTTTATTTCTTCCAAAAGGTCTTTGCGAACCACAACTAGATGCATTTGGAAATAATGCCGAGAAATTGCAAGTATTTTTTTAAATAAATATCTAATGTAGATTTTTTCCACGCAAATCTGAAAGAAAATAATGTTTTATGCAATTATGCAAAGCCCAATTCTCAGCAAAAATTATTTTTACAATTTTATTGAATTACCTTTGGTAAGTTTCAGAACCACTTTTCACTGTATTCGCGGTTGATATTGCATGGTTATTGTCTTTACCGAAATAACATCTTTTGGGATTTTTGTTTATGTAACGGTCGAAAATTTCGGCAGAACCTTCGCGAAATTTCAAATATACACCATATATGGAAGCGGAAAAGCGCTGAAATATAGACTCAAGTGATACCATAACGGGGGAATGACCTATTCGACATAGAATGAATGGATGTTTAATGAATAATTACTGAAAATCTCATTTTAATCGAATAATTCACTGATTTTTATAAATTATAACATCTTGAGGTTGCTTATTTTTCATTCATTATCCATTAAGAGCATGCAATTTGTGGATACCTATTCTATCAAGAGGAAGCTATCCATGAGAACTGTGCATATTGACAAAAACACTTTTAGAAATATATTAAAAAAAACTGTATAAATTTTTAATTCTGTACATCATTGTCCATCGATCACGTGACAATGCCAGTATAACATCCAAGATCGAATGGACAGGCAGAAAAATTCGTGGATACATTTAAACGAGCGTTGAAGAAAAGTCTAGGCGTGGACACGAATGAAAGAAGTATTCAGAAATTTTTGGCAGTATATAGAATCACGCCAAACCGGAATACGACTTCAAGGTTATTGCCAGCAGAGTTAATGTTTTCGAGGAAAATACGCTCTGTGTTCGACAGGCTGTTGCCTAGTCCGGCGAAAAAAACTACTAAAAATGAAGCCAGGTGACAAAGTTTTTTCCAGAACTTTAGGACTGGAAAAATATATAGGGAAAAAGGAATGATAACCAACAGAATTGGACAGGTCATATATGACATAAGAGGGGAGACGTTTCGGTGCAAAAGACATTGGAATCATTTGAGACCCAGACACACTACAGAGGTCACGGAAAATACCGAAGATATTCCAATGGAAGTTTTGTATGACGCATTTGAAATTCCCGTTCCAGTAAGTCAACATTCGCCAATGGAGGTATCCCCGTCCTCAAAGCCAGAGGTACCAGTGTATCAAACGCTACCACTGTAATGAGGTTTGAGGCGAAAAAGACTGGGGAAAAAAGTTAATCGATTAAGACCAGACCCTACAAAGAGAAAATATTGAAGCTAAACTTCACGGGAAAATTTAGCTCAGGGGGAGGTGATGTAATGAATATGCATGCACCTGGGTTCCCCCTCACAGTAATATGATTGGCTGGTGTCAGCCATCAATACAGACTGATGTAGAGGCACGGAGACGCCCAATGGTCTACGTCATTGGAAGAATTCTATTGGCCTACGCCAATTGCCTACGAGTAGAACAAGTACCAGTCGATTACGGCTATCTGCTAGATTGTCCTACTCGGTTACAGTAGCCGAAACCACTTAGCTACTTCGAACAAATATATCCCTTTCCGGGACATATCAGAATATATATTTTATTGCAATTTTCATTATTTTCATTTTAAGTGCATTTACCTCAGCTATGAGAAGTGTTGGCATTTCTTATTCAGTTTATTATTTCCATTGCACAGTTAAATATTTGTGTAATATTAACATTTCTTTACTTCTCCTTTTTTGTTTTGTTTGCGATGTTTTATTTTGTACGTTTACTCACAAATATTAAAAATCATTTTGTCCTGATATAAATAAGACAAATACACACAGAATGTACAACAGTCGAATTAAATAGAAATATGTGAGCAAATAACGCGTGATATTCGAGGTCATACATGTGCTAGGCCATCTGTGTTAGTGTAAGGTATGCAGGTGCTGTGTTATCTCAGGCTTAATATATTAGAGAACGAATATCCCTTTAATCAACCCAGCTCTAATTTTGTTTCATATTTTATTTTTCTTGGTCTTTTTTCATTCTATACGGTATATATTTTTAATGTTTTTTTTTGTTTCGTTTTTTATGTAAAAAGTTGTTGTGTTCATTATCCTTCTCTATTTATCTTTATCTTAATTTGAATTTGAATTTTAATATTTTACTTAGGACTCTTTCTTTGTTTTTATGTACAGTGTCCCTCAGCATTTTTGCTATTCATTTAACTTCTAAACAATGTTTGACATTTAGTATCCCTCCCAGTTCACCGTCTGTTATCCATTTATAAAAGTTTGGTATGTAATACTGTTTCCATCTCTCTATTTCAGTATCTCCTGTGATTGTCGAATCACCCACACACTCTCTCCGCAATATCTGTACTAGAATTGATAACTAACTTTGTATCCCATGGAAAAGTGACTTTTGCTTTCGTTTTCATGTAAATTTCCTCATTGCTCATATGATCCAAATGTGGCTTCCTAAGTACTTTTTCTATAGAACAACATTTCTTTTGACGAGGTTTCCACTTCCTCTTTAAAGGAATTGTTCCGCATTCACTGACATATATGAGGTTTGATATTACATCGCATTTGCGTCTTATTAATTCCATCGATTTATTTTTGCTTTTTAATTACTGGAAGACAGCTTTCGCTTTTACCATGCGCATTCCGTTCTTTAACTCCCACTCTCACCATTATTAATAATTTTCCTATTTCATTTTTCACTTAATGCTTTTCTGTGGATTCTTCGTTTTAGTGGCATTTCTGTTAAAAGTTTACCATTATATGTATAATATGACATAAACAATTTGGTAATTAAAATTGCGATAATAATGGTGCAACATATATGGGAAATTTCCTGTGTCGATTTAAATCACATTCGTTTTAAGCCAGACAGCCTTTCTCATCTTCCATTAAATTATTTTCCAAATCATTCTAATCATGTAAATGAAAGATTTTCTGGCATATTCTTTAAGATTCACTTAATTTGCACGACCTTTGCTACATACATGCATCTGTTTAATCTCACTTACCTGAGGGTATCTTTTTGTACCGCATCCTTTCATCAGACTATCTGAGATATATATATTTTATATATATATATATATAGTCAGCGTGTAAATTAGGAGGACAACCAAGTTTCGCTTCAATTTTTCGGTGTCTTCAGGCAATTTCTGTGAATTAATTTTGCGAGGCTTTGTTTTTTTTTTTGTTTTAATTAATAAAAGCTTATTATTTAAACTTTGACTATTATTTTTAAAAAATAATAATGAACTATCCTTATATCTGTGCATTATATATATATATATATATATATATATATATATACACACACACACTCTCTCTCACACACATACACGCACGCACACATACATACACACACACGCATATATATATATATATATATATATATATATATATATATATATGTAGGTATGTATATATATATATATATATATATCATAATTTTACTATTTCAAAATATGTTTTCATCGCGACACAGTAATTACTATGTTTCGGAACTAAAAATTAAAATTAAATTATTTGTTCCTTTCTCATATAATGTTGAATAACGTCACAAAAATGATTTACTTTTCTAATCAAAGTAGTATTATATTTAAGAGTTTAAGTTGGAGGGGGAATAAGATTTTAAAATTTGTCGGCCGGTTTGCATGCAAGGGGGTCGATCTTCCTGGGCCTTTTTGTTGGACGGACGGTCCTGTCCGCATTCTTGACATCCCGACTTCCAGTTACAGAGAAATTTGTCAGAATAACAGGCAAAGTTCGGCGCGATGGTCGAGACTTGGCGCCGATTGAGGCTGTCCTTGAAGGGCAGGGCTGAGGCGTGTGCCACTTACGGCTTTCCTCTTGGCCTTTATCGAGTATCTGTATTCCACTCTGTAAAAAAATAATGAGTCGATCGAGCGCCTACTCTTCCCACTATCGTTAGTGGGGACGCAATCATCATGTCGACAGAGTAGTCTGTGCCCATGGGGGTCTGGGGATGCCGCACTTGATATGTCACAAGCACGCTTGGAGGCTGGCTATCCTACGCCATGCATTGACAGGGTATTCGCTTTTAGCGAGCATTGTGAGGGTCGCGTTCCCTACCCTTACTATCACCCCACCATCTCGCTGGCTGAGCGCCGTCTTAAGCCCCTGGATCAATCGGATTTCCTTCTCGAGAGTCGATCGGCCTTGAAGTAGTTGCTCAGTTCAATGGTCTTTCTCGGCCTAGAAATTTCTTCTATCGTGAACAAGTGATGGGGATCACGAGTGATCTACTACGTGCCAAACTCAGCTTGATGACGGACGAGTTTCGCTCATTTTGACCTTGTGCGTCAGCGGTGGATTACCACATCAACCATGGTTTTTCGCTTTCCTGGTTCGGATTAGGTTATGTCTCAATGACATGGACTACATATGGGGTTTGGCGGATTTTCCAGACTATGAACGATGTAACCTTGGCTTAGAGAGAACGGTTTCGCATGCCATCTACCACTTTCCTCGGGTTCGACCCTTATGGGACTATGTCGACAAGTTGACGGCCCATATCGCTCCCGACAAGCTCGTGCTCATTGATCGTACGTATGCTTGTAACAAAGTCTCGCCCCTGTATTCTGGGGTGAAACGGATGGTGTTTCTATTTTCCCTCGTTACTGCTAGATTTAGTTTCTTCAAATCTACACATTTTTTTTATTTCTCCGTTTATTTTTATTATGGGTATTATAGGCACACATTAATCCGTTGGCTCTGTAACCTTCTCAATAATTTCCTCGTTTTGCAGTTTATTCAATTCTTCTTTCATCTTTGTTAAAATATGACATGGAACTCTTCGAGCTTTTGTTACAGTGAGGTAAAGTGTTTTTTTTCTGCATTATTTTATCTATGTTTCCATTCATAGAAAATCGGCGTCAAATGAAGTTCCCTCTTCTATTTTGTCTAAACGTTTTACTAAATTAATTTTATAGCAGGTTTTCTAAACAATAAGCTCCCACCCCCTTTGCACAGTTAATGATGTGCTTATAAACAATATTTGACCTTATATTTTTGTATAACATTATTAAATTTCCCAATGCATTGGACTATTCCTCCCGGATTTGTGAAAATGCCATTTGCTGTTTTTGTTTTTTTTTTATTTCTTTCTCAGATTTTTGTAAGTTTTGGCTGAGATAAGGTTTATGTTATTGCTCGTGTCAAGTTTTAAACTCACTGTTATTTTACAATTTTAAAAATGTTTATAACACGGATAACTAAAATCTGTTCTGTTAGTTCGCCTGAAAAACATTTCTTTTCTTCCTTTATTGTATCGTATTAGTTCTGCAGGCTACAGTGAAATGATTCATGTCACCATATTTCTGGAAGTTTTTCTCTTCCATTGAATTTTTTTTTAAGTACGGCAGTTGTCTCTGCTATTTTTCCATTTTTTTATTTTGCTGTATATCATCGGATTCTATGGGTTTTTATTTCATTAACATTTTTCCTGTGTATTTCATCCTTTTCATAATTTATTTGCTCACTGCTCCTGGCCATCTGCGGAGGTTTCTCGAGTCTCAAATCAGGAATTAACACTCGGAGTGGTCGTTATTATGAAACACTCTCTAATTTGGACATTGTGCTTTGGAAACTCACATGCTTCTGCTAAATCGTGAAATGAGCGAATATTTTCAACTGATTCTCCTGGTGATTGAAATGCTACTTCTCTAGTATGAAAAATGTATGGTAAAATTCTGGCTATATTAAGAATATGCAAAATCAGTGTAAGCGAACTGCAGATAAGTCAGGTTCAGTAAAAGTTGAATTCGAAATACATGATTCATGCGAGTTCCAGAAAATATCTAACATAATTTTCAATCGAGGCAAAAAGTTAGTGCCATCTATCGTAATTAGTCTATTTGTTCTGATAAAATATCAGTGCATTTTCTTAAAACACTCAGCCCATATTTATCTCCAAACTTGTAAAAAGCATTTTATCCGCTACTTTAAGGTGACAGCTGTCTCGACAGTTTTAAACAATGCGGGTGAGTTTTAATCCTCGTTTCTAAATCTCCTTGGTTTCATTACAATACGACATTGAGTATATCATGAAAATGAAGGTTATGGACCCCCTCAAGAGAAAAAAATACCTCGTTGGCGATAAGCAGAACAATAAATACAAACTGAATACTATTACATTTTGAGAATTAAAAAATGTGGTAAGAGAAAATAAATTGAAGACGCAAAATTCGAATAAGAAATATGATTCCTGTACAAAATAACTCTGACGGATACCCGGTATAGATTTCGAAATGTCAAGGCACAGAGTAAGAATAAATTACCCACCTACACAAAAAACATTGTAAAATAAATGATAAATATAAAAGATGATTGAAGGAACATTATGAAAACAATTTCCAACTCGAAAAAGTAGTGAAATGAAGGTAATTAAAAAAAAACTGATATATATTACCTGTCATTACAAAAAAATTGATTATTCAGTAAATATAAAACGTCAGTATTAAATAAGTTGATATAATTAGCAAGTTCTGTTATAGGACAAAAAGTTAATATATTAGATGTCGATAATTATTCTACTGAACATAATTCCACGAAAAAAATTAAAATAGTGTTTTCCAATATCAAGAATTTGTGAGACAACGAATCAGTACATATGGCAAATAAAACATGTTAAACTATCATATATCAAGAATGAATCAATAAATTGTAGGGATATTTCTATTTTAAAAATGTATGAACATTTTCAGGAGAAATGTAATGATTTCAGTGTTTTAAGATTTGTTTTATTTCAATTGAAAAGGTTTTTTACGTATGTCCATTCATGAGACACAGAATATATGCTGATAAGGAAAAAAGTGCTATATTCAGGTATATATGTGTAGAAGAAGAGAAAGGAAAGACAAATATTGTCTGGTGTCATTTATGTTTACATATGTGACAGCTGTCAGAACAAGATTGGTATAATGTCACTGACGCCTCTGCAGTCCCAGCTTTTGATTCGACGGAATATTACTGTCAACCACTGTATTTGATGTTGTTTATGTTTTAAAATGTGGAGAGTGTTTGAGATTTTAAATTTAAATAAAATCATATTAATTCTTTTATTATTTTGCATGAATGGACAATTGATATGGTCTCTACTAAGCCCAGTGTGATCTCATGGGTTTAACTGCAGGTAATATTATTCGACTTGAATGCATAGTAGTATTTTTTTTATTTCCCCTTGGTTGGTATTATTTACAATGTCTTCTGTTTTCAGAGATTTTTGTGTGGCGATAGTTTGGTGTATAGCTCCAACACCTTATTTCCAGTCAGTATTGATTATTTATAACTTAGATTATTGTACACGAAATTTTACCGCGTTAATTATAGGCAAATCAATATAATCGTGATGAAGTTGGTATTAACAACTCATATTGTTAACCCTTTCAGGATATATTTATGAAGAGAACAAACAATTTTTTTAAACTTACATATTCTCTCCTTATTAAATATGTATTTAAAACGAAAATGAAATTTATTTATTATTCAAAATGATTATGTATTCTATAATGTATAGACGACTGAAAAATATATTTATATCACATAATAACCCTATATTTAAATATATGATTTGATTCATTATTCGCGCAATAAATATTTGCCGAAATCATGTGAATCGAGTAAAAAATTAAAAAAAAAAACATAGATTTTAAACAAACAACTAATGCACGTATTATCAAAAGGAAATTATGTTGATGTGCACACATTGAAAGGAAAGGAAAAGTATTAAAAACTTGGCTATTAAGAATGTGCTTGTTTTGCGTGGGATACGCGCGTATGTGTGTTATCCTGCGATTAGACTTCAGTAGTCAGTCGATAGAGGAAACCAATGTGACCCTGTGGTGACATCCTTTTTTACATCCAATTACATATTGAAGCAAGTAGAAAAAAAGGAAAGAAATATTTGTCATCCTATAGAACATAAACGGCCCCATCTAATGGACATTAGATGTCCATACATGTCAAGTATGGTAACCTCGTTCAATAACTTTTCTAAAACTTTTTCCTACTTTGAGTTTCTATCGATCATAGAACTAGTGCAAATCACAAACATCGATGCTCAAAAATAATTTCACGACAACAAAACTTCAAAGATCACAGTACATAATAAGGACATATATATAGAGGGGGAGAGAAAGAGAGAGTGAATATATATATATATATATATATATATATATATATATATATATATATATATATATATATATATATATGAAGAAATATAGTCTTAACATGTGCTATATTTATGAGATAAAGTGGCCAATATCAGAGATAGATCGTGTGTAAATATAAAAGTGAACATAAAAGTCAACACTTAGAGGCGACAATCTGTTTCATGCTAGATTCAATCGTCAGGCCACGAGTGCTGTTATTTTTCTCGGCTATTTATATATACAGGTCAATGGTGCATTTTGGCAGTTATTTTACCGAAAGTCCTTTATTTGTGTATTTATTTGGGTTAAATTAGTTTGCTTGTTTTTATTTATTTTTATTTTTTTATATCTTATCTTATATATTTATTTATTTTTTATTTTTACTTTGATCGGTGTTTTTATTAACGTGGTAAAATTTGTTTATATAGCTTATTTAATAGTTTTGTTTTTGTTTGGGAAGATAATTAAAGCTATTTGTTCAATTTTGGGGTTGATTGTTGTGGTTTGTTCTAAGTATTATTTTGGCGGGAACAGTTTTTAATTTCTTTACTACTTCATGTATTTATTTGGGCTGATTATCTTTATTTGTTTTTTCAAACGGCTAGTTTATCGGTGCCGGTTGTTAGTTTATTTATATATTTGGATGTATTTAAATCAATGTATTTTATTTGTTATTATTTATATTACTGTATATTTTCTCTTTTTGGTTTTCGTTTTTTAAGTAACGTAGTATATTATTTTTATTCAATTTTTTTGTTGTTATATAACAGTTATAGTTATATTTTTCGTCCGATTTTTGGTTTGATTTCTATAGTCTAAATAATAATTTGGTCATAATAGTTTGCGAATTTGTTTATTATTTACTTTATTTATTGGTTTTGTTTCTTATTTTTTATTCTATTTCGTCTATTCTAACAGGTGTGATTTGGTAATTTCTTTGGATTAATTTATTTTGCTTATTTTATTGTCACTTTGTTTATTTATTTATTTTTCCATTTTCGATTTTTAAGTAACGTAGTAAAAAATTGTTTTTATGTCTGCATTTTGACATGAGCTCGGATCTTTTATTTAATATTTTGTTTCGGTCTGGGAAGGTAATGATAGCTATTTTTTCCTCTAAGCAAAGTTTTCAAGTTTGTGATTGGTTGTTGGAGGTTGATGATCTTTCCTTATTTTCCAATATATTCTAGGTGTGGTGTGCGTTTTGTTTTTAATTTCCTAGACATATTTAGAAAGCATTGTGCTGTTCGCATATTTACTATTTGTGAAAGATGTTTTGTGTACAAAATTTCTCTGTTTACCGGGTCCTTCGGTTACTCCTATTTATACTTTTTCTTCATTATCTGGTGATTTTATCGTGGCTTGGTATATTACGTTGTTTTGTAAATAGTTACGGTTTATTGGACCTTCGTTCTTCAGTCTGCAGTTGCACGTGTGTTTAATTTGTTGGTGCTCTTTGTTGATAATTTTCCTGCTGGGCTTTTTTATTATTTATCCCATGATTTCGGCGCAACTGTAGATGATTTTTACTGTGTTTTTGTTGAATATTCTGTGTAGGGTGCTTGATTCCGGGAGGTGTTTGTGTAAAAGTTTGAAGAATATTTTTCCTATGTTTGTTTTTACGTTTTTGCTGTCCGCTGCGTTGAACCATATGATAATTCTTTTCCTGTTGGCCTTTTTTGTGTTCTGTGGTGAGTACGTGAATGTTGCTTGGAATCCACTATATTTTAGTGGTGTTTCGTATTCTTTCTTAGCTTTGTTAAATATAGATTCATTGAGGGAATTGTCGGAAAACCTGCGGTTAAGTGTTTTTGGTATCTGTTTGAGTATAGAAGTCGGGTGGTGTGTATATAGAGTTGTTTATCATTGGCTTTTCTGTATGGTTTGTATGTGCCTTTTCTTAGGTTGAAGGTAACATCTAGAAAATATACTTCGTTTAGGTTAGTTTTTATATCTTTGTCGAATCCGTTATTTTTGAAAATCTTTATTATTGCTTTTCTAGTTTTGTCTGTGTTTTGTTTGTAACAGTTTCTTAAGATTATGAGACCGTAGTCCCTGTGTCATTTCTATCGATTATTTGGCTTGTTCGTGTAGTAAGTACATACCTACGATTTAGCATGTCTCTGTCCCGTCAAAGCTTCCGATTTTAGTGTGAAATATCCCATCTTTCTTTATCCATTCTTCTTCATGGTGAAATAGTAATGATTTACGGGAGTGTTTAATGATGTCGATTTCGTTTGTTTTTATTATTATTTGTTCCTGAGCTAAGTTAATGGTCTTATCTAACATGCGTTCTGTTATGGATGGGTAAAATTCTTTTATGTCTAATTGTAGGAATTGGCAATTTTGTTTGTTATTTATGCTGTGGAACCAGTCAATAGTTGGTTTTGTGTTTTTCCATTGGTTTACTCGTAACTTCTTCCTAAGTTCAGAATTAATTCTTTCTAGTATCGTTTTACTTATTTTACTTAGTTCGCTTTTTGCTGGGTTTATGAGTCTGCATGCAGGGTTGGTTTTGAAATTTTCTTTGTGGTCTTTTAGTGTGATAAAGGCTTGCGACTTGCTGATGCAACTTATTCGGTCACCTAGGTCGAATTTATGGGCGATTTCTTTAACTTCCTTATTGATATCATGTTCTATTGTTTTAGGTGCTTTTTTGTATGGTTTGTTTATGTTGTTCTTGAGTAATTTATTGTGCGTAGGAGGACTTAGTTTGTATAAATGTCTTCTCTTGTCGGCTGCAATAAATACATTTGCTGAATTGTTATTTTAGATATACCTTCTTTTATTTTTTAATGCATCTTGTTTTTTTATGGGTGTTTATGTTTCTAACTAGGTCAGTTAAGTCTTCTTTGAAGTCATCTAATTCTGTTTGTTGCGGAGCACACATTTTGTTTTGAAGCCGTATTTTTCTTTCAGTGCATCTAAATCGAAAACCAAAAAGAGAAAACATACAGTGTAACAAATAAATAATATCAACTAAAAGAAATTGATCTAAATTTATAAATACATTCAAATATATAAATAAAATAACAATCGACACCGATAAACTAACCGTTAGAAAAAACAAATAAAGATAATCAACCCAAATAAATACATGGAGTAATAAAGAAATAATAAACTGTTCCCACCAAAATAACAGTTAGAACAAACTACAACAATCAACACTGAAATTGAACAAATAGCTTTAATTATCTTCCCAAACAAAATAAAAAATTAAATAAGATATATAAATAAATTTTTACTACGTTAATAAAAACACGGATCCAAATAAAAAAAAAATAAATATATAAGATAACAAATAAAAATAATAAATAAAAATAGATAAAAACAAGCAAAATAATTTAACCCAAATAAATAAACAAACAAATAAACGACTTCCGTTAAAATAACCACCAAATTAGACTACCCACAATGTACCACTGACCCGTATATATAAATAGCCAAGAAAAAATAACAGCACTCGTGGCCTGACGATTGCATCTAGCATGAAACAGACTGTCGCCTGTAAGTGCTGACTACTATGTTCACACACAAACACTCACACACACACACACACACACACACACACACACATATATATATATATATATATATATATATATATATATAGAGAGAGAGAGAGAGAGAGAGAGAGAGAGATTTAAAAGGTGCTCAGCAATTGCAGAATCATGAGTATGTGAAAGCCGGGATGTCACAGGCTCGTGTCTATCCTCCTGGCTCGGTACATGATGGGCGATCCTACCATCCAAATTCTGGATAGTCTTGCCCACAAAATCGATCTCACATCAACATTCATATTGATATATTACCAAACTTTGTTGATTGGTAGACAAGCCATGCTCACGGCAAGTGCTGGAAAGCCTTCCTAGTTGGAAAAAATACTTCGGACCATAACGGCATTGAAACACCGTTTAATAGAGTTTGAATTTTTTTCAAGATAAGTTTGACTCCCAGGACCAATCACCCGGAGCCTCACATGAACATGACCCTTAGAAGGACACTATTTATTCTTGTGGATTCCGGAATGAAACCCGGTATCAAACAATAACAAACACCAAGAATGAATATAGTAAAATAAATATATTAACTTAATAATACAAACTGGTAATACAGGTTAGTAGTTCCAGGAATGCGGTTTAGTAGGAAAATATATATAAGGTCTTTGGTATCGACGTATCGCTGTATGACATCTTACTGGGTCTACGTGCTTGTTACTGTGACTCTTGCCGCTACGTTATTCTTCTCGACCGACTCAACGTTCCACTACTACTCTACTTGACTCTTCGGGTATTCACTGGTAGTAGTATATGTATACCTTTGGTGAGTCCATTTGTGTGAAAAGGGGAGAACCCTCCACCCCCCGTCTTAAATCCCTTTTAGTGGGAGTTAGTATTTTTTCTCTTATAGTCGATAATCAGAGGTTCGGTAGATTTTGTGTTTGACCTTGTAATTTCTGTGTCATCCTGAAGTCTTTGAATCTCATTTAGTATTAGGTCAATATATCTTCTGTGGATAGACTGTTCGCTTTGTACTGTGTACATCACATTTCCTAGTCTGTTAATTATTGTACAAGGTTCGAATGATATCTTGAGTACTATAGGTGTGTGCCGGTTTTTGTTATTGTTCGGCAATAACTTATCACACACACATACCGTATTCTGCGGGCAAACGGAACGTCTCGCTTCTTTTTTACTGCTGGTTGGATATTTTCTATTAATTCAATTCTAGCGGCAAACTTCTTACCTCGTCCCAACCGCTCGAAAATACTTCGGGACATTGATTATGTAATTCTTCCTTTAACTTAGTCGCTTCTGATAGATCGCACTTTATCTTCTTACAAAAAGAACTGATAGGTAAATCCCATACGTCGAACATTTGTATCCAGTCCGTGCACAGCAGATTTTCTGTATGTTTCATTACGAATATCTTGAGTTTTTCTGTTTTTCCCTGGAATTTCACCTTTAAGATCACTTCTCCTTCGAATTTTATACGCTTCCCGGTAACAGACTTAGCAATTTTCTGTGTATGAATCATGGTTTGTCTATTAAGCTTTCTCCATATCTGTAGGGTAATCATTGTTAAATCCGAACCTGTGTCTAATTGTAATTTAATCTTTTTTTTATAATTTCAAGTTCAATGTATTTTCTTATGTTAATATTGTCTTCGTCGTGGATTCTAGTAGCTCATATCTTACTAGTAAATTTTCTGTTTCTACATTGGGATGCCTTGTAATCCATTTCTCCACAAGCTAGACATTTTTTTTATATTTAAAACGACAACACTTATTTCAGTGTAGTCCTCCACATCGATAAAATGCAGATGGGGGAAGCTTATATTTGCTTTGATTGTTGTCATAATTTGACTTATACGTTGTACTCTTTCCATTATTATAGAATTTTTGTTTTCTTTCCGGGGACGGTAAAAATATTTTTTCGTTACTATAGTATTTTTGTTTTCTTTCCGGGGAGGGTGAAAAAAGTAAACTTTTGTTCAACTTACGTATATGTGCTACTCCTAACTCTTCGATATCCTTCGAGTCTTTCTTTATACTTAGGCATTTTTGGCAGTCTCCTGGTAATTTTTGAAGTGTTAATCCAGGGTCATTTTGTAGCTTTGAAAGCATTCATTTGCGCATTTCACTATCCTTAGTTGAGACTAACACTTGTACAAAAATAAGACACTTCAAAATTGTCCGGAGTAAATTCTGCCAACTTGAAGTCATCACAATGTTTGTTTTTACGATTGCGGCGAACCTGGAGTGGTCCTCCTTTTCGTCCTTTATGAGGTTAAGACATTTGCAATTTTTGTGAAATATTTTCGTCTTTGGACTGAAAAGCTCTGTAAGGCATGTAACTGCTTGTCAAACGTTAACTCATTTGTCTTTTTGGCAAGATGTAATCCACAAAGTGTGTCTATTCCTCTGTTCCTAATTGTCTGAGTAACAGACGTAGCTTCTTTGCTTCTGTCCAGTTTTGACAATCGATGTTGAAGATGTGTTCATGACGTCAGAATAGTCCCCGAAATTTTTATCCTCTTCAAGGGAGTAATTGAATGTTTCTATCGTATTCCACACTGCGTCTTGGGAAAAAGTCGCCTCTTTTTCGTTATTTTGTTGTTTGTTACCCGCTACCTTTAATATTAGTTCCTGGAGTTGCATTTGTCTTTCTTCATTTTTCTTCTGCGTTTGTAGTAATTGTTTTTGCTACTTCTCTTTCATTCTTTCTTGGAAATGTAATGGCTGTTCATTTTGTCTTTGTTGGAGTTGTAATTGCTGTTCATTTTGGTATTTTACAAGTTCTAGTAAAATATCTTTAAAATACTACATGACGAGACGCTTACGAAAAACTCGATTTTCCGTCTTTTAATCCTCGTAAATCTTTGTCGCCAAGTTGTTGTGGATACTGGCATAAACGGCAAAATTTCTTTTGAGTCTCTGAGAAGTGCAAATTCTTGTCATCCAAGCTGTTGTGGTGAGAATAGAGAAATGTTTTCTTTACGTGTAGGTCCCAAATTGTTGTGGTCGGCAAGGGAGAATTTTTCTTTTTCCTTTCACATGTGAGTTCGAATTCCTCATTGCCAAGTTGTTGTGGACAACGAGGGATAATTTTGTTTCGTTTTCCTTCCATGTGAGTTCGAATTCCTCGTCGCTAAGTTGTTGTGGATTCCTAGATGAAATCTTGTATTAAATAATAACAAACGCCAAGAATTAATATAGTGTTGAAACTTGACTAATGCATGGCATAATAATGCAACAGAAAATGTACTTAGAACAAAATGTATTGAAACAAGAAAGTGTACACAATATTTACATATAGTCTTTTGTATATTCCTGGGAAGACCGTTCCTGGATAATGTGTTGACTAAGTCGCAGTCGGGCAGAGTCTCTAGTTGAATCTCTTGATTCGCCTCCCCTGTCTTCCCGGTACCAGCCATATTTATATAGTCGGTACTCCACTATGCAAATTAGGTGGATCCTACCACAACATATAGGAAAATAAATATATTAACTTAATAATACAAATTGGTAATACAGGTTAGTAGTTCCAGGAATGCGGTTTAGTAGGAAAATATATATAAAGTCTTTGGTATCACCCTATCGCTGTATGACATCTTACTGAGTCTACATGCTTGTTACTGTGACTCTTGCCGCTACGTTATTCTACTCGACCGACTCAACGTTCCACTACTACTCTACTTGACTCTTCGGGTATTCACTGGTAGTGGTATATGCATACCTTTGGTGAGTCCATTTGTGTGAAAAAGGGAGATCCATCAACATTTATTAACCTCACCGAACTTCAAAGACCAATAAATGAAACGTATTAGGGATGATGAAGTAAGAGAGCAAGAAATTAATTATGTTCCGAAATTGAAAGTTATGCATACTAATTATGTGAGAATATACCTGGCGATGTTTATGGGAATAAATTATAAGTTTTGTGATAAAGTGATATAGTTATAGCTAAATATTCATTTATGGTGATTAACAGCTTTCTTTTCAAACGTTTCATTTAAAAGCTAAATATATATTAAAGAAATAAAAAAAAATCGCAAGTCCCTGTATAATATATAACGGTACCAACATTGCAATAATCAAATATTTTTGATAAGATAAGATTTACATTACGTAAAGGCTAGTTTATTATCAGCACCTTTTGGATAAAACTTGAAATCATTCTATCAGTAAAGAATAATATATATATTTATTTAATATATATATATATATATATATATACATACATATATATATATATATATATATATATACATATATATATATATATATATATATATATATATATATATATATATAACATATATATATATATAACATATATATATGTTTATATGTATATGCATGTATGTATGTAAAAATGTATACATAATCTGTAAATCAATTAAATTTAAAATCCATAATTTTCACCACGAAATAACGTGACCAACTCATTTGTATTTGATATATATATATATATATATATATATATATATATATATATATATATATATAAACATACATATGTACACGTACATATATATAATTATTGGCTATTGTTTTAAGTAAAAATCTACAATTGCCTTTCAGTAGAAATGTGAAAAATGCTATCTGCATTTTGTTTATTGTTTATTCATCAAATTTTATTTCGGTTTTCTACGAATAGTTACACAGCTATTTCGTGTGTACTTCAATTCTTCTTAAAGGTGGCAATATTTCCAAACAGGAGTTATTCAAAAATTTTGGTTTTAAATATGTCTCCTTAAAATAACCTGCAACAACTGCAAAAGTGATATATGTCATTTTGTAAAATACAATTGTGTGACAGTTACTGTCTCCTAGTCAAAAATAATAGTGAACTTCTCATTTCACTGAAGTGTTTCAATGGAAATATACAAAAGTAAAAAGATATGAAGAAAAGGAAATAAATACCTTTTAACGAGAAAAACCATGTTTGGTTAAGATGAAGATATAATACGAAACTGAAAAAAAAAACAATATAAAATATTAGAAGAGCAAATAAAATCTGTACATGCTTTGCATTTTACCTCGTACCTACCTGCGATTACGAGTTTCACTTAACTTATTTTGCAGATTTGCATTATATCATTGTAGGGCATTTTTCATCTACATATTACAAGTTACTTCAAATCAGAAAATAGATGACATAATAAGTTTGCCGTAAACAAAACACTCAAGCAATTCAGTGCTAAAATTCTAGCAGTAAAAACAGTAATGCAATAAATATGGAAAGTTTGCTTCAATGTATCTAGCTAGACAATTTTTGCTGCCAAAATCTACCCTACATATTTATATGTCAACCATTCGTTCTTGCTTTGGATATGGCTGCTACATCTATGTTAGTACCCCTGCAATATATTTGATTTTTATTGATAATATCCAAAGAAGAATCTACAATGTTAATGGTCTTGACATTCCATTTCGGCTTCTGTCACGTTCCCCGCCCGTAACGGAGCATATTTGTGCTTTTCTATAAATAATTTCATGGTAAATGTTCTGATGGATATCCTCTTAATTACCTAGAATTTATGAATTAAAGCATAGTACTAGATTGGCGGTAATATCAAATTAGATTAAAGCTGAACTAGCAGGCTGTAACAGTAATTTCTGTGCTAAAAGAAATTGCTATGCTTCTATAACACTTCTCTCTCGTGAAACTCTCGTCCGGCTTCGTACTTCCCTGTCAACTTTGATCTTCGGAAATGTAAATACTATGTCAGTCTTCTGGCTTCTGTCTAATGGTTCTTTTATTATCGTCTATATAAATAAATGCGAATGTCAGTGTGACAATGTGTCACACCTTTTCAACTATACTCATAGAGACCGAAGCCCAATGTATCAGAGCCTTTTTGAATCAGATCAACTCCGTGAGCAAATTAAAATCATTCTGGGACGTATCCGGACCTGCAATCCTGAAATTCTGGATTCCTAAGTTTTCGTTACTGAGATTATTTTTGGTGATTTTTACGTGTTTTTTGTCTGACAAAATCTTTGTAAGATAACAATTTCTATAACTTGGAAATATTTAGATTACAGGTTACCTATCAATAGGCCCTCCTACTCATATGCTTCTCCTCTATCCATCTATGACAATTCATTTGGGAGGGTGCATTGAATACTCAAACTTCTCCGTTTTTTCCTCTCTTCCTAATATGACTTTTAGACCTCTAGCCCTCGAAAAATCTAAGCATACATATCTCGCGCCGTAATTCCCAGCCCAGCTTGACTCTCAAGTTGTGTTTGCATGCCAGTTGCTGATGTCAATGTATTTGTTTGTTCTTTGTTTTTGTCTGTGCATTTTTATAGTAGATAGCATTTCTTATCGCCCGGTTAATACTCCCGCGACTTCATTTGAACAGGAGTAGAAGCACATCCCTTTTTTCCTGTTAGGAAGGTGTCCCCGGATACCTTCCTTTTCGCTGGCCTTAGTAGTAGTGCTGTCGTGAATCTGTGTCGATGTGTGCGGTATATGTGGCATAATCTCTTCATGCTGAGAGTAGCGAGTTTTCAGTTTCCTGGTTGCTGTTCCCGACCGGATGTTAGGATCCCGAAGTCTTACGTAGAGTCTTACGAGGCTCTACCCTGATTAACAGTTGCATAATATCGGAGTTCTTGCAGTACCATGTCGCGCATGGAGGGAGTCTCTGCATGCCTTTACGGTTGGCAACCCCGAGGTCACATTATGGTGTATTCTGCGCCAGTTCTTTGATGACCGACTGTTTTTATTATTTTATGCCTTTTCCTCGTTAACGTAATTAAACATGACCATAATCAACCAAAAATATGAACCTAAACCACATCAATATGAACCTAAACAAACTCAAAAATCACCTAAACATTTCCTTCTCCACCATCCGTCGTATTCGTTCCAACTTCTGCAATGTGGAATCGTTCCTCTTTGATAGGTCTCCAGATATACTAGCTCTCTGCGTGACTAACCTTATCTCGTCAATCTCTCCCTTTGATTTTTCGATTCCTGGTCACATTCCACTCCTTAGAAAGGAATATAAATTCCACATGCATGGTCGGGAATTTTATGTCCTCGATGATCACCCGCTGGCTAGGAAACACTCTCTTGAATATCCAGAACATTCTTGCATGTGTCTCTGTTTCATGTCCATTATATCTTCTTTCTATTCTCTTTGGAATCACCAGACCAAAACAAAACTGCTGTCATTTACTCACCACAGAGAAAATTCCCTACCTCAAATTAGCATGGTTGATGCTCAATTCCACTAGAGTGCATCATTGCGCCTTCTTGGTCTCACGTTTTCCACTGACCTGAGGTGAAACAAACACATTGAATCAATAGTTGCATCTACTGCTAGGAAATTGGATTCTTTTTATTGCACCTGAAGGTTTTTAATCGCCTTCGTCCATCCTTCAAATTTATGAAACTTTTGCCATATATGGTCTCGTTCCCCATCTGTTCATCGCGAAAGTCAGATATCCAATGTGATTGGTCTTGACTTGGGCTCTCAACTCTATACACTATCTCAACAACGTAGTGTGGCTTCCCTCTCTCTTTTCTATAAATATGGTATATGCTCTGCCATGCTAATTTCACTGGTGTCCCGAATGCATGAATTTAACCATGATACTAGGTCTTTCGAAACAATTAAATGCAACCGGCTCTTCTACTCCATAAGTATCTTCTCTCGGACTTCCTGACAGTGAAACTCCATTCCACATAGTTGCATCCCTGATAACTAAAATCATCAAAAATTTAAATATGTTAATCAACATCTTCTGTTGCCTTGATCCCCGTTCTTCTTTTTATCCTCCTCTGTTCTTCTTTTTATCCTTTCTTCACCATCACCTATACACAGTATTTCTCTTACTTACACTCTCTGTGGGTGAAAACTTAAAAAAAGTAAATATATAAATAAATACATACATTCTGGAATACTTGAAATTAATTGCGAAATCCAGCGAAAGTCACCCATGAAATTAAATTAATTCTTTGTATGGAAAGTAAGGACCTACGTACATCAAATTTTCTTTAAATTAAGTCCTAACCGAAGAATTATCTTTGGACTTTTAAAAAGTAAGATGAAATATTTAAGCATCAATTAATTTTGAGTTCTTCTGCAGTTTATTCTTTTCCTATCGCATATGGTGGGATTATGCCTCCTAAAAAGAAATCTCCATCGATATAAGACCAGATTGCAATCAAATGAGTTTCGGCTGCAGCGAGGAAAAGAAAGTACTGAGCAAATGAAAACCCAGATTAAACGGCAACCAGGAAAACCTCCAATGCTATTTCAATTGAAATAATAATATATGGCAGTCAGCAAGTATAACAACACAATATGTTAACTACGATTTGGAGAATTAATATCAAACAATTAAAGTTATTTGTATATCTGATATTTTCACAGAAAAGGGAAAATGCAACATCGGAAACGAAGGTATATTTACATATCGAATGATGTACTCCAAAAGATAAATAATGTATTCAGAATCTGGAACATTTCATTAAAAACAGAGAAGAGTGTTGAACTCTTATATAATGTCAATCTTCTTATAGTATATTTAAAGTATTTTTAAGATAAAACGGAGAAATGAACAAGGGAGATACATCTAAGTGAATAGATGGAATTTCGAACTGAACACTTTATTTCGGTCACCGGGGTAGATTGTTCTAGTTCCACGTTCCATACCTTATACGGAAATGTCATTTATTTCCCTTTAACGTAACAATTTCATTTTTCTTGTTGTTGTTGTTCATCACCGCATTATGTTTCTTCCACATATTTTGTAATGGACCGATCTCTAGATGTGTTTTACATAATACAACCTAAGCCACCGCTAAAAGGTGCTACTATTGGTTATATTAATGTTTGTTTATAAAAATCATTTACGAATATGAAGTAACGTGTCAACATAATTTTATAATGTTATATCTTCGTAGGAGAAGGTTAATTTTTCATTGAACTTTATTTCTTTGAAATGACTCAAATATTTGTTAACAGTCACATTAGTACATAGTGATTTGATATCTAAACTAGCAATGGGTTTATCTGTTAGGACTTCATTTTAATATTTCGACCATATTTTGTGGTGAACAAAAAATACTAGTGTTAGAGTAGTGTTAAAAAGAGTAAAGAGAGAAAACTGAGATATTCGGGAAAGGGATGGCACGTGGAACTAGAACAATCTACAACAGTGGATTAAAGAAAGGGTTCAGCTTGAAATTTCAATCACTTGAAGAATTCTGGGAGAACAACGGCCAGAACATCGTGAATATAGTAACAAAGATGAGGATAACAGTCCGAATAATTTAAATAGTGTATATAATCTACAATACCTCATCTCAGAAATATAGACAGATATCAAATGGCAGCATGAAGCCTTTGGTATTTTTCTTCGCCACGAACTCATTTAGAGTGCAATGATTAAAAGTCGCATTTCAATTTTCATTTCTCCCCTGTGGAACCATATCTATCTATCTATCTATCTATCTATCTATTTATCTATCTATCTATCTATCTATTATTATTATTATTATTATTATTATTATAAATACTACTAATAATAATACTAATAATAATAAAAGCAATGTAAATAAAAGCAAATATACTACATTTAAAATGCTAATTGTAAACTTGTATTTTTCATTTATATTAGCAATACAATGTTTTGAGTTCCCTATTACACAAATATTTAAAATGTATTTGGAAAAAAGAAGTAAATTATCTCTCTTGAATTCTAGTGGTCAACTGGAGGAAATATCAAAAGCATTTTTCTTCAGGAAAATGTCTGGAATCGTGGTAATCGTTCCTCTGATAGAAAAACGATTTAATAATGTAAAAATTCTAATTGATAAAATTTACATTCTAACATGATATAAGGCAGATGCGTGCTAAATTGAAATTGAACACAGACCAACTATTATTATTATTATTATTATTATTATTATTATTATTATTAGTGGACGTGGTATAGGAAATATAAACGGCTACAGAAATCGCAGTACGACTACTAAACAAATACATTTAAGCATTTAATTTGCCAGGAGATTATGGCTTCAAGGTTAACTCAACACGCATTGAAAAAACAAAAAACAAAAGTGAAATCAAAACAAATGCTTTTAGTATGCTTTTTAGTGGAATTAATACTTCAATAAAGACATTAGAGTCGCAAATCATGCAGGAATTCATAAAAAAATTGCCCATTACACAAACCTTCGGTGATCATAAAGCTTCCGATTTCACTAACCACGAGGGACCATTAGGCGCTGATTGACGTTCATCTTTACCCAACATCATATGTTTGCATATTCATATGTTGCGTCTTTAGATGCATAATCAATGACCTATTTATTCGGTATAAGGGAATTCTGAGTTGTCAGATAACTTCTACGGATACACACATCAATGCATATACACACTAGATTTAGTTGTCCCATTCTATCAAATGAAGAGAGCTCAGTGGGATAAATTCTGACCAACACCAAATCGTTTGGGTTTCAAACTTGGCTTGAGACATTCGGCTGTCTAATCGCAATGAAGAGCTGTGATACAGCGGAATAGTACTGTCTTCGAATGACAATTCTAGTTCTTGAAATTATTTTTCAATTGAGCACTGTTGAGTAACAATCAAATTCTACAAATAACATCACTTGCGTTAATGCGAATCGACACCATATCGGTTTCAATACTGGCTTGAGGCATTCGTATGTCTACTCGCACTGGATATCTGTGATACAGCGAAACAGTACTCTCTGCGAATTATATATATATATATATATATATATATATATATATATATATATTGTAACAGCAAAAATTGTACAAATCTTGCAACGCCATATTTATCAATGCCACTAAATGTTTAATATCTATAAAACCACGAAACTAATTGAGTTTCTTTTTTTCAGTTTATCATTCTTGACACCATTTTACGTAAGAACCTTGGAAAAACCTTGTTAGTTATTCAGCTAAGAACAGAGAAGGTTAAAACTGATTTTCTTTAGAACCACTATTTCACAAGTGAGCAATGGTGAGGGGTGAAATCATTCAGGACTACAGTGATGGGACCCAATTTCATATTCTGTCTTCTATATTCAAAGTCTATTGAAAAACCATCTGGAGTACGATGAATAGGTTTCAAAAAGAGGAAACAGTAGAGAGGAAACCTGGATCATGAGGCAACAACAGGAAGAGGGATCTTCATTTCAACTTAGATCTAAGGAGATCAATTGGAAAAAGATCCAACTCTGTTCATAAGATGTTTGGCATGTGAGAAAGGAGTTTCTGCTATGACAGTGCTAAGCGCAGTGAAAAATACTTGAAAAGGAAATCGTACTGAAACATGTGAGGCAACTTATTATTCTAGAGCAGAAAGTTAAAAGGTTTAACAAGGCGAATATCATATTGAATAAGTCGGAAAATCATCCTGGTATAATACATATATATAGATATATTTGAACATTATTTCCATATTTCAGGATCTTCCGATCCTTAGCTATGATTAAATATTGATGGACATGTCATATTCGTTTATGAACGATGTCATTACGATATTTCTGTTCAGCGTATAGAGCAATTATACATTCTTATTGCCCAAAATAGAGCCCAATAGGGTTATAAAAACATTGGAGAATTCCAGTAACATATATTTTATAATTTCTAAGATACAACGATTCAGATCTTAATCTACCAATTGGCCATCTTTTTTGTTACACATTTTTTTCCGTTATACTCAGTGTGTTGCAGCAAAATCGGACACTTGACAAAAAGAAAACGAAATAGGCAATAAATACAAATTTTGTATATGCAGATACCAGACAATTTGACAACTAACATTTTTCTCTCTACCCTTTTCCAGGACTGAATATGAGCGCAGAGCAGCGGTAGTAGCTACTTTTCACCTCGGGAAGTAGCCTGCGGAAGGCATGTGAGAAGAAGTACCAGTTTACTGCCAAACGAAAGGCCCACAACGTTCGCTCTTCGACCGTTAGGACCGACCAGTTCATCGCCGCCGTCAAGGAGACTGTCGACAATGATGGGCGCCAGAGCTACGCCATGATCGCCGCTGACATGGGCTGTCACAAGTCGACGATCTGCCGAACGATCAAAAAGGACATCGGTTACTCCCACTACCGCAAGTCTCACCGGATGCTCATCACGAATGCCTCCAAGGAGTCGAGGAAGGTCAATGCGGCGGCTTTCCTGAACGAGCTCAAGCACGGGTCGGCCAGGATGTTAGGGTTCGTTTCTGATGAAAAGAATTTAATCGAGGACCGGTCGAGCAGTAGGCAGAACGACAAATGTATCTGAAAAGACGTCAAGGATCTTCCCGTTGTAAAGCATACGACGTTTCCCTCCTCCGTCTGGATCCTTGGCTATATCTCCACCTAGGAGGACGTCATGCCTCCGTTGTTCTTTAAAAAGGGCTTGAGAGTCACCGCTGAGATCTACCAAAGGTGCTGAGGAGCGTGCTGAAGACCTGGATGGACGAAATCTCCGCAGGACTCCCCTATGTCTTCCAGCAGGAAACTGCTCCTGCACACAAGGCCGAGACGACACAGGTGTGGTGGCTACAACAATGTCCCTCACCACTGATCGCCGGACTTGTGGCCGCCCTCCTCACCCGACTGCAAGACCCTTGACTAATTCTTCTGTGGCGTGATCGAGGCCGAGGCCTAACAAGCACGCCCACAACACGGTCGACTCTCTGAAAGTTGCTATAATGGAGGCGTTCGCCGCTATGGAGAAGTACATGGTCGCAAAAGCGTGTGACTCATTCGCGCCCGCCTTGAGATGTTCATCACCGGTAAAATCGCAGTTCAATAAACAGAACACGATAGATTATAAACTCTCTCCCAGAAATTGTAACTGAGGTCTGTTCAGCATAGCTGCCGTATACACCAGAGATGTGTTCTGTACGGTGAGCAGGAGCCGAAATAGTGTTGGGTTAACAACCCTGGCAGATGGTTATGTTCGGAAATGTGTAGTAACCGGACATGTATTTGAAATCTTTATTCATATATTTTTAACAGAGTGTAATTTAGTACGGATATAATTTTTTATCAACTATAATTGTAAAATTGCATTGCATAAACTTGTATGAAATTGTTAATAGTGCAGAATTAATACTGCAATTATACGGAAAGGAACCAGTTGGTGGAAGATTAAAAAATACATCTAAATACCTAATGACTGATTTTTCAATGAAACTTATTGATATGTAAATTCCTTTACATGAGCATGTCTATTTCACAAATATTAGAAAGAAGAAGGTGTAAAGTTCCTGCCAGAATTCAGCAATTATATATGGTTGGCCAATGATTTGTTTATCCATAAGTTTGCATAGAATGTTTTGATGATATAGAAAAGATACATTCTCTAATATCATGCAAAGCCCAGTCAACAGTACATACATGCTGGGTAAAAAGACGTGCTCTATAGAGATAATTTATTAAAAATATAATCACACGTTAAAATTTGATTTACTTTTTATTTAATTGTTACATGTGCTGCTCAAAATGTTCTACTCCATTTGTAAATGGCATTTAAATGATGTGCCTGCATGATTAAAAAAACCCGTCGTAGAGTTCCCTCTGTCATTTTACTGCATTCTGATTCAATTATTACTTATAGTTCGTGAACATATCTTCGGCGTGTCTGATAAAAATCTGATTTCAAATAGCCACACAGAAAAAAATAGTCAAGGTTTTGAGAGCTGGTGAAATCTGTATCGACTCAACAGTACCTATTCAGTGTGTGTGTGTGTGTTTGTGTGTGTGTGTGTGTGTGTGTGTGTGTGTGTGTATGTTGATTATAAGTTTTTTTTATGATACCCATATTTGATTGAATTTTGAGTCTATTTTTAAAGCAGTATTTTTATTTCATTTTCGGCATGGATTTTCGTGAAATATGATCAAAGAAAAGGCGGTATCCGGTAGATTATATAAAATACTGTTTAAAGGCATAACAGGAAACTTTTCTCAATATGAGTATCCACTAATAATAACGTTTAAATTAATACAATTATTTGGATTAATAAATAAAATCCATCATATATATATATATAGAGAGAGAGAGGGAGAGAGAGAGAAAGAGAGAGAGAGAGAGAGATTTCTCTTTCTGTGCTTATAAGTGCGCGTGTGTGTGCCTGCATCCAAGGTTTGATTTGTGAGTAACGAGGATTGATTTATTTCTTAAGTTTTCCCTAATTTTCAGTTTATAATCGTTATACGCTCAAACACACGAAAACTTATTCTGAGTCTCTCATACATTTTTAAAATATCACCACCAGAAATCACAATCATAAAACAAGAATAGCAAGTACTTGTTATTTTAAGTAGTGACTAGAGGTGAATGATAATCATTATTAATATCCATTCATTAATATAAGAAGACGAACCATTAAAAATGGTTTCCATGACAAAAGAAGAGCTATATAGTCAAGGGAACAATTACATGAAACAATAATGGATTTAAAAGCAGGACGCTACATTTCTCTTAAGAGACTACCAGAATCTCACCCGATCTGTCTTTCTAAGTGAAGCGTCATTTTGTCATGCTCTCGAAGTCTACTTTGATTCTGATTGGACAAATAATCTACAAAAGCATAGATATGAAACTTTAATGCATTTGAGGCTTTTAGAAATTCCCAGTTGAGGAAGGTCAATATTGATCATTGTCCACCTTACTCAGAATGATTCCCTCGGTATCTCCTCATAGAACATGATTTTATCTTGTGTCATTATTGGCTTGTGTGCCAAGGCAAACCTAAATGCATACGGTAAGTGACCGTCATGAACACTGGCTCTCCACATATTGATTCGTCTCTGCGTATTTCTTTGCTTTCATATGAAACCTACGAGGCAATTATGCATAGCTGAATGTATGTAATGCCATCTTGAGTAGAATCATTTTCTACGTGTGTTTATCTCTCTCTCTCTCTCTCTCTCTCTCTATATATATATATATATATATATATATATATATATATATATATATATATATATATATATATATATATAGTGCGATTGGTAAATTGTCGCTATTTTGTATTTTTATTTAGGACATGCGTGTTTGTTTTGATTTTTGATTTTGTCGACTGCGCAGTCTATGAGGGTCAGTTAAACACCGTCTATGAGAAAAATAGAACCATGACCAATTCACTACGCCGTAAATATAGAAACTGCACACTTGGCATTTCAGAGTGGTTGGGTGTCAGTCAGAGGTCACTGTAGAGGATTCGGTGAGAGTTGGATGATATATCCAATCAACATCATCTAGTGATGGCGACGTTATGCCTCAGTTCATGTTTTCACAAAGCCTCCGACTCAACAAGGAGGTCTACATCAATTCCTTGGGGAGGTATTGCTTCCCTAGGTCAAGAGGATGGCTACTGGAAACACTATTTCTGGCAACTGGACTATGCAACATGATACATAATCACGTGAGTCCATCACCCCTTACAACTTGCCACTAAACTCTCTCTCTACTTTCTCTCTCTCTCTCTATGTATATATATATATATATATATATATATATGTATGTATGTGTGTGTGTGTGTGTGTCTGTGTGTCTGTGTGCTTAAAATACTTCATTTTTTCCAACAAAAATATGTAGATGGGCAATTTTCATTCAAAGGTAATAACGTGGTTCACTCCAAAACTGTTGTATTTGCAAAGAAAGGACGTTACACAGAATAATGAGAACTTATCAATGTTGATTCCATATTGTGCAAACCACCTGGGAAAGCTTTTATCATAACAATTCACAACACCCCGAGAAACCCTACACTTCACTACCTAGCTATTAGCATGGTTATGAGTCATCTATCTATCTATCTATCTATCTATCTATCTATATATATATATATATATATATATATATATATATGTGTGTGTGTATATACATATATATATATATATATATGTGTGTGTGTGTGTGTGTGTGTGTTTATATACGTACATACAGTCAACGATGAAATTATTCGTACAATCATGAACTTTGCATATTTGTATCCATTTCTCAGAATCTAATGCCCGTATGGTCTCAGGCATTTTATATGTTGGTAAGCACAAAAAGGAATATAAAACTCAATTTTCAAAACTAGAGGTTTCATATAACAAATTTGACAAGCGAATTGTGGAAAATAGGAAATGACAAAATTATTCATATAGTACAAAAAATAGAAACAATTAAACAATTTTCACAATAGTCATATATAATAGCATGACCTCTCACCCTTATAACTCCCTGGGATAGTTTCTTTAAAGTGTTTGATGAGATTTGGACAAATCGCTTCTGGGATTTTCTTCCATTCTTCTAGGGTAACACTTCTAATTCCTGAATGTTTTATGATGCCGACGATTTATTCGAACATTCAACACTTGCTATAGATTGTCAATGGAATTCAGGTCCGCAATCGCTGAAGGTCATAGTAGAACTGTAATCATCTTCTTCTGAAGCCACGCAGTCACTTATTTAGACGTATGTTTGGATCATTATTTTGCTCGAACGTAAATCGCCGAACGAGATGAAGATTTTGCGCTGATAATTGTGGATTTTTATCCATCATTTTGATAGTGTGTGCAGATTTCATTCTTCCTCCTATTGTAATTAATTTTCCAGTCCCCCTTGAACTAAAAGAAGTCCAAAACATCATCGAGTCTCCTCCATCTTTCAATGTTGCCACTGTGTTCTTTGAGAGGAAAGTTTCACCTTTCTTGCACCAAATATTTTGTACATTATTACGCTCAAAAAGCTCATGTTTTACATCACTACATATAAATTGTTCACAAAAGTAATTTCTTTTATCAAAGAACGTTTTCGCATAATTAAACCGAGTAACAATGTAACATGTTTTGAGAATAAGGATTTGTCTTGGCCAGTTCATATACAAACCATTTCTATTTAAAAATACTGTATTGTGCGAGTACTTACGCTGATAACCATAATAGCGAATCTTTAGGCAATGTCTTTTTAAACAACACTTGAGATTATATTATTCTCGCGACGGAGTTTTCGTGCATACTCGGTGACAGTTTGGGTTTTCTTCCGCGCCCAGGCAAATTCTGTCGTGGCAAACTGTTTAAATTTCTTCATAACGGACTGTACCGTAGATCTAGCGATAACTAATAATAGCTGTAACTATATCCCGACATCTGAAAGTCAATAATTCTCTGTCTCAAGTCAATGATAAGCTCTTTTGTCTTTCCCTTCCTGTTGTTAACATAAGAATAACAATTGTGACACTCTATGCAACACGTGATGTTTTTGCTAGAATTATCACAAATATTCTACCGAGAAGGCTTCACCGATAAAATAATTATGTAAATTATTTATATTTGCACAAATCAACCAATTTAAAACGATACTGCCAAATGTACGAATATTTTTGTTTACCTATTTTGCATAATTCGCCGGTAAAAAAAATTCTGTTCTGAGAATTGAGAATTCCTTTTTTGCGCTTATTAACATATAACATCTTGGCATCATACGGGCAATAGATTTAATATTCAAAATTGATGGGTGTACGAATAAATTCATCGTGGACATATATATATATATATATATATATATATATATATATATATATATATATATATATATATATATATGTATGTGTGTGTGTGTGTGTGTGTGTGTGCGTGTGTGTGTGTGTATTCCAGTCAAATCCGTTACATTCACTTACATGCTAATAACCTTGGGAAAGGTATGAATCCTCTTCTTCTCCCCCACAGTTATAGGTAAATAGGATGACGAACTGGGTTCTATAGCGTTGGATGGCAACTGCTCTAGGAGAAGGACAACTCTGAATTCAAAAATCTGGTGAGTGTTGGTTGGGGACGTTTGTGGCACACAGTGCACTAGGTGTCTGTATCGATCTGTTCAAAAAATGTGGTTGGTTCGGCAAAACATTTATAATCAAATCGTATGTGCTGGTGTCTGGCTGTCGGTTCCTACGAACTGCGCCGGTTGACCCTCATACGTCGAATACGACGGGAGAGTCCACCATATATGTATATATATGTATATATTTCTGTATAGATTTAATGTATTTGGCTTTTTTTATAAAATATATTTTTATTACTTCCAAAATTTTGATTGAATACACCTATTTGAGTAGATTCTCCGCTATTATATTTTTTCTGTATTTAATTTGTCTTCTGGGCGGGAAAATGCTGAAAAGAAAATGCGTCCTAGCGCACCATGTAGTTTCTCCTGAAAATGCGGGCACATTTATTAATTTATTTTAATATGTTTTCTCAAGAGAGTGCAGTTCGGTAAGCGAAAGAAATATAGCTTAATATAAAAATGGAACATCTCCACAAATACAGCTATCCAATAAATGTAACTATATATATATATTATATATATATATATATATATATATATATATATATATATATATATATATATGTATGTATTTATATGTGTTATAATTTTTAAATAAATAATTATATATATATATATATATATATATATATATATATATATATATATATATGTGCGTGTGTGTATGTATGTGTGTTTGTATCTGTTTGTCTGTGTGCGTGCGTGTTTATATATATATATATATATATATATATATATATTTTCATGTTTGGATGTACATATGTATGTATGTATGTATGTATGTATGTATAATAATAATAATAATAATAATAATAATAATAATAATAATAATAATAATAATAATAATAAATTCGTTGAGATAGAGTGGCGTAATACTCACACTAGACAATGTGCACAAACTTTGAAAATATGTAGATAAACATTGGAATGAACATCACCTAGCACCGGTTACACAAAAAGCATACAGCACAATTCTATGGGATTAAATTATCTTTACAGACGGTTATATTGAATCAAATAGGACAGAAAAAATAAAAAATGCCTACTAATTAAAATGGATCCCAGTGCACTGTGCAATCCATATCAATTATATAAACCAACCTTTGAAAAACTATCAAGGTATAAATACCTGCAAATTGAAATAGAAAAACTATGGAAACTGAAAAAAATGAATAGTACCAGTAATAGTAGGTGCGCTTGAAATGATAAAAAAGGAAGACAACAAAACATTTTTTTTAAATCCCTGGAAAGCCTAGCTAAAGAGAAATAAAAAAAATTGACTTGATAGGTACAGCCCACGCACTTAAAAGCACTTTTTCATGCAACGCTAGTGATGTTATGGAATTTGGAAAAAAAACTAATCTTCATATATAGCCATAACAACATATCACAACCTGCATTAGATTTTCCCGCATACTTTGTAGGTAGTGTGACCATAGTAAAATCCAAATAATAATAATAATAATAAAGCGATGATATTATGTGATACCTGCCTGTAAGTACTAGATGATCTCTATGGAATTATCTCTTTGTCAAAGAGCAAATTATGTTCTGGGAAGGTGTTCTTACTCAAGTAGAGAAACCAAGTCAATGAGTGGTTTAAAATATCTCTGTGTGTGTTTGAAAATTATTATTTTCATTATTACCAGCAACGGCTAGATTTTCCCGCTCATTGAAAAATGTTATTCAAGAAGTTTTTATCAAAGAATGTTTTAGTTTTTTTATATAGAATTAAATCGCATTGAAAATAAGTGGAAAAGTAAATCTTCCTTTCCTTATTTATTTATATATTTGTCTCTTTCCTCTTTCTTTCTTAATTACATTCTTTTTATCATTTTTTTCCTTCTTGGATTCTTGCTTTTTCATTCTTGCATTATTATTCCTTTGTTTATTTATTTGTTTCTTTCTTTCATTCGTTCGACGTATTTCCTTTTGCTTTTATCATACATACTTTCTTACATTCTCTTTTCCATTGTTTGATTCTTTGTTTCGTTCCAACTTCCCTCTTCGGTTTGCGTTATTCACAGCATTTTTTCAGTTATCTTCTTCTGATATCTATTCACATTTTTTTCATTTCAAAATGACAAATATTATTTTGTTCAGGATGATTTACATGTGATAAACGAAACACTTATCCTTTCAGAGAACGACTTTCAAGCAATGTCCAGATGCTTTCCAGCCACAATGGTAAGGTTACTGCATCTGAGATGGTTTCAAATGGACATATGTGCCACTCATTTACTTATGCATCACTTTGTCATTCAACGGAATGACGCTAACTCACGCCAGATGCAGCGCTAATAAATCAAAGGACCTTCTTCATTTTAGTAAACTGGAACAACGTCACTAAAAACAGTCAAGATATCAGACACCCTTACTGGGATGCATATATTCGAGAAACAGGACACAGAGCATGTAAATCTAAAACTGACATGCATAAATAATGGAATGTAATTAGCATTTTGTCAATATGAGTTCACTGTGCTTCATGAAGTTTGGACATTGTGAATTTCTAAAGGTTGGGTGCCTAATGTTTGTCGAGGTATAATGAAATGTATCTACAAGACATCTATATTATTTTATTTCTTGCCGTATTTACTTCATTTTATTTTAAATATCCTTCGTTTTTCTTCGTATATCATTTTATCAGATTAAAACAATTTCTCATTTTGCTCAGAGTTTCATTAAGAAATTAAGAAACTATCATTGTTTCAACTAATATACAAATATTTATTTTCATATATTTACTAGCTTCGATTATATAGCTACAACTGTTATTTTCATTATATTGAATTTCAAATATATTGTAAATTTTAGTCGCCGAAATTTTAAAGAATATGTCTTTGTGAATTATTTCAGGTAGCTGCTGGAATAATATGAAGTGCCGATGTAGACCTGTTATGTTGGAGGTTAACTCTACAGGTCAAACATTTAATTGAGTGACTACTCGAATCTCTGAGTGGAAAATCCACTTTGGAATGATCTTCAGTACGTCCAGTATACGTTAGTGTCGTCGGAGACTCTCTCGTTCTTTTCCGACGTATAACGGATCAGCCGATCAGTTGTTAGAAAAGAACAGCAAGACTATACTGCCAGCTTAAAATTTAATAACATTTCTATTCGAGTGTGATCCGGATTTTAACGGGGCCAATCCTCTTTCTTCTATGCCATTCGCTGTTACAATATCCATTTTCAGTTTACCTTCAACTCCCTCACTGATGGCTAGACATTCTGATCGGTTTGTGTGTGCGTGCACGCGGGTTTTTCTTTATGCGTCTGAAGCGAAATAAACGTGTATCTCTGTGTTTCTCTGCCTGCTTGTATGATAAATAAATAACAAGGCAAAAAACTGTTTTGTCACGATTCTTGTCAAAAATAATAATTTCAAGACATGTTTTTTATATTGCCATTTCTGTATATAAATTCTAAAAATGCCGGTTACATAATACATTGAAACGTTAATAAATAAGTTGACGAAGATTTTAATTTGAATAATAACATATGGTGTCTTTAATTTTTAATAAAATATTCATTCAGTAATTATTTGCATTGCTACTTAATCTTATTATAAAAATGTAATAATAAATTAACAAATAAGAGTTTTTCATGAATCCATGTGTGCATTTACAATAATCTGAAAAATATTTCTGTATTATATGCATTTTTGGTTTAATAAAATCTTGTAAATTGATATAATTTGCAAGAATTCTCAAATGTGCCAACGTTGATAAATTATTGAAATAAAAATGGTCAGACAAAAGAAAGAAAGAAAGAAAGAAAGAAAGAGGAGGAAAATAGAAAAAAGTGAAAAGAGAGAAGAAAGGAAAGGAGAAGAAAGTAAGGGAACTAATAAAAAATATGAAGTAATGTAAGTTTGGATATGAGGGGGTTAGAGGAGAAAGAAAGAGAAAAATGAGAGAGAAAACGACACAGCAGCAATCTGAACGGAGATTGGACTTAAAGAAAATCTTATATCTATTAACAAAATTAGTATTATATTCAATAATAAGAAAAGAAAACTATTATATGAAAGAGAGATAATTGTGAATTAAATATATATTAAAAATCAATATATAAATATAACAGAAAAATAATTAAAAAGAAATAAAATTAATATATTGAAATGATTATATTTTTCTTCAGATGAATTATCTCATTTAGCATTTACATTTAAATCAATATATTTTAATTTAAAAATATATTAAACAATTCCCATCCACAAGGAAAAAACATTTAATATTTATCATTTTATGTTTAATATAATAAACCAATCAAGAGGAAGTTTAAATAAAAGTAAAAAATGAAGCGCCTTCAGAATATTTTTAGAAGAAAATACTATAAAATAATAATTAAATATAAATATATTAATTTAATTAATTAATAGTAAAAATTTAAATAATATATTAGATATTACATTAAAAACTTCAATTATTATTAATAAATAATACATAAAAATACATTAAATTATTAAATATTATACTGAAATAAATTTTCAAATACCACTCCAACATACTAAATCATACAATATATATCACTATAATACACTTCAATACCACGTATCAATATGATATATTAATATATACACCAGATATTGAAAATCAATCAATAAATCAGTTTTAATATTTAACATTTATATTTTAATATTGTATTATATGTCAACGGATTATATATATATATAGTTTGTGTGTGAGTGTGTGTGCGTATTTGAGTGTATGTGTGTGCGTGTTTCAGTGTGTGAGCGTGTTTGAGCGTGATTGTGTGTGCGTGCAAAAATCGTTTTACCTTATGATATATTGATGTTTAAAGTGATAAATCGTATATAGATATAACAATATAATGTGGATATTAAAGCACATAATATGCGGCGAGAAACTGTTTCATGCTTAAATGGAATCTCAGACCATCGAAATGTGAAGCAGGCCTGAAGATTGTCGGCTCTCGGTGTTGATCACAGTTCACACTTTTTCTCTCTCTCTCTCTCACACACACACACGCACACACACATACACACACACAGAGTTATATAAATATATATATATATATATATATATATATATATATATATATATATATATATATATATATATATATAGCAGGGTGCCTGCTGCTCTATAAACTTAATGACCACATAGATTTTAATAACCATCGGTTATACCGCGACGATGGATTAATAATAGTAGATAAAAGTAATCCCCAAAAATGCGATACCATCCGTAAACACATATATACCGGGTGTAACGGAAAAATTATAAATCGGGTAACACCATAATTATCCTCCACAGAAAAGGTTTACTATCTAAAAATACACAAAACCAATTGAGATTTTTCCCCAATTATTCCAGTTAATTCAGATATTTAGTAATCGTACCAAAATTCATAACGTGTTTACCATCTTCAAAGTCCATTCAGAACCTTCAGGAGAATAGTAAATAAGTTTAAAATGGAGGGAACAGTAGAGAGGAAACATGGATCAGGAGGTCACAACAGGAAGAGGGATCAACATTTCAACTTAGAGCTAAAGAGATCAATACATAAGACATTTGGCACGGGAGACAGAAGTTTCTACTATGACAGTTCTAAGTTGTATTGAATAAAAATACTTAAAAATGAAATCGTACGTGAAATGTGCGAGGCACCATGTTACTTCATAGTAGAAAGTTAGGAGGCTACAGAGCGCGAAGATAATCTTGAATAAGTTGGGAAATGATCCTGAAGATATTTATATATATATATATATATATATATATATATATATATATATATATATATATATATATATATATATATATATATTCGAACTTTATTTCAATACTTCATGAACTTCATATTCTTAGCTATTTGTATATGATTGATTTCATCGCGATATTTCTGTTAAGCTTGGAAAGAAATTATTCATTCTTATTGCTCAAAGTAGATTTGAATAGGCTTACAAAAAATCATGGAGAATTCTAGTAAGAATTCTAGTAAGATATTTTTAATCACTTCTAAGATACAACGGTTCAAATCGTAATCTGATAATGAGACAAGTTTGCTGTTACACCATTTGGACAACTTTGCTGTTACAACAGGTATATGTAGAAAGATTGTGTGAGGAAGTAAAGTTGCTGAAAACATTTATGTATATACTGTTAATATTAAGTTCATCTTATTAATAAGTTTTGATTATCAATGAAAACCGTGTATATTCATTACAAAATTTATCATCTGTATAAAGGAATAACGTTCTTAAATTTCAGTGTGTAGTGACGCTGAAAATGTTTCAATTCGACCATGAATTTCAAGTGAAATAAATAAATGTAAAATTGAATGGGGTTCTTTCGATATTTGTTCAGATTTTCGGAGGTGGCTCTACTCGAGAAAGTTTTCCTAAAGTAACTAAGAAAATATTTCTTCAAAACCTATTTTTGATGTGTCTGTATATAAGTGAATCTCTTGTGAATATCAATGTGGTGAAAGTGCAGAGGCACAATATTTTGTCAAAATCTAAATAAGAAATATTTACCGAATAAATAACTATTAATGAGATTGAAATGAGAGAAATTTGCAAAAGACGGGCACGCGCGTCTTTTCTTTCGTTCCTCTTTTCCCCGCGTTTGCTTAGTTTGAAATTAAGAAAGTAATTGCTTTTAAATGAATAAGGAATGAGAACATAAGACACAATCAAACAAAAAGAATAACATACACAAGAAACGTAATTTAAAAAGCCGTCCATCTCCCACGAAATCACCGCCCATTAAGTGATGCCAATTACCTGTTATTTCTTAAGTACTCTTAACTATCCACGCGTCTTTTATCGGAACGGCCTACCAACTATTATTTCCTGTCCTAATCGCTTTTTCATCGATTTCTTTATAAGTTGTTAGAATAAATAAAAATAAAATAAGAAATATAGAAATGGGTATAGAATATTTTCTTGTAGTTCTTGATTAAGTTTAATTTTTCGGTAGTTTATGAGTAAGTTTAATTTTCTAATTTTTCTTTGAAAAACAAGAAAACTTTCATCATAGAGGCGGTGAAACTTTGAAAAAGTTCGCGAAACTACAATTCTCTCAAACTTTACGCGATATTATTTTTTTTTTAAATTTGGAGTTATAGAGTTTGCTGTCTGATTTTCTGGCCCTCTAAATTTTCATTACTATCTATCTATCTATCTATCTATCTACATAAAATTACCTTAAATTTCAGAAATATATCTATTTATTGCTTACTATTTCTATATCAATAGGACTATGTATATGTTGATGTATCCAAATCCATACAACAAAGAAATACATTCGCCTATCCGCAGGTGTAATAATGTATTTTGGTATTCATTAAATAACGGTTTTTTTTTAATTTTTTCACTGCACTTTGAAAGTTAATTAGGAATAAAAAACATTTTTCTGTTTTTTCTATATACAGCACAAAATCTACAAACATACACACACACAATATATATATATATATATATATATATATATATATATATATATATATATATATATATATATATGAACATTTGACTATTATAATATTTCCATGTAATATCAATGTGAAATGTTTAGGATAACATCAGTCATTCTGATAGGATAAAATGGTTCTCTCCAGCAATTAAACGAGAGCAGTTTAGTTTAAAAATTGACAATCATTTTCTTTCGCCATTTAATTGCAGACTGTTGTTTAATTTATAGATCTGCTGCCGATATGATCATATGATACCGATCAGACTTATTAAAACAGAAGTAAATAGTTGTACTATCAGCATATACACGGTCATGAGAACTGATATAATCAGGAATATCGTTGAAGAAAATTAGGAAAAATTATAAATCTCTGGGCAACGTCTGATTTACTGCTCTCCTTTCTAGAAGAGCGGCTATTCAAATCAACTTTCATTTCATAATTTGATAGTAACGACTGAGACACTTCAAAAATTCATCCAGATATACCATAAACATTCAACTTGTACTGAAGGCCAAAATATCAAAAGCTGATAAATACCTTCAAGATAGCCAAAGCAACAGCCCACGTTTCACCATTCTTATTTAACACTTGACAGTAATAATCGTTAATGCATCAGCAGTTGACATAGTGAAACAAAGGTTATACTGATTACCAGAAAGAAGGCTCTGTGTGGTAAGAAGATTAACCGGTTTTGTTAATGATTACCTCTATCGCTTTGCCAAAAGATGTAGAAGTAGAGAAGTAAAAACTTCTTCGTTCCAACACTCAGGAAAGCAAGAAGCACCATGGCATTTATTGTAGATTTTAGTGCGAACAGCTTCTTGTCCAGTGGCACATTTCGTAATTGATTACTGAATTAATATATTTATTTATTACTGGTTTCTTTATTTTCTGCATGAAACAACATTGAATGAATAATATATACATATATGTGTGTGCGTGTGTGCGTGTTTGTGTGTGTTTGTATGTGTGCGTGCTTGTGTTACGAGAGAATATATTCTAAGTGCATGGTTATTGAAAAACTTCTTGGATAGGTAGAATTTCCATGTTGTATCATATAAATTCATAGAATGTTCAGATATGTTGTGTTTGTCCAAAAATTCAATTGTATATTCCTTTCCATTGTTAATAGTTTCAAATCATGGAATTTTTTTTCAATACGTATTTGTTCACTACTATCTAAGAAACTCATATCAACATACAACACTTTTCAGAAAATTGCATGTTTAGGCGACAATTTCCAGGATTCCGTGTTTGATTACTGCAGAACCTTCAAGAAATCATGTGTTAGTTTGAAATTTCCATGACAATAATGTTTTCTTGGTTAAATACCCCAATAGATAAAATATTAGACATTCGCGTGCTCCGTTAAAAAATGTCCATATGAAATAATATAAATAATTAAAATTTACTTAATAACGTGAACAACAACAGCATATTTTCATGTTGAAACATTGGCTGTAGATAGCATATTATGCAATTATTACTCAAAAATTTCCTTACATGTAAATAATTTCTACACAATACTTCTTGTATGTGCCGTGTTCATCCAGAAAGTTGTCGATCATAGCTGTACACAATACTCTGTCCTTTGTAGCTATAAATAGATTTGTTTTATTCTAATTCTCCTTGATCTAGAATTCATTTACTCAAGCTCGTCAGGTAGGTTATGCGTTGTTCTTTCCTTTATACCTCCTGCCTTCAGTCATTCCTGTATCAGATTTTCCAAGCGTTCATTCCTCATTAGCTATCCGACAAATTCCAACAATCTCTTACTGATGTTATATATAAGTGCCATTGGTTTTGATTACATTTTTTCTGAAACCTCGTCGTTGCTCACATGTTCGGATCATGGTATTTTCAGCATCCTTCTGAGGATTCATATTTTTGCTGCTTCAAGTCTCAGTTTCATTTGTTAGGTGATTGTCCAGCATTCACGACCATATAGGAGGACTGATATTTCATAAGAGCTTAGTATTATTTTCTTAGTATCTAAAGTAATTTGCCTGTTTCTTAATATTTTGCTTAGCTTTTGGAAGGTATGTTTTGCTATCCAAATGTGCCTACAGAAGTCGCACTTGCCATCCTCTGTGAAAACTCATCAGAGATATATAAATATTTGTATTTTTTTTTTATTTTGGGATTACCAAATAATAATTTGCATGCTGGACTGTTCCTTTTCCTAACAGTCATGCATTATATGCCTTCTTGCTGTTAATGTTTATTATTTTCTTCTTGCTTTCTCTGTCTCCTGTAGGAGTTCTTGTAGTGTCTTTTAAGTGACTTCTATCATCACAGCTTCAACTGCATATCTTATGATGTTAAGATTGTGATTGCCTTGTAGTACGCGTAATTCTCTCAGAAACGCCTCACTGTATAGGGTGAATAAATCCAGGGGTAAGGTACATCCCTTTCTATTAATCACGTTAAAATAGAGAAAACCAGGTAACATCATCTGTGATCATCAATTCCGCATATGCGAATAAAATTAAATTATTGCTTTAACAGTATAATAATTTTATCAATAGTTAATTATGTAAATCCGAAGATTTATGAGATAATTCTGTATTTAGACAACACTTACCACGAAAATTAATGTTTCTTCTATAAATCATTTCATTTGGGAGAATTTTGTTTTTAATCTTTGGTTAATAACTCCGCGCTATTTTTGTTACACTATCAGCACATACACCCAAGCAGTATCTAGGTACTGACCAGGTTCAACGCTGTTTAACTTTGGTAATCTTACCGTAATCGGTGTTTCAAGGTGATTTGGCCGTAAGCCAAATGTAGATAGATAGATAGATAGATAGATAGATAGATAGATAGATAGATAGATAGATAGATAGATAGATTTTAGAAAGGACAATTTGAAAGATAATTCATATATCATTGTAACTAAACGAGAACTTAGAAAAACAAACAATGAATATATTCATGATGCGATATCTAATATAAAATAATCTAATATATACTTTTGTAGAGTAATTTACACCTATCATCATGGTGACAGTTTAACGCATTATTTTCCCTCCATGTAAGAAATATGGATTTGTTTTTAATTTCTTGATATATAATTAAAATATTTAAATTTACAAAATATTTCAGTTATATTTTCGCTTTCCAAGATTATATTTCGTAACTGTAGTTTCGATTTGGAAAAAAGAGACGGCAGTTACAATTGCCATCAGGATGGTATGTGTTAATCTCGCATTTTCAAAGGTGCTGAATGGATAAAAGTTCCTACCATTATCATCCGTCCCATGACCGGACGTGGTCAGAGTGTTATCGTGTAGCTGAGAACCTCTCCAGCTTCATCCATTTCCCTCGTTTGATTCCAAATGCAGGACTACATGGCTGATCTCCAAGTCCACTCAAGGATATTGTCAGTCAAATTTTCTTCTTCATCCGCTTGTTCTTTTTTGGCTTAATGTGGCACTTTTTAGGATAACAGCGGAATTGCCGTAGCCTCATATGATGTGGCCATAATATTTCACTTCATTCCGGTGGATACGCGGTCTCCAGACAAGCTTGTTTCTCATATGATGGTTACTCACATTCAATTTTTTTTAACAGTCAGATAATTAATTTTTGTTTTTTTTATGAATATGGCCATCTTTATTAGCAGTAAATGTGACAAAAACTAAACGAATTATAGTATTTTGGGATTCTAAGAATAAAATAATCAAAATAATTTAATTTCCCATTCAGCAAGTTCTACCCAGTAACGTGACATAGGTTCTACAAGAGTTCGGAAGACAGCTGGGGAATAATTGAACCATAACTTGTCGTGCAACCACTGCAATTTGTAGATATTGAATCTTCAATGCAACCAAGCTAGAATTGTTTGGCCATATTAACGCCGGTTATGTATGGAGAAAATTGTATGAAGCTCACGAACCAAAATGCGCCCTCCCTACAATTAAGCACGGTGGTGGGAAAATTCTGTTCTGGGAATGTTTTGTTGCTTCTGGACCAGATGAAATATTGAGAGGAGATGGTGTCATCGCTAAACTGCAGTATTTGGTTATTCTTAAAAAATAATATAACACAAAGCGTGCGAAATCTGTCTTTGGGGCGTCACTGGACGTTCCATGAGAATAACTCGAAACACACGGCACGAATTATTACAAATTACTTAGATGACAACAAGATTAACGTATTGGCGTACCATACACAAAGTCCCGACCTAAATCCCACTGAAAATTTAGAGGCATATTTTTTTAAAAAGTTGTAAAAAAAAAGGTCTTTCGAATTTGGAGGAACTCAAAGCTATTGCCAACAAAGTATTGAATAAAATATCTAACAGTATGTGTAGCGATTTTGTAAGGAAGTATAGAAAACTATTAAAGGCAATAATCAACAATAAAGTTTACACAGCTGATTATTGAGGCAAGAGGTCAAATAATTTAGTCCTATGTGAAACGTTTATATTTGATGTTCTTTTGTATCATTTTTTGACATTAAAATAAAAGATTTGTTGCGGCCATCACTGCACATTTTTTTCAAATAAATTATTTAAACATTTGACGTTTCCATTGTGATTTAAGGTATTACATCTTTATTTGTTATTATGGCAGTTGGATTGAATAATTCTGCTCACACGTGTGTGTGTTCGTGTGTTAGATAGTATGTGTGTGCGAGTATGTTATTATATACTTTTGAATTTATTTTATTAATCAAAGCTTTGAGTTGTGTCATGGTCGTCGAAGACTTTGCTTTACTTCGCGAAAGAATAAACAGCATATTTCAGGTGCAAAACTTGTTCTGAATTGAGTGTGACAACAAAAGTTTATTTCACTTGCTTTCCAAATAAAATATTATTTTATCATTTAATTGAAAAATCTATTAAATAAAAATTAATTCTAACCTAGTATTATCAGCATTTTGCTAATACTCAGCAGGTGTCTTCATCCGAATGTGCATTGCAATAGCAAAATGTGTATCTCCACAAGTTAAACAGGAACATCATAAAGAATAATAAATAAAAAATACAAAGAATAATAAAATCTGATGTAATATCAATTATTGTGTGTGCCTGCTGGACATTGACATCAGGAATAAATCTCAAAATAAATCACCATAAAAAATAAAAATAAAATAGAAATAAAGATTTCAATATTTTTTATTCCCTACCCGTGTAAAGAAAACGCACTGCTCTACTCGGATCATAAAACGGTATATATATATATATATATATATATATATATATATATATATATATATATATATATATATATATATATATATATATATATAGATATATATATATATATATATATATATATATATATATATATATGCATGTATGTGTGTATATATATATATATATATATATGCATGTATGTATGTATGTATATATATATATATATGCATGTATGTATGTATGTATATATATATATATATGTATATATATATATGTATATATATATATATATATATATATATATGTGTGTGTATGTATGTATATATATAAATATACAAACATACATATATATGTGTGTGTTTGTGAGATTATGTGTACGCGTGTGCGTGTATTTGTATGTATATATATATATATATATATATATATATATATATATATATATATATATATATAGATAGATAGATAGATAGATAGATAGATAGATAGATAGATAGATAAATGTTCAATTTTCAATCAACCCCTTATGATTACTTGTGCATAAGTTGTGCTACCGGTGAGTGTGTCTGCCCTGTGAGCTCTAACGACAAAATTAAAAAAAATGTATATGTGTGTATATGTATATGTATATATTTGGATTCACCATATATTAACAAAAGAAGCGCGTATTCCTCTTTGAAGCTTTCTCCCTTAAAAGTAATTTCAAGGCAAACTATTTTTTTTATTTATTTATTATATCATACTTAACAGATGTATTCTTATAAGCAGTCATGGCCGTTTCCTATGATTATTGGGACACTGGTATTCATTTTCATTCAATACTTTTTAGATTTCCCAACAAAGACCGCTCCCATTTCTACTACGTGATGTAAAAATATAATAGCATGTAATTACGCTCTATATCACATGCTTATTCAGAGTCCCTTTAAACCGAACCTTACTGAATGTACTTATTTGTATTTATCAATACATCCATCAATGATTCCATTACTTATTATGGTTTGTCGGTTGTCTGAGAGGCTGTGTCAATAAAACTGATGTTTGATATGTTCATGTATTCAGAACGAAGACCATCCTCTTTCTTATATACACTGAAACATTACTTAACCTTTTACAGATATAAAGAAGAGACGGAGAGAATTATACGTAGAAAAAGATTGTACGTCACGCAAGGGTCACAGTAATGTGTGGTCATGTTTTGTTTGAAAATTACTGGTTGTTTATTCCTTTCCTAAGATAAACCACATCACGCGATGCTGACACTTACACTCTGACTAAAATTATGGAAAGACCCTTTTTCCTCTCTTCGTTCTTAAGATTCATAGTTGTTTATTTAAACTATTTGGTAATTTCTCCGTCCTTTTTACTTGACTTTGCTTTTATTTTTTTTCTACTTGTAGAATTTTTGGGGGCCTGGCGCTTATATTTTTTTACTTCAACAATTTTAATATCGCGTTATGTACAGACTACTTCTTTTTATTATATCTTTACTTTAATATTTTCTATCATTTGACATTTGTATTATTTACCTTGTTTCTTTATATATATTTTAAATTCGTGCCAAATTTTCTGTAGTATTTCGATATCAATTTTAAAATTTCCTATAGTTTTATGCTTTTCATTTTTTTTTGTTACTTAATTTTATTCCATTTCTATATATACGACCTTTCTTTCCTGCTGCTTCAAGCTTATGTCTATGACATGCAACAATTGCCGTGTTAGTTTGAAAGTTTTTCTGTCTTTAAGATGTCTTCTCTCAACAAATGATGACTCTCGTGATAAAATCGCTTATTCCACGCTGTAATTATTACGTCAATCCTCTCATATTCCTCAAATTCCCATTTTGTGAGCTCACCACCCCAGCACATATATACGCATACGTATGTATATATGTTTATATTAATATATATTAAATTAAAAAGGATATTCACATCACTCTCTCTATATTTAAGGATGGAAATATTAATATCTATTTAGGAATATAGTTATATACACTATATATCAAAACGTTTGGGCCGTCGTCACGATTTTGAAGTATCGTTTAAAAATGGAAGCTTGCGTTATTTTTCCAAAACAAATTTACTTGCTCAATTCGAGTCAGAAGGAATTTCACTAGCTGAAGATCTTTATTGATATATTGAATAATAAAAATAATGCAATTAACCAATTACTACATAAAAATTCCTTAAAGTTCTAGCCATGTTTGTATAGTCTAACTGGCTCTCTAATGGTTATGTTAATTCTGGCTGATTTTAAAAGTTAGTAAATCTCCACTCTAAGCATAGGACGCCACCCACTAATGACTTAATGAGTTTCTGTATCTGAGGTGTAATTAACACATTTCTATGACCATAATTATTTTCTGCATCTGTGAATGGGTTGCTTATCTTTCATTAACATATAGATAGTTTGATATTACATAAAAGATGAGTACACTTTTCTTCGTTTCTAATAAAATTTTCCTGTTTCTTCATACTTTGCTTACTTTTGAAAGATATCATTTACTATCTCAAAGTAACTTTTGAGTTCAACATCGCACTCTTCGTCCACTGTTTAAATATTCCCTGATATTTAAACTGTTGAATTTGTTTGATTTTTGTGTCTTCAGCTTGTAAATTTCATGTATTTTTTTTAAATTTGTGCTGACAAGCATATTTTCTCTCTTCTTGTAATTGGTGTTTAAAAATTTTTCTTCGCTTTCCTGAAACACCGTCTGTGGGAGTTATTGTAATTTCCTTTCTTTGTGTGTTATTAACATTGTTCAACAGATCTTATGTTGTTAAGATTGTGTCACCAAGTTTGCCCTTATGGAAAATATGAAATAATAGTGCTCTAATGGCAATTGTAATGATTTGACATAATTTGCTATTTAATTCAAACAACCTTTGAAAATGAAATAAAATTGGTCTGTTTCTATAACATTCACTTACTTCAGGCTCAACACATAAAATGCAGGTTAGGTTACGCTAGGAAATATCTAGGACACGGGAGTAAATATTGAAACTCTGTTTTATGGAAGATTAAACCAAAGTCGAATTATTTGGTGATATTAACTACCGTTATGTATGGAGTAAAATGAATGAAACTCACAAACAAAATATACCCTGCCTACAACTAAGCACGATGGCGGGGTCATTCTGTTATAAGGATGTTTGCTACATTAGGACCAGGAGAACTATTGAGAGTACAGGGTATCTCTCTCCCTCTCCACCCTCTCTCTCTCTACACACACACATATGTATATATAAATGACTTCAAGATTCAGTCAACCATGAAACAGATATTTATACATGGATAGATAGATATACAGTGAGAGGGAGAGATTATATTTGAATAGAAAGACAACGAAATATTGGATTATTGAATCATAAAGAGTGCTTTCTTACCGATTTTCCCTGTCTCCAAAATTGAGCAAAATTAATGCAAATTGTATCGGCAAAAGTCTAGTGGTAATCTGGTCATAGAAACTGCCGGACTCTAACTTGAATGAACTTTCTCCAGAGAAATATAATTGCAGTGATTTTTTTATGCATGTCTATAAAGGTAAAAATGAAGGAAAACAGATCACTTTTAGGCACCATGTAATAATTTACTTCACCATAGCCCTTTTAAAGAACACTGGATCATCAGACGTCACTTCCAATATATATATATATATATATATATATATATATATATATATATATATATATATATATATATATATATATATATATATATATATATATATATATATATATATATGTATATATATATATATATATATATATACCCTGCCTACCAGTATATATATTTATATGTATAAATATATATATATATATATATATATATATATATATATATATATATATATATATATATATATATATGTATGTATGTATAAATATACAGAAATATAAAAATATATTTAAATATATATATATATTTGCATATATATATTAAGTATTCTAAGCGAAGTACTTAAAGTTATTTTATTAACTTTTTATCTTATTTTCTCTTTTAATATTCTTTAATTAGAATTGTGCGATTGAAATATGTTTTATCATCTGGATGTAATTTCATTTGAAATTGATACTTTAATTTAAATTTAAATATGTTACTCTTAAACTATCAATAGTGATAGTAAAATATTAAAATTAGAAATATTTTTTTATATTTAAACACTTAAGTCACCACCTAACGTTAAACATTATCTGTGGAATTTAAGGAAAAATTAAAAAAGATATAAGAATAAATATGTGTAAATATTTGATAATATATGTGTAAGTATTGATATATATATGATACAACAAAATCTTTAATATTGCCTTCAAATATTACTCTATCTTAATTTAAACCTAAACTTTAAGTAAAAAACATTACCCATCTAAAAATAGTCACAAATTACATTCATGAATTAGATTCAAACTGATAGAGATGTTACCTTAACAATCATTTACAATATTAAAAGATTACTATCAGTAAATATATTTTAAATATTTTTAACTGTACTTTCTATGAATGTGTTTTAAAATATACTTATTTAACTCATATTAAATCCCTAAATTATTTGTAAAAGATATAATTACGTAAATTGCTAGCAAACAACAAATTAATTTCTTCGTGGATTTTTTAAACATTTAAATTACTATCAAACATTAAAATCTGTTTTTTACATAAATTGCTAAAAATATACAACCCCTCCTTACTTCGTAAAACCTAATTACAGTTTCTTTATCTTTACTTCCCCATTCTTCCTATCTTTTATCTTTTTCTTTTGTCTCACTTCTCCCCCTTCCCTTTCAATATATCACTTCCTTAAAGTTAACCGATTAAATAGGTCAATGCCAGGTCCCTCCTCCCCTAATACTAAGTATGGTAGATGGAAATATTAAAATAAACCCTCTTTAAACTCGATCATGTTTCTCACATTACCCCTCTCTAGTCTCTCTGTTAAATTACATAAACTTAATACTACTCGTCAAAAGTGTAAATTTTAATTTCTTTTTTCGTTTGACTATTTGGAAGTGATGTCTGATGGTCCAGCGTCCTTTAAAAGGGCTATGGTAAAATTAATTATAACATGGAGACATAAAGTGGTCTTTTTTTCTTTAAATTATTAGCTCTGAATTTACATTGAGCTCTCAGGGTTTCATCCTCCTTGAAACTAACCATACGGATTACCAAGTTTTTCACAAAATTTACATGCACATGCTCCAAGTTAGCGAAAAGGCCAGGACCTACTTTTCATTTCCCAACTCCCATCTATAGTGGAAATAATAGATTTTTTCATGCTTCTACGGCACCTTTCATGTAGTTTGCGGCCATTTCATACTGACCAGAGTGAGAGCCTATAGCTGGATGCCACGAATAGGCAGGAAGATTCTATTGGCCAGCATGAGAACCAATGAATGTTAACTAGTATGCTAGCATGCAAAAAAATCGAAAGCTGCATTCGTCACAAGTGGACAAATTTAAATCTGCATGGCACTTTACTCCAATTGGCTCATTCGCTTGCTTAAAATCAACGTTGATTCTGATTCGGCAGAACTGTGTTGGTGTGAAAAAGTATTTGTTGTTAACATTCTTTTTTCATTCGGTTTTTCCAATTACGAGTCCTTTTTTTAAAGCTGATGGTTTTCGTAACAGATTTAATGTTTAGTATAGAGCATAGAAAAAAATTCGCAGTGTGAGATAGGCAAGAAGTAAGGCATGTAGCAACATCAGCACGGCAAAGGGCACCCCTTTAAAGGTAAGGAAGGGCAAAAATATTTTAAGTCAAGTGATAGCGATTGCTGTATGAGTCGTACGATTTTTGAACCAAGCACGGGCAACGCCGGGCCATACTGCTAGTATAAATACATATATATATATCTATATCTATATCTATATATATATATATATATATATATATATATATATATATATATATATATATATAGATAGATATGTGTGTACATATATATATAAATATATATATATATATATATTTATAAATTTCAATTTTTTTTATTTTCTGTTGACTATTATTATATGTGAAAACAACTACTTTGAAATGATACATGTTTATCTCCTGTAAAGAATGTGCAATCCTTTCACGCAAGAAACATCTTTTACATTTAGATATACTATTTTCCGAATCTTTTGATTTATGTTTTCAGGAAAAAATAACTGATTTAAAAGCAGATATGCAGTATATAATTCCGAAGCACATGATTTATTTTGAAAAAATATTTACATAGGATCATTCCTCAGAATATATCTCATGATTTGTTATTGAAAATGTTGATATTATGTCAATATTTTCAATAACAAATCATTTCGCAAATGCACTGGAGAATGTGATTCAATTCAATGAATTCAATTAAAATTATTTCTATATGCACAATATGCTCCAATCTACTACAATGATTAAATGCGAAACACAGATGCATTTTATCCGATATTGTATAGTCTCCAATGAACTTTATTCACAGCACACATAACATCATTGAATTTTATTTAGTATTGTTTTTGCCTCTACCTTTACTTTCTTCTTCTTTCTTCTTGACCTTTAGTTCGTATTCTTCTCTTGCTTTTATTAGTAATATATTATCATATTAAGTTTATTATTGTTCTGGTTACGACAGTGATTGATTTACTTTGTTGTTTTTTCATCCGCTCTATGCGTTTATGTTTCCTTTCATTTTAACACGTTGGGTTTTCTTGTAGTTATTTTTATTTCCTCTTAGGGTATTATTTCTAACTCTCTCCAGAGAGAAATTTAGAAATTCGGAGGTAGAAATAAATATACAAAAGTGGAAAATACTTCACAACTCACCATAAGTTTTCAGTTAGTTTGATATATTTTCCATTATGGATAATATCTAATAAAGTAAAATATTGAAATAAAATGTGTTGCAAGAAAAATGGAGTAAATGAATGCATGACGAACAGAAACAAACATTTGCACGCATTATTGAAATTTAAAGTAAATAGCATAGGGTGTCTTACTGATATATAATAAATGTAAGAATAGTATTGATTAAATGTAAAATAATTTTTCTCTAGACAGATAGATATATGTGTATGCATCAAAGGTCTAAAAATACTAACTCATGAGTAATTAGATAAAATACTCAACGCCAAACTTTGTCAGTTGTTATCAACAAAACTTTCATATATATATACATATGTGTGTGTGTGTGTGTGTGTGTGTGTGTGTGTGTGTGTGTGTGTGTGTGGTTAGAAATATAGTGGATATAGGATTAACACATTCTGGAGACGGTGATATTTTGAGGGTCGTTTATGAGATGAAACTGACAGCTACGCTGTACTAATTATTCTCATATATGCACTGCCTATACATAGAAACAGCCTTTCTCTAATTATAAAATATATTCTCCATATATATACCAAATTAAAGCCAGTATATGTGCGTGTGTGTGTACATTTACATATATATATATATATCATAATTAAGTAATTCATCGAGTTTTTTAGAAGAAACCTCAACAGAAAATGTAAATATAGGACGAAACGGCCGTCCAGTGCTTTCTGCATTCTTTTGAGATTTATTCTAAAAAAATTGATGAATTAATTAATTATGATTATCTCAAATCCTCCTAACAATTTCTTGTATATCCTTGCTTGAACCGGCTTCTAATGCTCTGGATGGAGCGGCTTGTTGATAGTAGTCGTGGCTCTATTTCGAGTTTAATTCGTTACCTCTTCGTCACCGGGTCCCGTGGCATAGTTTGTATGACGTTTGCTTATTAACGTAATTGTCCGGGTTTTAGTTCCTAGTAGTTGATGCGCACTGCTGATGAGTCCAAAATATACAACGAAACGTCTGTCCAGTGCTTTTTGCATTCTGTTGAAGTTTCTTCTAAAAAAAAACTCGATGAATTACTTAATTATGATTATCTCAAATCCTCCAAACAATTTTTTCACACACACACACACACACACACACACACACACACACACACACACATATATATATATATATATACATACATATATATATATATATATATATATATATAATGAAAAGTTACCTCGCTTTTACTGTGAAGAAAAAAAAGTGAATTTTGAATTTGAAATCTAAAAAATCTAATAACGTAGTAAAACGAATACTTGAAATGTTTTGAATTTACAGAAATACATATACATATTAAGAGACAATTTAACCCTCGAAGATTGTCTCAGAAGAGATTGAAATTTTTGGTATTTTTCTTAATCAATTTTCTAAGGCTCCAAAAGTAATTAATCTACGAGCTTGAAAGGAGCAAAACCAAAATAAATCGACATGATATGTCTAAATTATTTAACCAAGCCTGTTTTGAATGGAATGAAAAAATGTTGCCTATATATATATATATATATATATATATATATATATATATATATATATATATATATATTTGTGTGTGTGTGTGTAGAGAGAGAGAGTGAGTGAGAGGACAGAGACAGAGAGAGACACAGAGGAAAAAATGTTGTGGTGACGGATAAATTGTGAAAAACTAAAATAATACTGACATCTCATTTTAACAGGTACATTTACCCAAATTACACAAGAATATCTGGAAATACTCTTGATTAAATTTCTTCCATAAAATCGCCATTGTCTTTTGTATAAATGCTAACGGAGTTACCTACCGTTGGAGTGTATATATACAAGTGACAAGGAGGCGGCCATTTGCTTTTTCAGTATTGCTCAGAAGCCTGTCCAGCCGACGTCTTCTGCACTTTTCATGGCGCTGTGAAATGGATACTTTGATAGTAACGAATGTTTAAAGTCACTGATCGTGGAATTTACCAAATGCCAAGGATTGCCCGTTACCAGTCACTGTGGAACAAGAATATTTAAAACTAATGGGACAACTTGTGGATATACACCAGAAAGGAGATGATTAGCGCTCGCCCCAAACGTTCACGTGTGTAAAAACCTGAACGGTCCTCGATAAGGCTAGACACCACAGAAGGAGAATTGGCGTTGTTTTTGGATACATGGAACCGATACAAGAAGATATGCAAGTTGGAAGACCCAACCGTAATCTGGAATGAACTACGGCCGACCTGTACACCAGAATGAAGGTGAGTCGGTGATGCATTTTCTCTCTAGAGTACGTGGCCAAGATAGGTTTTGCAAGTTCAACAGCAAATGTCCAAATGAACAAACTTGAGGGCAGGGAGTGGACTACACATGGTCGCCGGGCAGATGATAGCAAGGCTGCAAAGCACCGAAGTGGGATATTGGCGGAGGCAGCCTCCCTCGTCACCTTGGAGCAAAAATTCTACAGATTGGTTTCCCGTGAGATGACGGACAAGTCGACCCTTCACTTCAACGATGCTACGCACCCTCTTGCGTTATCCAATGTGTAAAGGTCGGACCAGAAACGGCCGTCCCAGGAGACCGAGACCCAGTCGACTCTGCAATACATCAAACCCTGCAGTGGATGTGGAAAGACTTCACACCCGGGGTGGGGGCAATGACCGGAAAGATTGTCTGGCGGTTAAACTGAAATGCCCGTTCTGTGGAATTACGGGGCACGTGAAAAAAGTGTGCCGGAAGCTTGCGAAATCCGAAGCAGAAGCCACAAGCAGAACACTAAAAAGTGTGCAGTCATTCCTGTTTACCAACTGTAATCCAATGGGTCAATTCGCCCGCAAGATCAACAGGCACAACAGCATGTGGTCGACGAATGTGCCCCACCTCGAGTGGAATGGGAAACGGTTACAAAGGAGGTCTCCAGAGCTACCCCCCACAGTGGAAGTAGAAGTAACCATGATGCCTTGTGTTCATGTGACCTTATGACGTGTACCAAACAAACCAGTAAGCCCACAGGCTCGTCCCATCCTCGCCTTCGTGGATACAGGGGCACAGACTTGTTCGGCTGGACCCGAGATTCAAAAACTCCTTGGGTACCCAGATGGATATCTGGTATCAACCACCCACCGGATACGAGGCATAAACAATAACTGGTTACACATCAAGTGTGTCTTATCTCTATCTATAAAGGTGGGCACGAAGGAGACGATGCAGGCTGTATATGTATCCAAAAACACAACCGGCCTCTACTTGCCAATGTCTGCATTGAAGGATCTGGACCTACTGCCGTCCGATTTCTCGACATCGTTGTCTCCGAACAGCACGTCAAAAATTTCGAAGGAAATGGCTCCATGCTGATGCCAGCGTAGAACTCCTGTTCTGACGAAGCCAAAAACCATTCCATTCAAACCAATCCAAGCCAACAGACACAAGCTTCATCAATGGTTATTGGAGTACTTTAAGTCTAGTGCGTTTAACACATGCCAAAATCAACCACTCCATACAATGGAGGGTAAACCATTAGACATCAAGTTCATCCCGGGCGCGAAGCCGACGGCAATTCACACGCCAATACCTGTCCCCCACCACTGGAAGAAAAGGGTAAAGTAGGAGCTGGACAGAGATGTCGCGCTAGGTATAATAGAACCGATGCCAGTAGGCACCCAAACTACCAGGTTTTTAAGGATGGTTGTCGCACAGAAAAAGGACGGATATCCAAGGCGGACAGTAAACTTACAAAAGCTAAACGATGCCACTAAGAGGGAAACATATCACACATGGTCCCAATTTAACCAGGTATTTATAATAGCTGCACAGTCTAGAAAAACGGCCCCTGATGCATGGAACGGATACCACAGACTACCTCTCTCCCCAGCCGCGCGAAATGCTTCCACATTCCTGACCGAGTGGGGCCGATACAGATACTGCAGGGCCCCTCAAGGATTCCACGTATCAGGGGACGAATATACCCGTCCGTTTGATGATATCACCATAGATATGACTCGAAAAACCCGGTGCATAGATAACAGCTTCCTATGGGTCGATTCGATAGAATCATCATTCTGTCACACATTGCGTACATTAGACACTGCGCGGACAAGGGGATTGTATTTCACCGGAACAAGTTTCATTTTGCCTATTAACTTCAATGCAATAGGCGCGCAGAGTTAGCTGTTAAAACAGCAAGACGAATACCTGTCGACAATACGGACAACTGCGGATGCCTGTGTCATGATCGAGCTGCTCGGGCATTGCTGACTCATCACAACACTCACGCCCAGGACTTCTAATGCTCTACGGCCGAATCATTAAGGACCATCTTACGGTCCTAAAGGATAAATACCAAACACGGCGGAAGTGGAAGGGAATAGGCGAACTAAGGGAGTTAGCAATGGCTAAGAGGCACATGCAAAACGAAGAGTTCTACAACCAGCATTGCCGTCCACTCCGTGAACTTCAAATCGGAGACTCGGTCCAGATCTATAAACGGGACGGTAAATAACCCTGTAGATGGACAAAGACGGGGAGTGTCGTAGACACACAGTACAACCGACAGTACCAGGTGCGAGTGAATGGAAACGGTCGAATAACGCTACACAACCGTCAATTTCTCCGCAGAATCTATCCGGTCGTGAATGGCCCGCCTCACGTCACACAGGGAACCTCAGATCCGTCTACAAATCCAGAACCCCGCAGGAACAACCTCCAGAGGAGACGATGCTTATTGAACAGGATATCACTGTCACGAAGCCAACAGGACGAAATAAAAATGGAATCGGACGACACCACAAGTGTGGCGGAAATTAACGCAGGAGATTATCTACAGCCGGTCGGTCCCTCATCATAATACAACCCTCATGTCTCAGAAAACAAGCGCCAAGGAGTCTGTCCCCACGAATACGGGGAAAATCGCACGGATTCTCGGACGCATCCAAAGACGACCACGTTAATTCATCCCGTGGTCACGGGGTCGGGGGCATGTATAGCTGTTAACAGAAGTTACATCATCTTAACATCGAATTTAACCCCCCCACCCAACAAAAAACAAGAATATTCGCCAAAATACAATAAGCACAACTGATCACACAACTACTTAACGCCATCTAAGCATCCCCTGTAGTAAATTAGCCCACAGCCAACAACACAACATTCCTACAAAATTTCTCTGCAACTTATACAATGGAAAGATTGTACTACCCAATATTCAATAGAACTTCATAAGCTTGTCCGATCACGAAGTCACAGACGACCAAATAGATTTCTTGTATATCAGACCAAACTGCCACCTCTAACCTAGATACGACAACTTCCAGAAGTCGAAATACACTACCAATGATTCCAACAGCTGACAACGGAAAATATTAAAATTCCCCTAAATCTGAGAGACTTCTTAACAGCAGAAGGTTTAACAAAGCGTTATCCACACAGCAAGCAAAATGTCATTAGAAACAGACGCAAATCAGTTGAGAAAGATTTACGCAACATCTCCAATATCCATAACAGTCGCTCCGACAAAACCAATAATTATGCAGTTCTCAGCCTACAAGATTCCAACCAAAAATGACTATCTATCCTAGATGACACAAAAAACACAACTTTAAGGAAAATTTCAAAAGAATTACTAAAACGTTCTGTAAACAAACTTATTTAAGAGATCAACTTGGAGATCGGAATCTTAAAATTCACTAAGATTATTAGTGATTACCAACGAGGATATCTGTACGGTAACTTAAAAATCCATAAACTAAGCTTCTCTCTTCAACTTATATCCCCATTACCTATACTAGAATGCCAACTATCAAAAATCCTAAATAACATACCCAATACATAACCAACAATTATTCCATCGCTTCAACGAACCAAGTTAATCATATATTAAAAAGTCAACAAATCCCGCACTAGTTTCACTCAATGTTAAAATCTTTTTACCAAAATCCCAGTTGAAAAATTATCAACATAATTAGTAACTACATGTACAAACACCGTCAATCTCTCCTCCCAAAATCCGAACACCAACTTTACTAAAACTCTACAGGCATACACCACGAAAGCTCCATTCTATGATCAAATGGCAACACCGACATCTAACCTAATGGCGTCAGCGTGGAAACCTATTAGGTCCTGCTTTCTCTAACTTTTACACATTGAAACCAAAGTGATTAAAACAACTGACAAATCATAAATCTACACAAGGTACGTTGACGATATTTTCTTTATATAAATTAAGGACAAAATTATGAATCTAAGTTCAAGTTTTACCACCAAAGTATTTACCGCCTAAAAGAGCAGAGATAAAAATGTTCCTACATAGAGCATACCTAAATTCCTCTTCACAAAAAATATGTCTGAGTGAACTAAAGCACATAAAACAAAAAGCAGTCAACAACAATGTTTGGTTATATTTGATAAACAAATAAAATTATTCTTATAAAAATACACGACAATACAACAGTAATGAAAATACCACACAGCAAAATATAGTATTGTACGGTAAATAGATACATAGTAATTATAAGCTGGACAAATTCGCTATAAAAATCATTACATATGATATTTCCGCCTTAATTCCCGAGAAATATGTAAAACATATATTATAGAAAATGGAAAACTGCAAACATTGTTTTCACTAATAAAATTAACCACATCAAATCTAAACTAATGACCCAGATAGCGTATCAATTTCACTTCCCCGTACAAGACTGATCCCTTACCTATATCGGATGTATTACCACCTCCTTGAGTAGACGTTGAATCCATTAAAATTCTATGTAAATCAAATTATCGAAAACATCTCGCTATCAGAGAGACACTGTATATTAAACATCACTCTCCCACTATCAACCTCACCTTGTTTAACAATGAGTCTGTGTAGGGACTGAAAGCATTTAAAAAATATTGACGCTCGCTCGAAATCCGGCCGCGCTCAACAGACGAACGCTAGGAATAAACGCTCCTTCAAATATTCAAAACAACAAAACCGGAAAAATTAATCCCAAACTGTCACAGCATGAAATGAAACTAACAACACCAAAACAAAGTCCCTTTAAAATGGCTAAGTAAGTGGTCGAAATCGCTTGGTACAATAGACTGTATGGAGAGGTTTTGTACTCCCTCACTCCTAACAAAAGTAAAAATGTAAGAACGCTGGTAAAATTAAATAAAAATTGATAAAATGTCCTTTGTCAGTCATATTTAACGATATATATATATATATATATATATATATATATATATATATATATATATATATATATATATATATATATATACATAGTGCGAGTTGGTCTGAGCATTCAAGTATGAGCTGATGTCTGTTAATTACCTCCATTGTCAAATTTATTTTAATAAAATAGCCTACAGAACATTAAGTTATCTGGAAGACAAAAAGCCCACGAGAACTAATAATTGGAGATAACAAACCAAGAAATTACAGAACTTGAAAATGTTTTTACATATGTGGAAATTGTAACACACATCTGCAAAGATGATTTCGAATTTGAAAAGTTAGCTTAAAAACAAACAAAACAATCTATTAAGACGCAAGACAATTTCGATAGATGAAATGCGCTGAACTGTCATGTAATCTACATCCCCCTATGTGGCAGTTGATGCGAGGCAATATCATCAGAGCTGAAGAGAACACATGTACCAGAGACTACAAAATATGCTAAATATACCATGGAGAGTATATGTTAGGAAATATTTGTTTTAAAGAAAATGGATATATAACTTATGAATGTACATCTAAAAATCCTGTAATACATGATGATATAAGGCCTGATCAATCTGATATCCACAAGTAATACTGATGGCAAGACGAACACAAGAAAGTAGCAACTAACCAACCTAACAAATTTGTCTACATGGATGGCAGAACAGGGTGGAGCGAGATAAAGTAAAGTCAAAAATTGCTAAGATGTACGATGGCGCGAAAATCCTAGAGAGACTTGATTATTTACTTTCTGAAAGGAAACGGCATATAGAAGAAGAAGAAGAAGAAGAAGAAGAAGAAGAAGAAGAAGAAGAAGAAGAAGAAGAAGAAGAAGAAGAAGAAGAAGAAGAAGAAGAAGAAGAAGAAGAAGAAGAAGAAGAAGAAGAAGAAGAAGAAGAAGAAGAAGAAGAAGAAGAAGAAGAAGAAGAAGAAGAAGAAGAAGAAGAAGAAGAAGAAGAAGAAGAAGAAGAAGAAGAAGAAGAAGAAGAAGAAGAAGAAGAAGAAGAAGAAGAAGAAGAAGAAGAAGAAGAAGAAGAAGAAGAAGAAGAAGAAGAAGAAGAAGAAGAAGAAGAAGAAGAAGAAGAAGAAGAAGAAGAAGAAGAAGAAGAAGAAGAAGAAGAAGAAGAAGAAGAAGAAGAAGAAGAAGAAGAAGAAGAAGAAGAAGAAGAAGAAGAAGAAGAAGAAGAAGAAGAAGAAGAAGAAGAAGAAGAAGAAGAAGAAGAAGAAGAAGAAGAAGAAGAAGAAGAAGAAGAAGAAGAAGAAGAAGAAGAAGAAGAAGAAGAAGAAGAAGAAGAAGAAGAAGAAGAAGAAGAAGAAGAAGAAGAAGAAGAAGAAGAAGAAGAAGAAGAAGAAGAAGAAGAAGAAGAAGAAGAAGAAGAAGAAGAAGAAGAAGAAGAAGAAGAAGAAGAAGAAGAAGAAGAAGAAGAAGAAGAAGAAGAAGAAGAAGAAGAAGAAGAAGAAGAAGAAGAAGAAGAAGAAGAAGAAGAAGAAGAAGAAGAAGAAGAAGAAGAAGAAGAAGAAGAAGAAGAAGAAGAAGAAGAAGAAGAAGAAGAAGAAGAAGAAGAAGAAGAAGAAGAAGAAGAAGAAGAAGAAGAAGAAGAAGAAGAAGAAGAAGAAGAAGAAGAAGAAGAAGAAGAAGAAGAAGAAGAAGAAGAAGAAGAAGAAGAAGAAGAAGAAGAAGAAGAAGAAGAAGAAGAAGAAGAAGAAGAAGAAGAAGAAGAAGAAGAAGAAGAAGAAGAAGAAGAAGAAGAGGTGGATGTTCAGAAGCAATTCAATTTCCGTAGCTTTTCTAAGTTCGTCAGTATTAAGAGAAACAATTTTAACGATATGCTTCACAGAAAATTTCGTTTCTCCAAACCCCTTCAAAATACCTTTATAGAAGCTTCTAACATCTCGATTCGCTGCAACAATCACACATGACAAAGACAAAAATAAAAGTATATTCTCCATAACAGACTCTCGGACATTTAGAGAGGCCTGTCTATTGAACTCAGGTGTCTTATACTTTCTGAAATACACAGCCTTTTCATCACTAGCATTAAATTACACGTATAATGACATTAGATATTTGGCAATAAATTATTTCTCCATGCTTCTCATATGCGCAACAGTATGTTGGTTAGATAGAGATATTTACTCTCAGTGCATCTTTATAGTACACTCCTTTGTGTTTGCATGAAACCAAAAGTTTTAATTTGTATTTAATAAAAAAAATGTTTTCTGTTTGGTTTAGGCTGAACAACAAGGAATATGCTATAACATATATTCATTCTTGACTTTTAGTGTTGAATTTATTTACCGCAGTGTCACCTGGATGTTACTGTTATCAAATGCTATTGATAAAAGGAATATCAATTAATTTTAAATCTTATTAATTATGTTGACTTTTCAACAAAAATATCATTCATTATAAAGATAACAAATATATGAAATGTAGCAATGCATATATGCAAGAACACACCAATTTTCTGTTACTTGAATGTATTGTTTTGTTACTACTCTTCATATAGATTATTTGTATATACGCATGTCTATGCGTACATATATGTGAATGCACGAGCGAGAATATATCAGGGTTTGCTTGTGTATCCATGTATGTGTTTGTGGTCTTTATAATATAGTAAGTATGTAGCACAGTAAGCTCATTTGCGATGCTTTAGTTTCAAGATGGCATAAAAGATGTTTGCCAAACAAATTGTTAAATTTCCTATTAAACCTTATTCATTGTAAAATTATATTTATTGTTTTATCTTACATCAGGAATATGTTATAATATATTAAATATTATATTTATATTTATATTTATATATTTACAGTAATATGATTTTGAGAAACTTGTTTTCATTTTAACATGTTAGGTGACGACGAGATAAATACTTGAAACAGGCTTTTGTTTCCATTTTATGATGTAATCTATAAAAACTTTTATTCACATGAACTCATTGAATCATATCTTTAAAATCTTAATTTTGTACACGGTTGAAGAGAGATATAACTTTATAGGAATATTTGCCAACTGGGAAATAATCATTCACTGATCTAAACATATTTACTTTGATTTTGGCAATGCTAACATGCTAACTTAAGGTACACTCATTAGATACCCTCAAGGTAGTTCATTCTAGTTAGAATAATATGTGTCATTCTTGCTTATATATATATATATATATATATATATATATATATATATATATATATATATATATATAATTTCTATCACTTGTATATCCTTGCTTGAACCGGCTTCTAATTATCTGGATGGAGAAGCATTAGGAAAGATGTGGGGGTCACAGTACGTTGGATTAGGGAAACTCGGATGAGTTACACCACGGAAAATGTGAAGAGCAGCGCTATATCGAGTCTAATTAGTTACCTATTCGTCAACGAGGCACGTTGGTACAGTTGGTATGACGCTTGCATTGTATCGTAACGGTTAGATTTTCGTCAGTGGGTGCATACTGCTGATGCGTAAAAAATATAGTGTTTCTGTTAAGAATTGTTCAAGGCTCGATGAATTACGTAATCATGATTATTTCAAATCCTCCTAATAATTTCTAAAACTTGTATATTCTTGCTTGAACCGGCTTCTAATGCGCTGGATAGAGCGTCATGGGGATAGAAGACGTGGGGGCACAGTCTGGTGGATTAGGGGAACTCGGATTAGTTACACCTCAGAATTTGTGATGAGCCGCTCTATATTGTATCAAATTAGCATCCTCTTCATCACTGAGGTGCGTTGACACAGTTTGCCTCGTATCGTAACGGTCCGGGTTCGATGCACCTAGTGGAAACGCACTACTGATTAGTCCCAAATACGGGACGAAACGGTCGTCTAGTGCTTTCTGCATTCTGTTGAAGATTATTCTAGACTCGCTGAATTATTTAATTATTATTATTTCAAATCCCAATATTAATTTCTATCATATGTATATACTTGCCTGAACCGCTTTCTATTGCTCTGCCAACACACCTGATGAGTTTGTAGAAAAACGATACATTGTTGCACATTATCGTAGCTATATATATATATATATATATATATATATATATATATATATATATATATATATATATATATTGTTGTGATGGTATAACCCAACTTCCCCATTCACGATAATGGACGGACTGTTTGCCGATTTAGTACGACCACAGCAGACAGTCAAGAGCGACTTCGTTTGTTAACACCTATTGAGGTTTAGCATACTCTCGACTCTGTCTCTGTACTACATCCGATTATAAACTTATTATTGAAAACCTACATTCGGGTTACTTTGTTTATTATATCTTGCACGAGATATAACATATATATATATATATATAGTGCGTAGCAGTTTATTAAATATCAGCAATCAAAGAGAAATTATATATACCTTCCTCTAACAGCAGCAGAGTTTGCAGCTATATTGATTCCCTCTGTTTTGAGGTAAACACTAGAAATAAACAACGTATTTCTAATTGCCAATGACCAACCAGTTTCCCTTCACACGTCATGTACGTTTGTTAGTTGAGTCTGCGAAATAGGATGCATATAGTTGTAGAAAGATATGGATCGTTTGCTCTTGCCTGTTTTCTATAATAATGCATTTTTATATGCCACATCTGTTTTGTATATTCCTAGCCTTATTACATATTACATATTTTCGTTTATATTTTGATAATTAGTCATATAATTTATTGATGTAGTAGAGTATATGTAAAGTTTTCCGAGTATCAAGTAGTTAGAAATTATTTACTGACGCAGTTGAAAAGTTAAGTAAATAAAGAAAGAGGAAATGAATGAAATAAGAACGGAAGAACAAAAGAAAGTTGTAAAATGAAGAAAATGGTGGAGTGAAATAAAAATTGGAATGAGCGATGTGAATGGAAATGGGGGAAACGTTTGTATGATTGATTCGGTTTAAACAGAGTTTGAGTTCATTAACAATTACATAACATTTGAACTTAATTATAATAATGAAACTTAATATAATTATTTGATTGAGGCATTCTTTTTCTATGGCTTATCAACTCTTTGCTGGTCATTTAAAAACAGAGATTTTGTGGGGATTGTAATATTCTTGTAGATAATACTAGCTTAGTGATAAAAGTTTTACCAATGAACCCATAGCTGGGTGGAGAAGAGACGCATTTATATGTTTCCCTAAGGTATTTGTGCGGAAATTGAATTTGAGTTTCAATTAACAATTCTGAGACATTATATATTACACACCAGCACAAACTAAGATTGCAGCGCGTAGTATTCCCAAGCTGTTATCCATTTAGTTACTGACCAGGCTCAACTTTGCTTAACTTCGCTGATCATATGAAGAACGGTGCTTCAACCTGATGTGGCAGTAAAAACAAACTTTGTATGAGAATAAATAAAAATAAAAGAGAAAGTAGATAAATATAAATATTAATGTGATACACTATAAAGTTAATCGGTGTGTAGAAAGAAAATGGTGAACGGAGAAAATAAGACATATGAAAAAAGAATTGGAAGTATTCTGGCTTGCTTTTGTGCAATTATTCAAGAAAAAGAGAAAAGATGCGAAGAAAATTTACAGTCTCATTATGAATGACAAAGATGAATGAGAAAAATGTAACAGCTGAATATTGGTGTGAAATCCGTAACATTTCAATATCTAGACAGAAATTAGGTGCCGTAAATTGCCAATGATTCAAACAAAACCCTTCACTGATATGTTATTTGTAAAAAAAAAGGTATATATCTACAATCAGAAATAGACATCCTATCGAAACCAAAATGGAAGAGAAGATGCACGTAGTCCATAGTAGTGGGTTGCAGAAAGTGCACAGCTCTACTCACTTTCCTCGGTCATTTCACCGGAATCCTGATTCCCACAGTCAGTAATTCCAGAGTTATTAACTCACCGGAATATTGATTTCGGCAATTGATTCTGTCGGATGTGTTTTAACTACCTCATTACGAGCTTATGTCTAAATGCATTTATGTGTATGTATGCATGTATGCTGCCTGTGATTTGCATTATATTCCTGGCAATACCTCCGTTGTTTTAAACAATGAACTGAGGATGTAGATAGTGTTACATAGGAGAGGTATAGGGTGTACAAATCCAATCAACCCAATCAAGGATACAAAGATTGGCAGACATATATGCCTGATATATGTGTATATGTTTCAATTTAGTGATCATAGACACTGAAACGCGACGGAAACTATCACAAGTAATGTGAGGGATGAAGAGATAGATATCTGTGTGAGATGTGACAATCAATGTGTACGCCCCGCCGAATGGTTAGATCATTCGCTTTCTGACTATGAAACCTTTCTTCGATTATCGGTATCATAGATTTTTTAGGATGTTGACAATTTGATGTTATCGGTTTTGGCTATATGAAACTTTTCGGAAGCTGTTAATGGTTGTGCTAGCATGAATGCACCAAAGCTTTGAAGGCTTGAGATTTCAAACTAATGATCATGACAGATTATGCCTCTCTCCCAGAAATTGTCCGCTCGGCATATTTGGAGTATAAATCATGGGTAAGATCTGTAATTGTTAGACAGACACAAATGTACCTGGTCAAGTATCTGTGAAAGGAATCATTTAACAACCCTATGAGATGGGTTTGCTCGTAAAACGAGAGATGCGGGCTATTTTATATGTACACATGTAATCTTTTTATCATTTCACCCCAAGCAAGGCGGTGGAGCCACTGAGACGCAACAGATTACTGAGTGTTTGATAATATGAGAAAAATGCTATTAAGGAGAGATAACAATAAAGTAACACTAATTAAGAAGATGACCATTGACACTGTAAATACATTTTTGAAGATCAATGTTTTCTGGTAAGTAAGCAGCCGGAAGAGACATCCACAAGCAAGAAGTGGACTAGAAAAAAACTGTTACCATAGAATTTACGATATGCCTAACAATTGCAGCTTTAAAATGCTGAGACTTTCCCGCCAATCTAGTATTTTGGTTAAATTCATAAAATCAACATGCCATCGAGTAATTTTCAACAGAATAATTCCCATGAAAGCATTTGGACAGCTCAAGGTGGTGTAATGGTAAGCAAGCTTGTGTTGCTAGGACAATTACGACTGAGTAGTGAATTCGATCCTCACTAGGTGCCCCATACTTTCGGCCTTGTGCCACATCTAATCTACGCTTGGAAAATTTCTACCATGAAAGCATCTATCGAAAAGGCGAATGTAAGCTACATTACATCGGCAGAAATTTGACAAAAGCCAAAATAGAAGTTGAGAACAAGAAACATTACAGATTCTTCTTTCAATTTTATGAAGAACATCTAAATATGTAGCATGCGCTACAGGCAACAACAATCAGAATAAGTTTAAACTGTAGACTTATACATACACACACACATATATATATATATATATATATATATATATATATATATATATATATATATATATATATATGTGTGTGTGTGTGTGTGTGTGTGTGTGTGTGTGTGTGTGTGTGTGTGTGTGCGTGCGTAGGCATGTACAAAGCACAACTTTATAGTACTGAGGAAGAACATACATCAGAGATGAAAAAGAAATGAGAAAATATGTCCCTGTCTGTAATTTTTCTAAATTATTAACAGAGGCAAATTTACACAAAATAAAATCGTAGAAGGTGACAAATTGAACACTCTTAAACAAGCTGTAATAATTCTACTGCTGAAAAATTTCTCGCGGGCACATGACAACAAGAGAATAGAAAATACATTATTTTCGTTCTTAATTTTTTCAGAGAAACAAGAAAAAGACACAAAAATGTCTGAATAATGTACGTTCTAAACAAAATGTTAGAACAAAACTGTTTAACAAACAGTGTCTGCGTGCCGGCGCGCGCGTGTGTGTATGTGTGTGCAGGAAAAACTTGTTATTTCGAAACAATGAAAAGAGTAATGAAGTATTATGTATTATCGAGCTTTCTACATTACATCTATGACGAAATATCATCAATATGCTTTTTGCAGAAGGCTGCTATGTATAATATGGTCAGATGTGTGTAAAGAAGAAGTTCTAAATTTAAACAAAAATGACTTATACATAGAAAAAGATTATCTCGCGTACATAATGAGGAAAGAGTGTTCGAAGTTGATTTTCACAGGAAATATTGAAATCAATAAAGATAAAAAGATGTGAGTAATCTGACGAATTAGATTTTTGTCATTGTTTGATAGAATACTTAGCAAAAAGACAAAAGTTACTAATAGTAAAAAAGGACAGGAAATTATAGAGAACTATCAAGTTCCACGTCAGAAATGGACACAGTACACAGAAAAAGAAGTACCGAAATATATATTTTTATAAACATATACCTTTTTCCCTATTAGCCTGCGTTGTTGTTCCGAGTAGTCAATAATATCACGCATTAAATTTATCAGAAGAATTCGAAGTTCAAAACATTAACAGATATCAAGCCAAAACAAAGTGGGAACAAAACTGGACATAACATTGTTTTTATAAATGCAATCATTATTTAATATAAAGAACATCATAACGTCGAAAGTAATTTGAGAAACTACTAATAAAAAATATTCCTAATTATATACACACGTCAAAACATTATATTACATCACCAAACTTTATTGAATCCATTCTTGAATCTAACGTAGGTTTATCTAAAACAAACGGTATGTACGGAAAAACATACCCAAACAAATATAAGAAAACAAAAAAATGGAATGCATGTGAAATATGATTAACAACTGAAAATTAAACAATACAAACGGAAAATACTAGAATTTTTTAATTATTTTTCTACATATATTATTCCCGAATGAAGCTTTAATAAATGTAAAACATGCTAGATTTATAAACTTTTCCAATTTGTTACTTATCTTATCATATCTGAGATATATTTAATTTTTTAGCAGTTATGAAAGTCTACATTGAGGGGATTCAATAATTTGATGATTTTTCTTTTCAAATTGGAGATGTAATTTCTTTACCACTTTAGAGTTTAAATGGACAGGGAATAACTGAGACTAAAAAAAATGCTCAATCTCTAGTGTCTGAACTAAAAAGATTTACACATGTTTCACATTGTACGATTTTCCATCTTTATAACTATTTGCTTCTTTTGATACTTATCTGAAGTGATTGTGAGTATTATAATAAAACATAAATACATTGATCTTAAATTAAAACAAAAACCTTTCGTTAGGTTTATTAAATAACGGCACATGGCAGCGAGTTTGAACATTGGTATTACAGCCGTAAAACCCGAGTTTGGATTTCACCATATAAGATTTATCAAGGAGGTGGCTCCTTCATAATAAAGGTCTGAGGAAATATTCCCAGCAAGTTCCACCGAAGAGAGGTTTATTTCCTAGGGATATTAATAGTACAAACGTAAACTGTCAATACAGACATTGATAATTACCACAAATATATGTTTATACGCATCAGAATACGCAGAATATTGAGTTTCTATATGGCATCCTATTTCTGAACTATGAAGTCATGTATTTCAATTATCTCGAATAGCTCTGAATCACGATCATAAATACATTGTCCTAACTACTCTGATATGTTTGCTCTGAGGTTAAGTCCACTTGTCAAGACTTGATACTCAAAATGTCGGGCACCAGACTACTAGATATGTGTAATAACGCTTAATGAACTAAGCATTTCAATTCCATCTATGAAGATGATATTTGAACAGCGGTGGTGACAATACAGAATCATAATGTAGTCAGAAAAATCCCCAAATAAAAATGGTTATTCATTGTTTTATCACAACGATCAGGTTCGTAGGGTGAAGATTCCTTCGCAGGAGACACCTACAGCTCCCTATATATATGCTGCTATAATGTAAATCATGGCAACGCCTTTCCTCAGAACCCGTTTAGGTTCTTTAATTCAGATATCTCACAACACTTTGCAACAGCTTTCCGGCACTCAACATCAAAAGTGATCTACTTTAGATTGCTTTCCACACAATCCTTGAATACCTTCCATGTGTTGTGGCCCGGATGTCCAGCAGCAGTGAAACAAATTCTTTGTCAATTTACTGTTTTCTATGCGAACTAAATACCCAACGCAACGCATCTGCTAGATAATTATAATATTTTCCACACTCGGTCAAACGGTCCTCTGACGAATAGCGATATCGGGTGTCATTGACTGACGTTTAATTTAAAGGATCCTCCTCAGACATTTCTGGTGTAATCGTTCAAAAAGATTTATGTGGTGACAGCAAATTATCCATACTTTCGATGAGTATAAAATGATAGTCATCACACACGTCCAGTAAACTGTTACCTTGGTTTGAAAAAGTGACACTCCTGTCGAACCATAGCCGCTTTTCCCTGGTCAAAAGCAACAGAAGCCTCTTTGATGCGAGTATGTATCTCAGCATTCAGCGAGTCATCCCATGACAAGTTACTGCCAAGATACGCAAAATTACTCACGACGCCCAATATGCTACCACTGGCATCAATATTAGGTTCACTATACAACGCACTGGGTAAGGAGTAAAAATCACTTTCCTTTTCTTCAGGCTTATGGTAAGCCCGAAGTCAGTGGATGCAGTTGAGAATCTGCCCACCAACATCTCCTGTCCCTTTCAGTAAGCACAGCAATGTCAGCGTCATCAGCATAAAATAATTTGCGTACACGTGTCTGGAAAGTCTATAAGTCTTACGAAAACCTAACAATAGAAAACAGGGTGGGTGTGTGAATGTCGCCTTGCTTTACATCATTGACCATGGCTATCTCGTCGGGTAGTTCTCCATTGAATGTAATACGTGCTTTCATACTACGATGGAGCTCCTTAAACATGTTGACGAAAGTGGGTGATTATCCCAATTTACAAAGAACCCTCAAAAGAGTATCTCAATCGAGTGTTTCGAAGGCCTTGCTTAGGTCTATGAAGACTTGATATAGGGAACGTTTCTTTCTTTACATTTTCTCTTGCAGTTGCCTTGCCGAAACGATCATGTCTGTTGTTCCTCTTCCGGGGCGAAAACCAGACTGTTTATCTAGTATTAACAGTGGGCAAACAGGAAATATCATCCTGTGGAGAATGATTCTGGCTAACACCTTGACAACAGCTTCATGTAGTGTGAGTCCACAGTGGGTATCACACTCTGACTTGGTTCCTTTACTCTTGAATAGGGTAACAAGGATGGCATCAATCCAATCTTGGGAAATTGGTGTTCCTTCCCAGAAGTTTCGAATCAGACTGAAAACAATCAAGTTCATACTCCCACCCGCCTCTACAACAATTCCACTGCTATGCCATCCAAAGCAGGATCTTTACCTGTGTTGATCTGGCTAATAGCAAGCTCGATTTCTACACTTGATAATAACATCCAACTCGACAATAAGTATTATATTATACCGTCAATTGCAGCCTCGTCCACAACTGCTGCATTGAAGAACAGAACGGTAAAGAGTTTCTGCCAGCGCCCCATGATCCCTCGAGAATACTTAATTGACACAGAGACATCATTAGACTTGACTGGAAAGGCAGAGGCCGAAGATGGACTAACGACAGTTCTTAACAGGCAGAAAAGTTGCCTTTAGTAATGCTGAAAAGCCAAATCTTGAACTTCAGCCGTGATATTAGACCACCATTCTTTTATTATGCTTCTCAGTGTTCGTTGAAGATTGATTTGTGCACCTTGAAAGACATCTCCAATTGTTTATGAGGTTTGTATCTAAAAATTACTTGTACAGATAATGCTTTGTTTCCAGTAACTGAGAAATTATTGAATTATTCTCATCAAACCAATTTCTGTTTCCACTCATTCATCCCGAGAATATCCACACCAGTTGCGTAAGTTCTTGTCCTTGTATTAACGTTGCTCAAGGCGTCTGTGAACTGCTGGCATATACCAGACTGGCTAAGGCTTGCCACGTTAATGCGTTTCGGAATGTTGGCACGAACCAAATGAACATTTCTCCTGGCTTGCAGTTTGAATATTCTACGTACTAATTTGTGGTCAGTATTACACTTTACGCTACGTAACATACGGATATTGCAGACATCTTTCATATCATCCCCCGTGGTAACAATAAAATCTATCATGTGACAGTGTATAGAACTTGGATAGATACATGTTACCTCGTGCTTCTCTATTTGGTGAAAGAAGATTTTACAGATAGCTAAGTTGAACTCAGAGCAAAGATGCAATAACATTACTGTTTAAATTTACATTACCGTAACGACCAATCACATCCCATACATCTCCTCCCATACTAATGTTAAAGTCTCCAAGAATAATCAATTTTCCATCCTTGGGAACATAAGTGTTGGTTTTCCAAAGCGTGCCATATGATTTCCTCGTGAATTACTCGAAGAGTTGGGCATAAAGAGAAAGCACGGTCATATAACGTCCACAATAAAGAGGGACTCACAATTTCATGATGCGGTCACTGACACTGGAGGAATAATCAAGTTTGTTAACAAAAGAAGAGCGAATGACCTTCTCGTTTTCCCCCCAACGCTTTTCCAACCCGTTTACACATTTGTCGGAAAGACGGATTTAAGAAAGTGGCACAATGTCTATGTTAAGTCGCTGAAGTTATTTGGTAACTAGAGCAATTCTACGCTTTGGCCTACCAGAAACTTTGAGATCAAGCAAA
>OZ038478.1:107979180-107984180 GCA_964036315.1 Acanthosepion esculentum
TACATGTATTTATCGTTGTTTGTGTGTATAGAAAATGCATGCATATTTAATTGTGTATGTATGTATGTGTTCGTGTTTTTTTTTGTTTTTTTAATATATAAAGTGCCGTGGAGAGGTCTCCTGTCTAGTCACCAATTTGTGTCTGTATATATCTAAATATGTCTGGATGATTATGTATTATAATCTGTGTGTTTATATTGTTTTACGCGAGAGGTGAACACCCTATTCATACACTTGGAATTAAAATGTATACGTTTTTGTCGGGAAGACCAGCTGAAATTAGCGTCTGTTCTAACGAAAATTTAAATGAATAAATAAAATTAATATATATATTTTTCTTTTCTCATCAGTAGTTTTATAATTTCAAACTTAATAGAGATAAATTTAGATTTTAAAATTGGTAATTTTTTTACCTTTAATTTTAATATGAAATTTTATCATAAAATTTAATACTTATTGGTTATAATAAATTCTATTTTAGTAAAACCTCAACTTTAAAGCTTTTAATAGCTATTATAACCTTACTTCTTTGTCAAGTTTTTGAATTCCCTTGTACTTGTATTTTGATTGGTCATTCCTGCTTATGTAACACCGTTTCCCCTTACGAAGGATCGTTAATGAATTTGAAACATTTAAAACCCTTTATTCTACATTCAACCGGATGTTTTGAAAGAAGATGGCTATTTTTGTAGTGATTTTATTAAATATTTATGTAATAATGTTTACATAAACAATTATATATATATATATATATATATATATATATATATATATATATATATATATATATATATATATATATATATATATATATATATATATATATATATATATATATTAATAGAGCGAGATAGAGGTAGTGAGAGAGATACATAGAGAGGACGTGAGAGAAAGGGACAGAGGGAAATCCAAACACAATGCAAATCGCTTTTATATTGTTTTGACATTTCTTCTACTTTAGAATATGTTCTTGCATATATGTATGAAAACTTCTGTTGTGTTTTCCTTTAGATCTATTCCATTCGACGATATATTTCATTATCACTAACTAAAATTATCAATATTGAAGACAAAATGTTTGTACAAAATATCAAAGCCGTTTCAGAACAGTATATTTATGCATCGTCTAATTTATCTCAATTTTGAAATTTTTCACACAGTGACACACCAGAAAACTAGTTCAAAAAGATTTCGTACATTTAATTCATTCGTACTATAAAGATGTTTATACCCATTTCAAATTCACTTTATTTGTGGTGAAATATGTTGTAGTTAATTCAGTTTACCTCGCTCAGTATGAACATCAAAGTTATCAAAAAATTGGAGATGTATAATAATAAATTAAATCAACATTTACCGTTGAATAACAAAACATTTTTAAATTGACTCGCGGGGACAAATCTGAAATGTATAAATGAGGAATCTACTTACACCTCTCCGAATCAAAAGCAAGGAATATAGCACAAAAACGTTAATGTCTGTGTGTATATGTGTGTGTGCCTGTGTGTATCTTTAGGCATATCTTCATTGAAGTATATTTGGTTGAATAATCCAGAGATATTAAGCCTATTTCATTTTAATTCTCTCATATTCTCGTGTTAGCTTCTTAAAGTTGTTTATTTTTATTTTTTAAATTTTCCGCAAAGTAATTTCAGTTTCATCCGAGAGCATCTTCAGGGTTAAATCGCTAAGACCAAAAAATTAATGTTATTGTCAGTTGAGCATTATTTTTGTAAATGCACATGATATGCCCTCTGTTAATTCAATAATTAACGTTATCTAAAGGAGGTAACTTAATTTGTATTTGCAATTTTTTTAACAAATTACACTTTAAGAATTCTATAACACTGCTATTATAATTGTAATTTTAAAATATTACAATTTTATTATTTTAAAATATTTCCGTTGAAGACTTTAAATCATCGTTTCTATAATCATAGCTAAGCTTATTTAGTGTTAGATGTATTTTTCATATATATTGGACTTAAAGTATTTGAACCTATTTCTTATTTAAATTTTCATGGTGGAGTATGCTCGTATTTTCAATTAATATTTCTGTAATCCTGGATGTAGAAAGGAATGTTCCTTTACATGCTGTTCAATCGAGCTTAAATCCGACATGTAATGTAAGTCTCCTCCGTAATGTTGTTGTCGAGAAACCAACATATATATTTACTTTTTTCCAGAGATAAAATCTGGTAATTTGGTATTTATTTGTCGGAGAAGTGTTATGGCTGATGAATAATGTGGTTGTATTAAATTTAGTATGGTATATAATTAGTTATATTGTCCTACTTATATGAGTGTGGGATATATTAGAACCTGATTTTTATTAGGATTTTTTCATCTAGTTTGTAGATAGAGTGCATTCTAAATGTTTAGTGTTATTTGAGGAAGTATTATGTTAATATTTCTAATAGCCCGCCTAATTTGTTCATCAGCAATGTAATTAGGAAAGTCATTATTAATGAGAATTTGTTTAATGTGTAGAATTCTTTTCTGAAGAATTAATTTTGCACGGCTTATTAAATTTTGTATAATTGCTGTTTAGCAATAGTTAGAACATTCACTTTTATAGACGGGAGTGCACGTGGTTATGCTAATTCGTGTCTATCATTATATCAAGAAAACGAATTTTACTGTTATTGTTAATTTCATATGTGAACTTAAGGACTTGGATTTTTGGAAGTTTTTTGAAGTCCATGTATTTCATTGAAGTCTTACTAAGATGAGAATATCATGGACATATCTTAAGTAGATAGAGGGATTTAAATCGTATGAAATATATTTTCAAGGGTAGCCATGTAGAAGATACTAAATGTTATTCATAGAACTGAACGCATGGAAACACCATTACGTTGTACGTATATATTATTTTGATTCTCATAGAAACGATCCTCAGTGGTACAAGTCAAAATTCGATTCCCTAATATGTTAGGTTTCATTTTTAATGGAAGCAGACATGGATTGTGGTAAATATTCTTTATAATTATATCAATCATTTCTCTAACTGAGACATTGGTAGATGAACTTTCAACATCAAGTGAGACTATGGCTTCATCATTATTTTTTAAGATTAGGGTTAGTTAGTAAGATGATATAATACTGAATTTACTGATATGTATTGTGTAATGAATTGGTTAATGATTTTGATTAATTGACAAATCGGAGTGGGGATTTTGGATATAATAGGACGGAGAGGGAAGTTACGTTTATTCATTTTTTTATTTTTTTACATGTATCCTGGCTGGTAATCACCAATTATTTTGTGAAGTTTTAAGTTGTCTTTTTCTGCGTTCTTGTGACCAGTTGTTGGTTTTTAATTTCAGTTCATTACTAAGATTAGTGTTGATTTTTTAAATTTGGTGTGATCGTCGAGTGTTTAGTAGTAATTTTGAATTTTTTGTCGAATATATTTAATACAACGAAAGTATTAGTTTAATCCGCGTTATTTAAATTACGTGTGTATGGTTACGTAGCTACTTGGCAGCAAATTTTAATTGATTTGTTATGAGATTAGACGAGCTTCTCTTCTTTTGTCATGTCTGTTTTATTGCTTCAGCTTTCAGTGGGATACGATTTTTTGGCTTTGTTTTTATTAGTTGTATTTCATTAAGTTTTTGTATGTTTTGATATAGAATTTCAATTTCAGTTTTTTCATCCAATCTATTGTATTGTCTGTAAAGATGATATTTAGGTCAAAGTTTGAATAATTCAATTTGTGTTTTTGTTAGTTCGTAGCTAGAGCTTTTACTGAATTTATCTTTATTATTTGGAAGAATAATTCTTTTGTATAGTGTATTATATTTTTTAATGTTCAGACGGGGTTGAATTTCAAATTTATTAGATATTTCTCAAGTCCATGCAGGATTTATTTCAACTGTTATGAATAGTTGCAAGATTTAGTCACTTGTAGATAGGGGCGAAATTCTAAGACAAAAAATTAGTACAATAAAATGTTGTAATTTTGTTTAATGTATATCAGTAGGACAAGCAGATGTAAATGTTACATGCCTATTTTCCACTAAAACGTACATCAACGTCGAAAATTTCACCATTTTAATGCATGTTCCTTTCAGTGTGTAATAAGCTCCTTCGTAAAGTTGGTGTATTTTTGATAGATAAAACATGAAAAATTTAAAGATACTTTTTGCACGATACGATACAACAAAGAAAAAGAACAATGATAATAAGTATGAGATGAAATTAATCTTAATGAGTAAATCTATTTTCCGGTTATTGAAGTTAGAATAAGTGTGTGTGTCTGTGTAAGTGTGTATGTGTTTTGCGGTTACTTCTGTTTGACTGCGACTGATTGCAGATATTTGTGCACAGTGTTTGAAATGTTTCAATTTTTCAGTCTTTACTAGTTGCATTTACAGTTACTTATCTCTCCTATTTTGGGATGATAGAAACACAAAGATGAACGCGCTAACACACACACACACACACACACACACACACATATATATATATATATATATATATATATATATATATATATATATATATATATATATACACGTTCAGAGAGACATATATATTACATCTATGTGTGTGGGTGTGCGTGCGTGCCTGGGTGGGGTGATTCTGTGTTGTGGTTTGTGTTTGTGCTTTTCATTGTGTGGGTGGTACGTATGAGCATTGTATTAATGTACATGATTATTACATGAAAAATGCCTTCAAACCAAATACGCAGATCTATACTGCACGAACATAATAACGTATTGTATGCAATTTGTTTATGTTCAGTAAGAGAGATCATTAGATTTGTATTCGTATAAACTCAACGAAGTATTTCGTTCTTATTTTTCTGTTATGTATCGATAAATCATAATAAATATTTGACAATGAAGTCGATATTTCAGATTTAGAAATCTGCAAAAAAGTTAAATGAAATTTATTATCCTATATATATATATATATATATATATATATATATATATATTTATATATATATATATATATATATATATATATATATATATATATATATATAT
>OZ038478.1:107989180-108001680 GCA_964036315.1 Acanthosepion esculentum
ATAATTTACGCCCAGAAAAGAACAATATTTTTCAAACAGGAGAAATATAAAAAAATAACACCATTACATTGTCAGACGTTTTTAATGTAACTTGTATTAAAGAGGGATTCCTGGGCAAATATATATATATATATATATATATATATATATATATATATATATATATATACATTTAACTATTTTAAGATAAATCATTTTTGAAGAAGACATAAATTATATGTTGCATTTCCCATTCTACGAATTGGTTTTAGTTACAATATCCCACGTAATAATCGATTTGTTACCATCATTCTTTAATTGCCAGAAGTTTTTACCGAAATCTGTGATACTTCGATATGTTACAATTCAAAAATCATTCGTTGATGGTAGAAAATAAATTTCAACGGATTTGACATCGTTACCGAATTGAATACTACCTTGGTATACAAGATTTTCAGTCATGCATTGACCGTTTAAGGGAAAAATCATTTTTTGGCAGTTTCATTTATTTTAAAAATAACTGTATATTTTGTATATATATATATATATATATATATATATATATATATATATATATATATATATATATGTATATATATATATGTGTGTGTGTGTGTGTGTGTGTGTGTGTGTGTGTGTGTGTGTGTGTGTGTGTTATTTTAGTAATATCAACAGGATTAATAAATGTTCCTAACGCATCTATAACTCATCTTCACATCATTTTGGTTAAAAGCGATATTTAGTTTTGGTGAATGATTAAAGTGCTTATAAATTAAATTTAGGAAAATATTCCGATATTAGTTTGAATATTACGATCAAATTGTACCTTAAATCATATAATGATACGCCTACGCCGTTTCTGTCTATTTTTCCCTTTTTTGACTTTTTTGTAAATATTATAAATTTTTAAAAATAAAGCTTTTATATACTTAATTTTATTATTATAAAATCTTTCCATATTGCTGGAGTTAGTTGATAATCTAACTTGGTTAGTTTTATGTAAATTATATAGAATGTTTTGAGGGATTTATTATCAAACATACAAACGGGAAGAAAATGAAAGACGGGCTAAACAATAAAAAGCAACAAGTCAAAAATAAATATTGCGGACAAAAATAGTGGAAGGGTAAATTATCCTCGCGAAAAGGTAAATTATGAATCAACATATGATTTTTTGCTACATTGCCCGAATTTACAAAGTGTAAAAAGGTAAAACAAGCCCAGGGAAATATGTAATAAAAAACGGATCTCATGCCAGTCTTTCATGAAAGCACTAACATTAAAAAAATACATTAAGCAAAATGAAAATATATAAGACAAACAAATAACTTATCTGGTCGTCATAAAAGTTCTTTTTCTTTAATAACTCATATCTATTTCTTCTATTCCTTTCTCTTTTTTCTTTTTCTTTTTTATTATAAGGGTCTGTTTTTATGGGTTTTTCTTTCTTTTTCTTTTCGTTTGGTTTAGGGGCTCAGTTGACGAATAAATTGAAATTGTCTTCATTCCCTCTTTTTCGTCTCGATGTAGAAGTATTCTTCTTACGCCGGATTTGGTTTACCAGAATCTAAATATTTCTTTCGCGTTCATCGCATTTATAGTCGATTATACGTTCAATTCAAAGAGGGATCTTTTTTCGCATGACCAATTTTTAAACGCTTATCGCCTTCATATACTTCTGTCCATTCCATTCGAAGATTGACTCACTTTCGCATAACCAACCAATCTATAGCTGACTAACCATTCTAGTCTTAAAGACATGGACAGGTTTTTTTTTTTCACGTAACCATTACAGGAGTGTCGCATCCATGGCAAACCCGTCCGTCTAGCCCAAAGGCATTCAGAGGATTTTTTTTTCACATAACTATCGCAGGTCTTTCGCATTCATAACGAACGATTCCCTCGAGACTGAAGGCATACACATAACTTTTTTCACATATCCATCGCAGGACTCTCACATTAATAGCAAACGTAGCCGTCCAGCCCGAAGGCTTGGACAGGACTAATTTATCCGTTTATCTGTTCGTTTTATTTCTTATTTTGAAGTTCTTATTTAAAAAAACGAACATTTTCCCATTGTTAGCCAAATGAGGTCGCTGACCATCTTTCTTATCTACAGGATCAGAGAGATTTTAAAGTAGTTCAATTTATATATATATATATATATATATATATATATATATATATATATATATATATATATATATATATATATATATATATAATGAAAGCGGAGTCTTTATGAATACATAGGTAATATTTTCTTTCATGGGATCAGGCTCCATTACTTAAGATCAAAAGATTTTACAACAATAAACGGATGATAATAATAATTATGCTTAGGAAAAATAACATTAATTAGATTAAAAAACAAAATAAACTGTTAAACAAGAAAACTGAACTAATGGGTAAATATAGGTATATAAATAAATACATACTTTTCGATCTAACAACCAATTAAAGTAAACAAATAAATATATACATAAAATAATATAATATACAAATAAATACATGAAACAAATATAATATGAACTAAAATGTGTGTGTGTGTGCGTTTCATTAAAGACGACATAGAAGCCACTGCGATTATTTTTTTTTTAATTCTTGTGTTGGAACACGTATTTCTCTTCTCTGGACACAGAATTTGTACAAACTGTCGAAATGCGAAGTATGGAAAATCTGCTCAGCCCATTCTTCTCCAATTATTAGATGTCCCATGTAGACAACTTGATATTTAAAAGTTTTGTGAAACTGAAATATATGTCAGCTACGTAGACAATTTTTTTTTTATTTTAGCGATAAAAACAAAAGTAAGAGATACTCTCAAGGCCACATTTGAAAAAAAAATCTCTCTTCTTAAATTTACCTACGTAATTATTAAAAGAAAATAAACTCCAATTCGCAAAATATCTCTCGTAGAATAAAATAACAATACATTTACCTAATTCTTGTATATAACAACCAATAGCAGAAACACTTGCCATCTCAATTTTAACATTGAATGCCTACTCAGATGCAAAATAGCTGTGATAAAAACTTCCTAAAATAAACACACGAAAATTCATGTTCTCGTCTACTTTTCCTTAAAGGAGTCATCAATGCTAAACAGACACTAGTTAACAATGGCTTTCCTAACCACCTCATCTACCACCAAATTTGTCTAATTCTTTCCAAATGAAATAATAACGATAGCGAGCACATAGTCAAATATAAAATAAATATTTTATACAAAAGTAATATGCAGGTCAGCTACAAACAAGAAACATATTCACTTAGAAATATCAGAAAGAAATATAAATACCCCAATTGACCCGAAAAATGTTAGTTACTTACTACAAAATATTAAAACAGCTAAACTCATCCTCAAAAATAATAACACAACGGCAAAATCAAAATTACAAAGAACGAATGTTATAAACGAGTTCAAATGCCCCTTAACGAACTGTGTTACTGATTGTTATGGTTCAGGTTAGAACCAAGGAAGAACAGCACGAACACAAGAGTAGAAATAACGAAGATATATTACACGGTATAATAATACAAGATGTGGAAGGTGTTAGTATGACTGTCAGTCTGGTTTGGAGTGAACTAATATCGGCTCGACACGATTCGTCTCTCTCTCTCTCTCTCTCTCTCTCTCTCTCTCTCTCTCTCTCTTGAGAGGCGTAGTATACATAGTGTTAGGAAGTGTTCATTCTGTAGTTATAGGTAAGGACCCATAACACTGATCAAACCAAAATCATGAATAATTATATCGGTCCCACCCTTATATGCCTATCCAGAGGATTTACTTTATACCCATCCGACTACAGCTCCATCAGAACCCATTCAAAAACACGCATAAACTTATCAGACTCTATTCGAATCATACTAGTAGGAAATACAAGCAAAATAAACTCACCCCATATAAGAAAGAATATGGAAGCCTTAATAATAAAAAAATGAAAGAGTCAAAACATGGCCGCAATGTTGTAACTTTGTTCGGAAAATATAACACACCTATAACTCTAGAAACATACACATAATCACTACATCTATTTAAAAAGTAAAAATAAATGATAATATGATAATGTGTAAGACTATAGCCGAAAATCCACGGAATTTTAGAGCATTTGGACAATTTCTAAATTATTCTGTGTCCAGAAAAGAAAACAATTGTTTGAACACAATAAAAAAAAAAATAAAAAGCTTTGTCGTAGTGACTTGTGTGTCGTCATTAATGAAGTATGTATAAATGAAAGATTTCTGCCTATATTACACGCTTTCTCTCTGTCCGTCTGTCTGTCTGAATACATACATACCTACATATATATATATGTATGTATATATATATATATAATACCAAGTTGTAATTGGTTGGGTTTATTCCACACAGGACTTTTATGCCATAGGAGAGTTCAGTCTATGATACAGAGAAAATTATGAGAATAAATAGGAAAAAAATAAACACTTCATAGTTAGTAAAATATTGATTGCGATTAATATAAGCATATTCATCTCATCAGAATATCTATATTTTATGATATGGAATCCAGATATCCCAAACAACCACAAAGAAAAACATAAAAAATAAAACATATTGAAAAGTAAATATACACGAAATAAAAAATATACCAAGAATAAATTGACTTAGAAAAGATTCCTTTGGTGACTTACACCATGAAGAGAGAGAACAGAAAAAAGTGTTAATATGACAGAAGAGAAGGTAAAGAGGTAGGAAGGTTAAATTTAAAACAGTCTTCCAAAGTGTGTCAAATAAATTTCACCGAGGTAGGAGTTATAGTGATGTCTATTTAAAGAGTTACATCATCATATAATAATTGCATCAACATACTAATGCTAATATTAAAAAAAATAATATATCTATGAGAAAAACATATTATTATGAACAAATAAAAGATAAAAATACACACACAGACACACACACGCATATATATATATATATGTAAATATATATATATATATATATATATATATATATATATATATATATATATGAAATAAAACCTAAAAAGACAAGAACTACCTATCTAAGTTTACATTTTGGTTAAACTTATGTAGGTAGATCGAGGCTCTTTAGGATTTATTTTATTTACCTTCTCTCTACCGTATTCAACTCTCTACTTTTTACTCTAATTACTCACATGTGGGGCTTTTCCTTGGACTGATAATATAAGGCAATTGGCGATTTTTTCGGTCTGTTCGGATGTGTCTAGTTCGTTCTTTTTTTTGTAAGTTTCCTTATTTGCGTATTTGCGGAGTTCATGCTAATCATGATCTCCGCAAATAAAGACATATTCCGACGATACATTAATTTTTATAACACAACCCTGAAAAATAGCGGCTACAAAAAGTGCTGACATAAGCTATAGAAACAATTGTACCAATAGTAAGAAAAACAGGAAAAGAAAAATCATATGGTATACCCCTCCGTTCAACCAAATAGTCAGTACTAAACTTGGGCATAAGTTCCTAGCTTTAATTGAAAAAAACACTTTCCCACTAATAGAAAAATTAGAGAGATCTTTAATAAAAACACCTTAAAATTAAGTTACAGATGCACTGAAAATCTAGAAAGAATCATAAAAAAACATAATAAAATGCTGGAAAAACACGCATGTCAAAACAGTATTAATGAAACTCCTAAACAGCAATTAGACAAAAATTATGAAAAATGATGTGATTGTAGAAACACTAATGACTGTCCGTAAGAAAATAAATACCTCACAAAATCCGTGGTATACCAATGCACTATCTCCTCCATTTAGAGTCCTAACACTGTCAGAATATACATTGGGTCAACGAAGAATAAATTTAAAATTAGATTGAGAGAACACAAGAACTCCTTCAACAATATCCAAAATAGAAATCAGACATCTCTATCCCAATATTTCTGGCATTTAAAAGAAATGAATAAAACACCAAAAGTAAAATGGAAAATAATAAATAGAACAAGAAAATGTAAAACCTGGGAAGATCCATGCCATTTATGCCTACATGCAGAGTCATAAACCCAGCCAAAAGCGAACTAGGTAAAATAAGTAAAACAATACTAGAAAGAATTAATTCTGAACTTAGGAAGAAGTTAGGAGTAAACCAGTGGAAAAACACAAAAGCAACCATTGACTGGTTCAACAGCATAAATAACAAACAAAATTGCCACTTCCTACAATTGGACATAAAAGAATTTTACCCATCCATAACAGATAAGGCCATCAACTTAGCTCAGGAACAAATAATAATAAAACCAAACGAAATCGACATCATTAAGCACTCCCGTAGATCATTATTATTTCACCATGAAGAAGCATGGATAAAGAAAGATGGGATATTTGACACTACAATGGGAAGCTTTGACGGTGCACACATGCAAAATCGTAGGTATTTACTTACTACACGAACTAAGCAAAATAATAGATAGAAATGTTACAGGGCTCTACAGGGATGACGGTCTCATAATCTTAAGAAACTGCAACAAACAAAATACAGATAAAACTAGAAAATCAATAATTAAAATTTTCAAAAATAACGGATTCGAGATAGATATAAAAACTAACCTAAACGAAGTAGATTTTCTAGATGTTACCTTCAACCTAAGAAAAGGCACACACAAACCATACAGAAAACCGAATGATAAACCACAGTACATACACATATACTCCAACCACCCGCCTTCTATAATCAAACAGATACCAAAATCGATTAACCGCAGGCTTTCCAACAATTCTTCCGATGAATCTATATTTAACAAAGCTAAGAAAGACTACGAAACAGCCCTAAAAGATAGCGGATTCCCAGCAACATTCACATACTCACCACAGAACACAAAAAAGACCAACAGGAAAAGAAATATCATATGGTTCAACTCACCGTACAGCAAAAACGTAAAAACAAACATAGGAAAAATATTCTTCACACTTTTACAGAAACACTTCCCGGAATCAAGCACCCTACACAAAATATTCAACAAAAACACAGTAAAAATCAGCTACAGTTGCACTGAGAACATGGCACAAATAATAAAAAAGCACAACAGGAAAAGTATTAACAAACCACACGAACAAATTAAACCCACGTGCAACTGCAGAATAAAAAACGAATGTCCCTTAAACGGTAATTGTTTACAAAACAACGTAATCTACCAAGCCACGATAAAATCAGCAGATAATGAAGAAAAAGTATACATAGGAGTAACCGAAGGACCATGGAAACAAAGAAATTATGTACACAAAATGTCTTTCACAAATAGTAAATATGCGAACAGCACAATGCTTTCTACGTATATCTGGGAAATAAAAAACAAAACACACACCTCACCAAAAATATCTTGGAAAATAAGGAAAAAATCATCAGCCTACAACAACCTATCAAAAACTTGCAAACTTTACTTGGAGGAAAAAATAGCTATCATTACCTTCCCAGATAAAAAAAAGAAATTATTAAATAAAAGATCCGAGCTAATCTTAAAATGCAGACATGAAAACAAATTTTTACTACGTAACTTAATATAGAAAAATAAATAAATATATAAACAAACAAAACAACAATAAAATAAGCAAAATAAATTACTCCAAACAAATTACAAAACCACACCTTTTAGAATATGCGAAATAAAATCAAAACAAAAGAACGGACGAAAGTTATAACTGTTATATAACGATAAAAAAATAAAAAAAATAATAAAAGATAATATACTACGTTACTTAAAAATCGTAGGCCAAAATATATAGTATAACAAATAAATAACAACAAGTATAATAAATTGATCTAAATACATCCAAATATATAAATAATCTAACAACCGATTACGATAAACTAGCCGTTTAGAAAAAAACAAATAAAGATAATCAACCCAAATAGATAAATTAAAAACTGTTCCGACCAAAATAATAGTAAGAACAAAGCACAATATCCCACCCCAAAATTCAACAAATAGATTTAATCAATGACAAATAAACAAATATATAAGATAAAAAATAAAAATGAAAATAAATAAAAACAAGCAAAACAATTTGACCCAAATAAATAAGCAAACAACCGACTCCGGGTAAATGGCCGCCATAATAGACTACCAACAATAAGCTATATAAACAAATTTTTACTACGTTAACAAAAAACACCGATCAAAATAAAAAATAAATAAATAAATATATAAGATAAAAAATAAAAATAAATTTAAAAAAACAAACAAAAAAACAAGCAAAATAATTTGACATAAATAAATAAACAAATAAGCGACTTCCGGTAAAAGTAACCGCCAAAATAGACTACCCATAATGCACCACTGACCAATATATATAAATAGCCGAGAAAAATAACAGCACTAGTTGCCTGACGATTGCACTAGCATGAAACAGACTGTCGCCTCTAAGTGCTGACTTCCATGTCCACTTTTATATATATATATATATATATATATATATATATATATATATATATAACATTCAACAAACCAAAAGACAAAAAAAAATTACTCTCGTTATTTCTCTGTTTCTCTTTCTGTCTCTAGTTCCCTCCGTCTCTCTCTCTGTCTACGCATATATATATATATATATATATATATATATATATATATATATATATATATATATATATATATATATACGCGTGTGTGTTTGTGTGTTTGTGTCTGTAGCTGTTTGTGTGTACGCCTTTCCCTGTGTGGTGTGTATAATCAATGGTGGAAATAAGTTTAAGATATCCATGAAATTGTTAATGATTTTCTTTTTATTGCACAAATTCCTTTTAAAAAAATTTTTGTGGTACCTAGTCCCGATGGGTATTAGTACACTTATTCGATTTTATATCAACTTGCTACAAAAAGTTATTAACAAAACCTTTCCTGGGAGGAAATAATTATAAGACAGTTTTGAAAATTTCCATATCTGGTTTACTTCAGAATGCCAAAGGAAGAATAAGTGCATGCACAGATTATAGAAAGATTCTTATCGTCGGTCAGCAATAGGGACGTTCAAACGCTTACACGCACAAGCACACACGCACAAACACACACACAAACATATATATATATATATATATATATATATATATATATATGTATGTATATATATATATATATATATATATATATATATATACATACACTAACTAGCAGTCTTCTCCCACTCGCTATCGATTTCCAAATAAAGATATATTCACTTCTTAAAATCATTGAAACAAAAGGTTTAAATGATCATTTCATTCATAAATTGGATTGTTATAGTCAAGGATAGTTTTACAAATAGATGCCAACTTACTGAAGGCCAAGTAAAATGCAAATGTCAAATGCTTTTATGCAAGATATAAGACTATATTCCTAAACAGTACTAATTTTGATATGAAAATCAAAACAACCCTCGAATAAAAGAACATTAATGGACGAATGGTGAACAGTTAATTTGTGAAATAAACTTTTTAAAAGCAATATGCAATTTACTTAAGCCTGAAGAGTGATAATTCCTAGAAGTAGATAATATATGATACACTTAATTGCGATTTTAGTGTGTAAAATGCTCTCTCGAGTACTTTGTAACCCATGCATTTATCATCTCTCAGTTGTGTCTGTCTTAGGGCAGAGTGTGCTAAGGGTCGTGTCCGTCAAAGATAGAGTCGCAAATGAGGAAAATTATACTGACCCCGGTTGTACGCATATAATCCCATATTAAACCGACCTTGTGTCTCAATCTAACATTTTGGTGGAGAGTTGAGTATATAGAAATTACTATAAATATAATTGGCATATGAATTTATCAGCTGTCAGTTGCGTCTCTGTTTGGGCAGAGACCGACTCTGTTGCAGCTCCGACAGAGGCGCAATGGAGGAAAATCACGTTGTGAAGTGCCCAGCCCTGGGGAGCCGTTACCCGAGGCTGCACTCTCTCATTGCACAAGGGAGGGGGATCGGTGCGAGCATCGAGGTCTTTGCAACCGACAGCTGCAGGAGCTCTGGGAATTTTTTGATGCCTATCGCACCTACTCCTCCCTAGCAACTGTGAGATGGCCAAACAAAGAATCCTCTACAGGAGCTAGCTTAAATGCCACCAGATAGGGTGGTTTTTAAGCTAGTTTATCATAAAACCTGCACTACATTTATGGATGCAAAAGGAAAATAAGTGTTGTTCTCCTTTAATCATAAAATCAACAATAATGGATAGTATAATGTATCAATATATATTTTTAATCTGGCATTATCTGGCAGCCCTGAATCTGAGCTCAGCGAAATCGTTCCCTGCACCTAACATTCTAGGGCTTTTGAATGAGTTATGAATCTTTATAAATATGACCAGTAGGAGGGGAGGAGTCGGTTGGACACATACACACACTCGTACAAACACACACACAGACATATGCTTTGTACTTTATATATAAGATATATTAATATTTACTATCACCGGTGAGCGTCGAATTTCGGTATCGGATTTACATTTTCTATTAAACCACTTCCAAGATATTTAAAATTCTACTCCAGCTTGATATTTATATGTATGTTATATACATTAGTCTTTATTATAATCAAGCATTTGGCATTTATCAGTTGAGGTGTCTGTACTACTGTCGTTTAAAATTTATGAAAAGCTTATCTTAAAACAATGTGTTTATGTGTTTATATGTGTATGCCTGTTTAATAAAGATTATTTGCTTGCGGTTGCATAACTGTGCATCTTTATATGCATTGGTTCATTCATTTGCCTCAATTCCACCCAGTGAATATACAATCAACTTTGCGCAATTGACATTGATATGATTACAACATCGGCTGACTGAAATTACATAATAGATAATCTATGAGTGACTGATTTTAAAATCTAAGTGATTTCTGTGATCCAGAAAATACTGAAATTCAAACGAAATGTGCGGTAATTAAGTAAATCCTATTGGAAGTTCTTTATATAGAGAGAAATAGAAAATAATTTCAAAAGAAAAAGCTTACAAAATGGTGTCGGATTTTACGCATGGCTATCCAATCATATGCTTCACTCTGCAATCAATATAATATATCACTGCCTTTAAACATACTCCGATACTCAAATCGCATTTGTTAATTATGGCTCATTTCTTCAAGTTTAAGTATGTGATAATTTTAAAAAATTAAAATACATCCTATATAAAGAACAAGAGCCTCTCAAATTACGGGGTTAGTGAAGGACGTATGGGATATAACTGTCAGAGGAGATGAATAGGAAGTGAAGAATAAGGAGGATATGAGGAGGATTGACTTGACTTGAAGAGATTAGGATTTCATTTTTCAGAGTCGGTTGATTGATTTCTATGCTACTTATTAAAATGTATGGAACATTTAAAAGCGAAGTATGCTTTATGTAAGAAGAATGGAGAAAACGACGTATGTAATTTTTCTATACATATATTCTCTGATGAAGATTTAATAACACTGAAACAGATTAGATTGATAAACGTTGTCCTATTAGGTATTACATAACCATATGTAAGAGAGAGAGAGAGAGAGAGAGAGAGAGAGAGAGAGAGAGAGAGAGAGAGAGAGAGAGAGAGAAAGAGAGTGCTTGTTCGCCCCCAAAATATATAAAAACTTCAGAATAGGAAATAGGTATTTTTTCGACAGATGGCATTACTCTCCTGGCTTTAGTATTACCATGTGCAACAATCCCGCTAGAGCCTTTGACCAAATTGCTGAGGCATTAATTTTCCGTACTAATAAATTTCTGGAAGATAAATGGCACTATTTTGTGTATGACTTGTGACTGTAGAGTCCAAATTTAACTTGTATTAATCACGTGATATCAATAGATTTCGTGTTAGAATATCTCTAAAAGTGTTCCCTTTCCTGAAGTGTCAACTCTCTCTCACTCCCCCTGTCTCTCTCTTTATATATATGTGTATCTATCTATCTATCTATCTATCTATCTATCTATCTATCTATCTCTCTCTCTCTCTCTCTCTCTCTCTCTCTCTATATATATATATATATATATATATATATATATATATATATATATATATATATATATATTTGATGCATGTCGTCATGCTAAAAATCAATGAAAATTCCTTAAGATAATCATTTATTTAATTATTATTCGGAGCAGAAAGGGAATATCTTTTCTATTTCCTCTGAGAACTTCAGTACATCTCTAAAATGAGTACTGAGTTATAATACTTTCGTGTCTATATGCATACATCCTATTTTTCTTGTGGGTTTGGCTTATCCATAAACATTCGCGAGAACAGTGTCTGTTACTCCAGGTCTCGTGATTTCATGTCTTCTTTTTTGCCGCACACATTTTGATCATTTCGCCCCAAACAATATATAAACACAACAATTGTTTTTAATAATTTCACCCCAGTCAAAGCAGCAATCCCACTAGTACGGAGGGAAGTAAGAAATCTGAAGGGAGTTCCATAGGTGAGATGTGTGAGAAAAGAAACTGTTTGAGTAGAAGACGCCGTTGCATTTAACTATTTCAAATGTAAAATGTTGGAACCTATTTGTCAATCTACTAGATTAAATTCATGTAGTCGGTACACCAGAAGAAATCTCGTCGAAAC
>OZ038478.1:108006680-108029180 GCA_964036315.1 Acanthosepion esculentum
TGTCAAATCAGAAAGCTGATTTCGAATTCCAGTAGACTTAGTTGCATTGGGAACCTATCTACCGCAGAATGTAATGGCGATCTGTTGTAGGAATTCTTCTGCCTAGTAAATCATGAATCGAAGAAACATATATGTGCAGGCGTGTATCACGAAAGATTCCTGACGAAAGTGTTTATACGTAATATGCGTTTCATTCAATAATAATCAGCATTTGGTATAATATATAAACAAGGAATGGTAATAAAACGAAAAATACTGCAATGGTAGAATGAGAATAGAGAAGCAGTCTTCGACGCCAACAAAAGTGACTACAATAATTACAATATGTGAAGCAGGTGTGATCTCATAATAACGGTTTACGCCAGCAATGGACAATATGAAGCAGAAAAGGCCGAGATTGTAAATACTACTGTGGGATCTCTACATAAGTATTTGTTTAATAAATATATCGATTTAAAATTAAATAAATTCTCGCGGCGAAATAAAGTTGGATATCAAGAGACCAAACTTCATAATATAGTAAAGAATGCCGATACGAACGAATGTGATCGCTATCGATCAAATTTGATGAGCTACATGAGTAGAATATTAATGAGAATTTAGAAGAAAATTGTACCCGAGTCTGAACATGATAACCTGGAAAAGCAATATGAGAAATTCGACTTCAAAGGTATGAATATCATGTATGCTTCACTAATAATAATATCCTCTACATTACAACATGATTCAGTATTAATTCGCTGAACACAACTATGATAAAATACATTTTATATGACTTAATATTCTTTGTTTTTCTTGTTTTTGCGACAGTTTACTCTCCCTTTGATATTCGTAGATAAAATTAAAGCATAAGATATGAAAAAGGATAGGGGTTAGAATGGTTTACAGCACACTTACAATGTGTTAAAAATACCAGTTATAATACTGTCTTTAAACTTTGTTCAAACACTGACCTATTTAGCATTTGAGGAGAAATGGAGGGTTTATTATAGTTATTTTATATTTTGTGTTATTATTTTAATATATATTTATATCTGTGTGTGTGTCTGTTTATATATATATATATATATATATATATATATATATATATATATATATATATATATATATATATATATGTATGTATGTATGTATGTATGTATGTGATATATTTCATATGTGTTCCCTCCACTTTAGCAAGTACTGGGATATTTTATATTTCTTCAAGTTTCTTCTTGCTTCCATTCTGTATCTTTCTCCTTTCTTCATTTTCTTATTGATTTATTCTGATATTTCCCTGTGAAGTGTCCGTTATTTTCTCACGTTCATGCATTCTACTTGTATTTTAATAATTCATTTTCTAATTAGAACATTTATATTTTGGCAATTGTATTATTTCTTACACAATATCTTTAATTTCTAATTTTCTTTTGTCACTCCATTTATATTTTGAAATATCAGCATCTGAAATTTCAAGGAAATTCCACCGGATTTCCTTTGCTTGCAGTCGACAGATTTTAATTATTGTAGGGAAACCAAACATTCAAAATTTAAGCTATGTGTCTTGCGGCGTATCTTCTAGTATTTTTTGTATTGATAACTCTTGTTCGGCAATCATTGACGCTGGACAGTTATCGATAATCTCATGTCTCTGTGAGGTTGACTTTGAGACAATGGTCAGTTGTTTTTAATTGCTTGGAAACTTGCGAAAATTACCTGCGATTATACCAAGAAGACATTTGCGAAAATATTAATATAAATTGAATAGAAATTAATTACGAACCTAGAAAAATACATCATTTGACAGGAAATTTACTTGTGGAAATGGAAAAGAAAAATTAATATTTAATCAGCAACCGATAGCATCCGAACATCGGGACCGTCACCCTCTCTCATTATTCCCATTCTCCCTCCACGGGCAGCGGTGGTGGATATGGCTGTGAATGTCCAGCCTTCTTCGGAAGAATCGGGGGCAGGATTCAGAAAAGTGTATGAGTAGACCGCTCGGCTAGGCTTGTCGAGTCCTCCAGACAATATGTCGCAGATCACCGTTTTTAATCGAAACTTGCCTGGATGGTCCTACGCCGGGATGACCGATGAGCAGCAACAGTTTTCTCAGGTCTCAGGTTCGATATTGGCCTGTGTCAGATATGGCTTCAACTGATAGTAAATATACAAATCTTAATAAGGACTACAATAAGGTACATGAAGTTATAGAGAGCCATAATCACCCATGTCCTGGAGGGACTGGACGCGAAGAAAATTTATATACAATAGAGGATCCCTTAATCAATATTATATTCATTCAACTTAAAGAAGCATGTTTTTATCTTCAAATTAGACTTAAGTCAGTTTGTAATGTATAAATTTTATAAATCGTATTTATATATGTAATTTCACGAATAATATACGTCTTGCCAAAAACGATCAAATGTATATTTTACAATTATTAAGTTTAATTCAAAACGTCAGATATTAATATTGCTCCTCCAAATAAAGCGATGCTATACAATCAAAGAATGTTTCCAAATGATAGTACACATTTTAATAATAACCAAACAAAAGAGTAAAATGACGCAGACTGGATTATAATTAAGCCATGCGATTATACTTATATCCAGGACACAATCCACCAAAGTAGTGTTAACACTGAAACAAAGTTTACTTAGGAAATTTCTTCTGGATTCATCGAAGCTCACGATGCTAATAAGCTAACAATCATGAAAAGAAACATTCCTATGGAATAGGTAGAAACGACGCTCACTCAGCCGAATTAAATGCTAAAACTAAACAGAATAAGCTATTAGAATTGACCAATGTTCAAAGTGATAATTCTAAGTGCGATGGATAAATTGTCGTCTAAATTACACAAACATGGACATTTTATTTGAAAGTATACCAAAAAATACACAAAAATATCTTGAAATATTAAAAAATAAACTTATTGTATCAAATCGTCATTGCCTTCAACGAATGCCTCCAGACTACTTGCTCAACTGCGCGTCACACATAATAATCATGGAGGTTGAAGTCTGGGGAGTTAGCTGGCCAGATGTAAGGGGTGATGTGGTCGCAGAAATTGCATGACAGACATAAATTTGTTCTCCTACTTGTGTGGCGTGGTGCTGTGCCCTGTTGCCAGACAGTGGGTCTTCCGGCAGCCACCTTCTTCACCCAGGAAAGCACTACTTCCTTGGTTATGACATGGAGGGATCGTTTTCATGTTTCGTAATCACCATTAGACACATCCAACTCTTTTGGAATTCTCTGCCATGTCCTCAGATTAACACTCACAGACTCTGAAATTTTCATATTGCAGATTCCAGCGCGAAATGGGAACAGTGCAGCTTTCTGTCAATAAATTTCTGTCGAGGTTAATTGTGTCATGGCGCTCTTTTCCTCACGGAGTGTGCCTACGATATCGTGCAGCCGACAAAATAAAAAGAAAACAAACCACGCGCGTGCGTGAAATTAAAAATATAAAATGGTGACAATTTTCACATTGCACCCTGTGTAACAGAAACAATTTAACTATCTCTTCTGCATCTGTTAGAAGACTGTCCAGCATCCCCCCATATATATGAACTGATATTCCATAAATGGCAATGAGACTTTGCTTATAACGAAATTTCCGTTTCATAACACAAAGATTAGCATTTAGAAGATATCTTTCGTTCTCCCAGTGTAATTTCTGATTTGAGTATCGTACTTTCCGTCCTCTGCAAATATATTTCCTCGATATGTAAGTTTTTTTTTATTTTTATAATTGCTTGATTCGATGTATCCAAGTCGTAGTTCGCATCTGTTTATTTTGCTGATAAATTCTTTTTACAATCAATATTCATTCCATTCTTATTGATATCTTTTAATAACTTCTGTAGAAGTTCCTGTAGATTCATTTTTACCTCGGTTATTATCACTGTGTCATCTGGATGTCTTATATTCGAGGGATTTTGACAACCAATAATGAATCCTCGTAGGACTTTGAATTCTCTCTTACTGCTCATACACTGTAACTGACGCTTTCAATAATTCCAAGTAAACACCTTAATTTACATTATATCCCAGTTAAATGATTTGATAAATAGTTATATCATATGACAACTCAAACTGAAGAAGGGAATTGCGACTTAGTCCGTTCAATTCTGTCAAGTTAATATTTATTCAAAATTGTAATAGAATAGAATCACTGAATTGTAACGCGTTCAAACTCTCGACGTCTTCCGCGAAAATGTTGAAGAATAATACCAAATATACCAAATGATTTTTCCTATTCCCATCCGTCAGTCACCCTCTACCGTATTTTATGTTGTTTATGATGTAATATAACTTTGAACATATTTCCTTTAACTGCTGTAATAGGTAAAATGTAGTTTTAAAAATATATATTTATGGTAGATTTTATTTAAATTTGTTCGATGCGTGTTCTTATATTCTGCATTCAAATTACTGTTCTCTCTCATTATTGTGCAAGTCACATGCAGAAACTTGTATACGTAATGTTCTTTCAAATTAGAAAACAAAATATGTACTTAATATATCTTATATTGTTAAAATAGTTTCTAAGCATTAAGGAATAAATTAGGTTCAAACATCAGCTTGATAGATGTTATATTTTCACTTTTATAAATAAAACTGTATTTTATTTGCTGTATCGAAGCAATAAATCTAAACACACTAGTTCGAAAGACAAATATTTGCAGTTTTTCTAGTTTTGAGTTTCCATGAGAAAATTAATATCAATGATATAACATCAAGCCTGTAGGATATTTTTCTTCTAATGTTTAAATAAAGCATATGCAACGAACTTAAATTTAAGTATGTTACATATAATGTTAATTAGCAGATATTCAAAAATAGCCAGTGGGGTTTAGCAATTAAACACGGGATTGCAGGCGATCATTAAGAGAGGAATTGTGCAAAAATTACTGATCACGTGTTTAGTAATTAAGCTAAGTGAAAATCTCATTTGTAGAAAGCAATAGTTGTAGTAAACGCGCTGGATTTCGAGAAACAATATCAGTGAATGAATTAATGAAATTTAACGCGTGACTATGCGACCAATACAGCAAAGACTACTTCCTCGATCTCAGTAGAAATTGAAAGAATTCTCGTTTCAGGCAAAGTAAGTGAAAGAAAAAGCACGTAAGAATGGTAAGCAAAATCACCTAAAATAATCAATTGATAAATTCTTAGCATTTCATCTGAAATTTATGTTTCTTCCTCTTCTTCTAATATTTAATTATTCGTGGTTTTTCTTTAAAGCACAAGTGAATTACACAATTTTGGAGTCAGACCAAATCATTTTGGTCAACATTTGTGGATGTTTAAAATAGCCTTGATGTTTTCTCTTATGAATAATTCATTTGTGTTGTTTTCTTTTTAAATATTGACCTTTAAAGTACATATAATTTGTATTATTGCTTGTTAATTTAACAGAATAAATAATAAGCTAGCATTTTTAACATTTATATTAATACTAATGTTCACGCAATACAAGGGTCAATACAGAGTTTTACGGTATGGTGTTGTATAATCGTAAGAAAAAGCATGTTATGCAATTCATGATAATGATCAACCCTAGGTACGAATGAGTAGTGATTGGAAAAGGATTCTGCTGAGAGACTGTTCCATAAAGTAACAGTTCCTGAAGAGAAGTCATCCGAGTGAAATAAATTTATAAATGGAATACGAAGTAAATGAGCATGATTCATTCTTTTGCTAGTGGCATGGATAGTCCAAGTTGCAAATGATATGCCTGGTGGATCCAAGGAATGTAGGTCGTCAGAACACTTGCCACGGAAAATGCGATAGTGCATACCGAGGCTTGCGATGTTTCATCCGTGGGAAAGCTGTTGTAAAATGGAATATAATTAATGACCGACAAGGCCAGGTAGATAATTTTAAAATCTATCAAGATGGGTGAGAAATGGGCACATCAAACCCAGATATTTCAGCAATATTATAGTTTTCTGATCTGTCATTTGTAAATCTTGAGTTTAGCAGGAGATTCAGAATGTTATTGGAGTGGTGCAATATTTTCCATTTTCTAGCATTTTTGCAATAATTGGGATCTGGTGCAAGTCGCAATAGAAGTTCAGTGCATAGAGACTCCTTGCGAGAACACACATCCATCATGATATGTGAAATTTCAGAGCTTACTCGGTGATTGTGGGATCTTATTGGTTTGGTTTTTGACGTATTACATTTTACTAGCTCGGCCTTACACAATAAGCCAACAAATGGTTGTTCAGAAGAGGGAGCAGTTGCTAGGTTCTATTCATGAAGATTTCTGGAGTTGCACCTATAAACTTTAGTGTAATCCGCATAGATATTCAGGAGAGAACGGAGCATGCTATTGGGCATAGAATTAAAATAGAACAGAAAAAGTCTAGGATCGAGGAGAGCACACTAAAGAACGCTGGTATATATATATATATATATATATATATATATATATATATATATATATATATATATATATATATATATATATATATATCATAGGCTTTCGATGTCTGGCTGTTATCAATGGCATTCAGCAAATTTCCTGTTGGAAACATTTGATTAAGAAAAATGTTCTTCCTAATTTTCCCATAACTGTAGTTTAGGTAGCAGACGCCGATGCTACACTTTGTAAAATACATCGATCTAGGGCGAAGATGCTCTTGACGAATTTCTTATCTCAGTCTTCCCTGAGATTGTGAGTAATGATAATGATAATATTAGCCGTTTCCTTACAATGGAACATTTGGTTTTCATTGAAAGATCAGCCAGTAATGTTTTCGCTTGAAATTTATAAAATATTTCTCGTAAAACACGTTTTTGGAAAACACGTTTCACACGTTCAGTTATTTTTGTCTCTCTTTTCAGTAGTGATGGGGCTTTATTTCCAAAACTTCTATTTGGAATAGTGTTAAATGTTAATATCTTTAATATGCTATTGTTTTCTCTTTGAGTTACACGTGCTATCAATTTTTGTCGATGTTGCTGTACGTAGTACTCAAGTGATGCGGTTTATGCTATTTGGTAAGGTTATTCGTCTGTTATTCTATAGCACCAGTTATTTGTGTATCAAAGAAGGATGATCTTTGCTAAAACCCACAGGTTTCACGCGCTCGAAACCTTTTTTGCTATGGATCTTAGGAAGCGGTTGTATATAAATATATTTCTGGACTGTTTTGTCGCGATGCATGGCATTCAAATGAATTCTCGATCAGACGAAGCTAGTTAAGATAATTACACGTGTTTTTAAGTGGATGTTTTGTTTTAGCAACAATTTGCAATGTTGAAAATAAAACTACCTGTTGGAAGGAAACATAAAGGGAGATAACTCCAAAGTATTGTAAGAGTTATCCCACTTGCTTTGGACATCGTGACGTCAGACGTCACGTGGGGCAATACAGGGAGAGATCCAAGATGGCGGACTAAACCAGGATACGTGTGGAAAACGTCTCTCCATATTTCACTAATTCTTTTGTAAAGTAGTATTAACTCAGTTTATCTAGTAATTAATAAAATGCTGTAAACCTAAAAACGTTCTTGGTATTTATTTCCAATCAACAAATGCATTGCTCGGTCCTCAGAACTAACGCAAACATAACAGATTTGGCGACGAAGATGAGATTACCTTTCTCCATTGGATATACCTCTTGAAAAGAAAAAGAAAAAAAACCCAAAGGTAAACGACTTTAAACGTACATTTTTTTAAAGAGGAAATCTTTTTGGTGCTGCCAGTCACATAAAAGATATTTTCGTAAGAAAAAAAATTCTTAATAAGTAAAATATCCTTTCTTCGTCATGGACCCTGCATCGTTGGAAAGAATTCTTAGAAGGCAACAGGAACAGTTTCTACAGGCACAGAACCGTCTAATTGAAACATTAACGCAACAGTTTCAAACACAACTGACAACAGACAAGAAAAATGCGAATTCTGCGGATAGCATAGCGAACTCAATAACCGAGTTTCAATTCGAACCGGAGACGAAACAGACATTCATAGCATGGTTTAGTCGTTGGGAAGACATCTTCCGACATGAATTTCACATGCAGGACGATGAATGGAAGTTACGCCTCCTATTATGGAAGCTTGGGTGTCGGGAACACCTACGTTATAAACAGTATATATTACCTAAACAACCGGGAGACTTCACATTTGCGGAGACTGTTGCACAGTGAACAAACATTTTCGGCGAGTTATCCACTTTATTTAACACCGTCTATAATTGCTTAAAGCTGAAGAGAGATGATAACGAAGATTTTTTTGCATACGCTGGGAAAGTGAATTCACAATGCGAAAATTTTCAGCTGAAATCGCTGACCGAAGATCAATTCAAATGCCTTATTTTTGTCGCTGGTCTACAATCCCCAAACGACGCAGACATTCATACACGTCTTTTATCTATGCTCGATCAAGGCATAGACATATCAGTACAAACATTGACTACGGAATGTCAGCGGCTGATTAAACTGAAACGCGACAACGAAATGATACAGCGGGAGCCTTTTAAATCATCCATTTCCAGCCGTGTAACAACGACGGAAAAATCCCCGACTAAAAGGAAAACACCCCCAACATCTTGCTGGTCATGTGGAGATTGGCATTATGCTCGATTTTGCCCATACAAAAAACACACGTGTCAACTCTGTTCACGTCGTGGGCATAAGGACGGATTCTGTGAACGCAAAGATAATAAAGCTAGGAAAAAGAATAATACACCTGTAAGAGAAAAACCTCATCACAAAAAGACAGGATATTCCCGTAAGTCGTTTTCAAATTCGATTTTTGCTACGTTTAATGTAAGTTTTGAAGCTCGGAGGAAATACATAGTGATTTCCATAAACAAAAGACCGATAAAGTTTCAGTTCGGTAATGCTTCAGATATCACTTTGATTTCACGTACAACATGGGAGTCACTGGGAAAAACACCTTTGAAAGACTCAACACATGTTGCGTGTAGTGCTTCCGGAAATAAAATATAATTAAATGGGGAATTAATTTGTGATGTCTCTTTCAAAGACAAACATTTTTCAGGTGTGTGCTACATTACGGACTCTTCAAACTTGAATCTTCTTGGCCTTGATTTTATTGAGGAACTTGACCTTTTCAAGGTTCCTTTGAACACCATTTTCAATACCTGCCAAGTTAATTCTGTAGCAGACACGGAAAAATATTTTAAGAGCATGCTGAAAGCTAAATTTAACAATGTTTTCCAAGAGGGTCTCGGATGTTTCACAAAAGTTAAAGCCACGTTAAAACTGAAATCCGACGCAAAACCAATTTTCAGACCCAAGCGTCCGGTACCATATGCAGCTTTAGCTACAGTGGAAGAGGAACTAAACCGCCTCCAACAAGCAGGAGTTATCCAGCCTACAAACTACTCATCCTGGGCAGCACCCATTGTCATGGTGAAAAAGGCAAACGGCAAGGTACGTCCATGTGCAGATTACTCCGCAGGACTAAATGATGAACTCGATATAGATCAGTATCCACTACCTGCACCGGAAGACTTGTTCACAAAACTAAACGGTGGAACTTGTTTTGCAAAATTGGACCTTGCAGATGCATATTTTCAAATAGAAATGGATGAAGATTCCAAAAATCTTCTCACGATTAACACACACAAGGGTTTATTTCAATTTTGTCGCCTTCCATTTGGTGTCAAGTCAGCACCAGCAATTTTCCAGCAAACAATGGATACATTGCTCACAGGATTACCAGGAGTTTCTGCCTACATTGATGACATCATTATTACAGGCACAACCCCAGAGTAACTTCTACATCACTTAACTTCTGTGCTGGATCGAATTCAACAATATGGATTTCGCTTAAGGTCAGACAAATGCAAATTTTTCCAAACTTCAGTTAAATACCGTGGATTTATATTTGACAAAAATGGCCGTAGACCAGATCCAGAAAATATCCATCCGATAAAGCAAATGGCAGCACCAACGGATGTATCGACTTTACGTTCTTTTCTGGGCCTCGTAAGTCATTATAGTTCTTTTTTACCAGAACTGTACAAGTTACGTGGACCTCTTAATAATCTTTTGCAAAAAGATACTAAATGGAACTGGTCAAAGACATGTAAAGAATCGTTTGAGAAGATAAAATCCCTTCTCAGTTCGGACTTATTACTACTCACTATGACCCATCCGTAGACATTACTGTGGTGTCTGATGCCTCAGATTACGGAGTCGGAGCTGTGATATCACACATTTTTCCTGACGTTAGCGAAAAAGCTATCGCGCACTCATCCAAGTCTTTGACATCCACCGAAGGCAAATATAGTCAAATTGAGAAAGAAGCTCTGGCAATTATTTTCGCTGTGAAGAAAGTTCACAAAATGTTATATGGTCGTCATTTTACCCTGATCACAGATCACAAGCCGTTGATCAGTATATTTGGTTCCAAGAAAGGAATCCCTGTTTATACAGCTAACCGGTTGCAAAGATGGGCCACTATGCTTCTGGACTACAATTTTTCAATAAAATACCAACCAGGCAGCAAAATTGGTCAAGCAGATGCGTTGTCCAGACTCATCTCTTCGAATCAAAAAGTACCGGAGGACAGAGTCATCGCAGCTATATCAGTAGAACCTGAAGTTGTCTCGGGACTTGTTTCCACAGTTAGAGCACTACCTGTCACATCAGAGATGATTCAAGAAGCTACAGCCGCAGACCAATACTGCAGAAATTCCTACATTTTCACTCCACTAGCTGACCAAATATATGCACTGACCAGAAACTTCAACCATTTTTTTCAGCGGAGATCATCCTTATCTGAAATCGATGGGATTCTACTTTTTGCTGAACGCGTTGTTGTTCCATTTGAACTTCAAAACAGAGTTCTCAAACAGTTTCACTATGGACATCAAGCGATTAATCGGATGAAAGCCTTAGCACGCGGATACGTGTACTGGCCAAACATGGACAAACAACTAGAGGAACTTGTTAAGAGTTGTACCAAATGCCAACTGGTTGCAAAGTCTCCTCGGAAAACAACACTGTATTCATGGCCTACTCCAGAATCTCCTTCGTCACGACTCAATATTGATTTTGCTGGACCAATAAATGGACAATATTACCTAATATTGGTAGATGCTTACAGCAAATGTCCGGAGGTCTTTCACATGAATCACCATACATCCACTGAAACTGTAAGAAAATTACAGATCTTCAGCAGATTTGGTACTCCGGAAATCTTGGTTTCTGACAAAGGTACGGCATTTACTTCAGCAGAATTTTCAGAATTCAGTAAAAAAAAACAGTATTCAACACCTCAGATCACCACCCTTCCACCCACAATCAAATGGTCAAGCCGAACACTTCGTCGACACGTTTAAGAGAGCACTCTTAAAATTAAAAGGGGAAGGATCTACACGAGAAATAATAGACATATTTCTAAGTAGCTATAGAGCTACCCCAAATCCAAACTGTCCGAATGGAAAGTCACCCGCAGAAGCCTTGATGAATAGAAAAATACGGCTACCAATTGATATTATTCGTCCATCGCCATGCAATTCTCTCAAGAGAAATAAAACCATGGAAAGACAATTCAACCACCGCCATGGAGCAGTGTCACGTCAATTTCTACCTGGACAACATATGTGGGCAAAAGATTACCGCAATGGTAAAGAAAAATGGACCCAAGGTTACATAATACGCCGTTCTGGTAATGTAATCTATGATGTAGATGTACAATCCACTACTTGGGTCAGACATGCGAATCAGCTACGTCATTCATACCTTCCTGAAAGACAATCTAATGACACAGTCATTCCCTTAAACGTTTTACTGGACACATTTGAATTACCCCAAAGTGTTCAAACAAAATGTAGTAAAGAAAGTAATCCTCAAAAGAAATTACCAACTAGAAGGACGCAGCGTGAGGGCAAACCAACCTCATCCTTACAAGTAGATCCACAACAATCATCCTACGACTATCATACTTCAAAGGGAGGTGTTGGAAGGAAACAAAAGTATTGTAAGAGTTATCCCACTTGCTTTGGACATCGTGACGTCAGACGTCACGTGTGGCAATACAGGGAGATATCCAAGATGGCGGACTACACCAGGACACGTGTGGCAAACGTCTCTCCATATTTCACTAATTCTTTTGTAAATTAGTATTAACTCAGTTTATCTAGTAATTAATAAAATGCTGTAAACCTAAAAACGTTCTTTGTAAGTATTTCCAATCAACAAATGCATTGCTCGGTCCTCAGAACTCACGCAAACATAACACTACCTCTGACGCATCATATTTTTGATCAAACTGATTTTCCACTATATTATTTTTTATATCTGATCCATACGCCGAGGTGCTAAAGCTTTTAATAATGTCAGTTAAAACACTTGTTGTAGTTCTATCAGAGTGATATCTATACTGGTTATTGCTCAGGAGTTTTTCCTGTTTAGGAATTCAACAACCTTTTTGTTAATTATAGATTCCAAACGTTTTTCTGCTGGCACTAAGGAGGCTATGGTTAAACAGTTCTTTTTTCAGATTTGGAGATAACTTTTGACTAATATTAATAACAACTGCTGGGATTTATTTGAGCAGTTGGTCATCTTAGATTTATTTTTCATCTGAAAATTAGGTTCCCTCTATTTAGAAAAAAACACGCCAAACTGATACTAAACAGTTTTCTTTGTGTCCATGCTTGTTTCTAATGAAATATGAATATTTGTGTCTTCTAGAGGTCATTCTGTTTTCATCTGCGTCAGTTTTTTTTTTTTGTTTATTTTAAACGTGATGGAAAATTATACGAAGGAACGTCAGGGGCTTCCTTAAACAGAAACACTGGTAAATATTAATTCTAATGGCTTTATGTAGAATCGAACAATTTCCTGATGAACTCAGACAAACAAGCAATATGGATTAACTATTATCTAAACTACACTGAAAAAGCAACAGATGTATGTGAACTTTTAGTTACGGCATATTATCATTCGCTTGTCATGATCCTCGCACTTTTATGATCATTATGACAACTGATCTCTCAGAAAGGCCATTATAATTCTATTCTTTCAGTAGTAGAATGCGTAATAATTAACACAGAGTTTTATCTAAATCACATAGATTACCGGAATATTTTGTTGATTTTTTTAGTAAGTAACTTTAAAAAATCTATTGATCAACAAAGTATCAGGCAAGCAATGCTCCACCTCGGTAAAACAATAAAATCGCCTCATTCTTCCGACAATACATTTCAAAAGTAATATTTTTATATTCAAGACTGTAATGCACGTTCACTTAGTTACATGAAAATAGAACAATAGGAATCACGGACCTGAGCGAATCATGATATTGAAATATGTCTTGTCATTATTATGGCATCGCCACACCACTCAAGATTGGTTTAATTAGTAAGATACGATTGAACATTTCTCATGTTAACTGAGTAGACACAGATTACATATAATATTAGCCTTCACCATGTCTTTTTTCGCGCAGCTGATTAAATATTCAAAACTTGGAGGGAACATTCCATGATGGAAATTATCGAAATTTCTCAAAGAGGTAATCAATGTAAAATCACTATATATATGTTGCAATATCAATATCGAAATCACCTAAAAGTACAATGCTGATTTTAGGAATGTTTTGTTTATATAAAATGTGATATATCTTAAGAATCAACAAGGTATCAATGGAAATAGATTATTTGATTGCAAAATGTAATATGCATCTCTTCAAATAAATGTAGAAAGCATTATTATTCCCGAAGTGTCACTTCATACGTTACGAAGGGTATCAAGTAAAACATATCTAAATGTATACATTATCGCATAATTTCTGTCATTAATAAAAAGAAATATATAATAGGCCGAAAACGCCGAGTAAATTATCATCTACTATGGATTAATGAAATAAGGATAAGTAATAGATAATAACGAAACCAAAATAGAATAGAATCTTCATACAAACGACTATATTCGACTATTGTTATAGAGACAATAAATAATGCACTTAACCTTTGGAACTACAGAAAATGCAATGCTTCAAAAAATGACAAACAACAGATGTAACACCAAACTATTATCTAGCTAAAGTACCAGATATTACACCTAGAGTGTTACAAAATCCATATTCCCAAAGCTATGATATTAATAAATTTAAATCTATGTGGAAAACATTGAAGTCAGACTGTGAGAGATTTCAATTGACTCGTCAGAGGAATTACAACACAATCGTACTTCAGATTTAGAATGATGATGAATTCAGTCGGAGCAATAATGCATTCTGCTTAGGTTTTAATATTCTAAATGAAATAAAAAAAATGTGTAATTCTAGCATTCATTACATCGAGAAAATATGCCAATTCGACATTCACTCTATTGGATCATGAATTTATTTACAATACCAGTATACCATCAACACAATGGCCCTGTATGAATGCTACATTTCAGACAAATGTTTTTTGGGAACAAATAACTAATATTTTAGCTTAAAGGTTTAAACTATCTGTATTCCAATATATATATATATATATATATATATATATATATATATATATATATATATATATATATATATATATATATATACACTTTTCTTTTTTTATACTCTTTTTTTCTCTCCTTGGAGCAACTATAAACTCTTCCATTTTATATATATATATATATATATATATATATATATATATATATATATGCAGAAATATAGTCTTAAAGTATGCTATATTTATGGGGTAAAGTGTTCAATATCAGAGATAGAGCATGTGTAAATATAAAAGTGGACATGGATGTCAGCACTTAGAGGCGACAGTCTGTTTCATGCTAGTGCAATCGTCAGGCGTGACGATTGCACTAGCATGAAACAGACTGTCGCCTCTAAGTGCTGACTTCCATGTCAACTTATATATATATATATATATATATATATATATATATATATATACATATATATATATCTATATATATATATATCTATATATATATATATATATATATATATATATATATATATATATATATATATATATATATATATATATAGGGGAGAGTTTATATTTGCCCCAAGGACAGAAAAGTCTGTATTTTAAATAGAAGACAGAAACTGCAAACGTTTTCGGTTATGGTGTGGATGTTTTAAATATATATATTACTTTGTTTTCCATATATTGGCTTGATGTAATTCCAGTTTCGCGACACCCTTCTTCTTTATACGTTCTAATGCTTAAACATTGTTTTTTGTGTGTAGTAGTCACTCAATTTTTTCTTGGACTTCTGGAGAAAGGATTCTTCTGTTTAAGGGGTAATAAAATAATTACACTTGGTCAGAGAAAGGGCGAAGGAAGGAGGTGTTCATTCTTATCATTTTATGAGACATGTATATTCTTAGACCTATCTCCATTTTTGTGTATTTTGTGTGCGTGTGTTTTTGCGAGTAGGTTTATGCATATTCCTCCAACATACATATATACTGTTTTATTAAAAGGAATATATATATATATATATATATATATATATGTATATATGTTATAATAATTCAGAATACGTGTACTATGGAAGAATATTCATAAACCTACTGTAAAAAAAACACACACAGAATTCCTATGCTTTGTATTGTTCGTGTCTGTACTTTTGGGTAGTATGTTTTGTTTGTTTCGGCCAGTATGTGAATATATATATATATATATATATATATATATATATATATATATATATACACATTTGAATTGGACATAGTCCGACAATTTATTAAAGACATTTTTGATATGTTTAACGTTCTTTTTATAGATACAAGTATTTTAAGTAAATGCTCTGTTTATAATAAACAGTATTATATAACATTTTACCGGCCTGAATGTCGGAGAACGATAATTTTCTATGAAAATTTCTCGGACATTCAAGCCGGTAAATGTTATTTAATACTGTTTATTATAAACAGAGCATTTACTTAAAACACTTCTATCTATAAAAAGAACGTTAAACATATCAAAAATGTCTTTTTTATATATATATATATATATATATGTTTATTCTCCATAGATACATGTTTGTGCATGTTCGTGTGTGTGTGTGTGTGTGTGTTGCGATCAATGTATTTGGCCATTATGTGTGCCTTTTGTTGGTTACGTGTGTGTGTTGGGGGTTATGATCTATTTAGTGCCGATTTAAATATGTGTTTATAAAGTTGTAGGAATAATTCTCACTGTGATATATTGGCATAATTTTAATTTTACCTTGATTACATTTGTAGATATGTTGTGATACAGTTTTCTTTTGTCTGATAGAAACTCTTTTGTTTAATGCTTGGCTGATACTTATATACGACTCGTTTCATTTTGTGCAATTGAGTGATAAATATCAATTTTAGAGTTGTACTTTATTTTTTTATTTATTGTGAATGTCGTTGCGTGGTTTCAAAATTGTAGGAATTTCATCCCATATTGATATCACAAACCCTACATCTTTTTTGTTGCATTTTGCGACTCCCTGTATTAAGTATTGACTAAATTTGGATTAGGTAAATGTGATTTTAGAGGTATTGATTTGCGTTTCCTTTTAATTATTTTGGATGTTTTCAGTATATTTTTTCATTTTATCATTCTTGTTAAGTAAATCTAGATTTTTCTTAAATTCTGTAAAAGTTTATACATTGTTCATGCTGAATGTTGAGACATAAGCTACAGTTTCTTCGATTTTACGTTTCATTTGATTTCGTAATTTGTCTAAAGGTATTTTCTGCTAGTACAATATATATATATATATATATATATATATATATATATATATATATATATATATATATATATATATTCGCCCTTGCGTGGATTACTGCTGCCATATATGGTCAAGAGCCCCCCCTGTTAATCTCAAGTTCCTCGACAAAATCCAGAGACGGATATGCAAAGTGATGTGGCATCTCGTTTACAGTCATTTTCTCACAGATGTGTCGTCGCTTCTCTCTGTCTTTTGAAAGCACGTTTGATGGTTCCCAAACTGCATGAATTTAAGCATGCTACTAGGTAGAAATATTAGTCCCAAACTTTCACTGTCGAAACTGTGAAATGTAGCCGTTTCTTCTACTCCAGTAGCCTCGTGACTCACACTTCCCGTCTGTGGAACTCCTTTCCTCTTGCTTGCTTACCTGATAGCTTATAATCTTCAATTATTCAAATGCAATGTCAATTGATATCTTCAGATGAGTTAATAATGCAAGACCCGTCTTTCTCTTCATCGTTTCCTCCATCAGGGTTGCTCCCACTCTCTGTAAACCCTTGCGTGCTAGTGGCACTCCCATCTTGCTCAGTGGGAAATGCTTTTACATATATATATATATATATATATATATATATATTGGATAATATATATGTATAAATATAAGGTGTTGCTGACTTAAAGCTCACCGTATTTCTTTGATCTCTAAATATAATATAATGCCTGAAAATTTAAGGAATAAATTAAAATTTGACGTTTACAATTTTTTCTCAATTTTGAAACAACCTGCTGAAATTCTACAACTATGAGAAATACGATAATATAGATATATGTATGTATAGAAAAAATGACACCGTATGTAGTAACAATGTTAAGTCTTAAGAGAAGAATTTTTAATCAAACATATACTTTGTCGTACTTTCACACCTCTTCTACGTTGATATAATTATCTATCCTTTTAATCTTCCCAACAAATAGTGAATGTGCTAAGGAAGAAAAATACTTACAGCTCTCCATGAAAGAAATACTCGTTCACAAAGAAATATTCCATGTTTGACATGGTAAGAATAAATAACTATACAAAAATAGTCTTACCTCAACATAACCGACATATTGTTTCTGAACGGAATTAAAACTTTTAGTAAAAAACAAGAATTAGAATGACATATTACGTAAGAATGTATTCAAATTGAATGAGTGTAGCCATATTTTTGTCATAAAATGATTTTTTCTGTTTGATTGATTGCATTTTTAAGGTTTACCAACCTTTTTCGCGTTATATAAGGCTATAAAATATTTTAGAGTGTAAGAATTTTTAGAAGATAATAATGATATATTGATACAAGTCACTCTAAATGGCCCATAGCAAGGAAGAATATGTTTATTCATACACTTCCCAATGGTATCGATGCGCAACAGAATAAACACAGCCTGTCTTGAAAGCCATCGTTTTCTTCTTGTCAGTGTATCTATAGAAATAAACATAAAGGATTATTTCCAATGCATTCTTCATGTATTTAAAGGATAAATAAACTCAACCTAAGCAGGGAAATAGAGTTTTATTGCAAAATACAATGCATTCCTTTCTCATAAATACCTGCTAAAATACGTCAGAAGTGGTGGGAGGTGAAAAGCTTATAAAAGAAATGGAAATAGATGAAAAATACATAAAAAGAAAATATCAAAATAAGGGAAAAGGCCAAGAGAAATCAATTACCTAATTAGCCAGCCGTTATGTGATTCACGTCAAGGGATTGAATGCTTGCTTTGCTTTCAATCTATCATTATAGAAATTATATTTTAAGTAATTTCCCCGCTGTTTTTATTTATAAACAATACGGAAATAAACTCTTACACAATCTATAGCCGAGAAAAAAAAAAGAAAAATATATATATCGACCAGAAATTAGGAACAGTTTCATATAACTTAATTCAATATAAATATTACGTCAACAATTTCTAAAATATTTAAATAGATTTGTTGAAATCAACGTTTGATGAAATATATGTCGGCTAAAAATATGAAATCTATTAATTCATTATAATTCTTTTTGTTGCGGGTATGAAACTGGACAAATATGGTTTTCGAAAAAGATTATCAAATAGAAATATGCTTCATTATGAAGCTAAAGGTGGCCACGACGACAAATACCCGCAGGGTCAGACTGTTCCTCCAAAAAAGGCAGTGGATGAAAAAAACACTGTTTAACATAACGGACCGTCGACTTAAATACGAATATCGACGAAGTATAACAGTTAAAATTATATATGTGTGTGTGTATATATATATATGTGTGTATATATGTATATATATGTATATGTATGTATATGTATATATATATATATATATATATATATATATATATATATATATATATATATATATATATATATATATATATATATGTATATGTATATATATGTATATATATGTATACATAAAAGAAGGATTGCTGCCTAAATACACAAATATGTATATATATATGTATATATATATATATGTATATATATATATATATGTATATGTATATATATATATATATGTATATATATATATATATATGTATATATATATATATATGTATATATATATATGTAATATATATATATGTATATATATATGTATATATATATATATGTATATATATATATATGTATATATATATGTATATATATATATGTGTGTATATATATATATATATATATATATATATATATATATATGTGTATATATATATATATATATATATATATATATATATATATATATATATATATATATATATATATATATATATATATGCGTGTGTCTGTGTTTATACGTTATTTTTATAGATACAAGTAAATGATATTATTATAATAAACTGTATCACCGACATTTACTGGCCTGAATGTCCGAGAAATCTCAAAGAAAACTAAAACCGTATTCTATACGGAACCGCCAATATTACCCGGCGTGCTATAGCCTTTATCTATAGAGGAAGCGACTCGTTAAATTACTGTTTTCAGGAAGGTTAAGTTACTGATATATGTCGGTTCCGTGTAGGATACAGGTTCGATTCATATCGGAGGACATGTATTTTTCGGGCATTCAGGCCGGTAAATGTTGATAATGTTTATTAAAAACAGAGCATTTACTTCTTCATGTCTATCTTATAAAAAGTATAAACAAAATATATGTTACATTAATTTTCGGACTAAGTCCATTTTATTTTTTATATATATATATATATATATATATATATATATATATATATATATATATATATATATATTTAAATTATTAGCTCTGATTTACATTGAGCTCTTTGGATTCTATCCTCATTGGGTCTTCCCATACGGATTACCTAGTTTTTCGTAAACTATATATATATATATATATATATATATATATATATATATATATATATATATATATTATTGAACTATATACTATCACAGCACAGTCCTAGTGGCGTTCAAATTACTGGTGCTGCAGTATATTTACTGTGAATGATGATGATGATGATGATGATGATGATGATGATGATGATGATGATGATGATGATGATGAGAAAATACTGATATAAGCATTTGCCAGATCGTTAGAAACTCTCGTTAGCTTCATCGTTGTGGAGATGATATATCAAGCTAGCCTGCAAGGAATTGCAAAATTAGCGTGCGAAGTGGCAAACTGGTTACAACTGAAGTTTCGCAATATTAGGTGACATATGCTCCCGTTGGCCTGGGGTGAGAAGGAAAGGCAACACATTATTGTATTAGAAGTGAAAGATCGATATTTCTATGACAGCCACGCACAATTGATCTCATGGTACAGAGTAAGAGGAGAAATAATGATGACTACTTGTGGATGCTGCCGGGAAAATTTGGTAAAACTTGTAAAGAGAATTTTGCCTTGAAGGATAAAATATTTTAAAATGAAACTTAGACACACCAAGAACGCACCCGCATGTACATGCATACACACACGCATATACACACACATGCATACATATACATATATATGCGTAAATTCATGTGTGTGTCTGCATGTTTATTGTGTGTGTGCGCGCACGCGTGTGCGTACGCCCACTCCTGTGATAGTGTAGATTTTCTTTAACGCATATCTTCTTGCACAGTGCACAATAAATACAATACTCTACATACTCAAGTAGAGTGCATGCTTTTATGATCACTTTTCACACGGAAAATAGTCGGTTGCAATAGACACGGGTATATTTTTGAAAAGAGACAAAATATCATGCGATCTTACGGCCACATCACGTTGAAACACTGCTTCTCCTGCGTTCACTGAATATAAGCAAACTCGAACCTGGTCACTACGTAGATGGGCGACCGCTGGGGATTATAGTTGCTGTAAGCGTGGAATTGACGATGGTGTAATGGGTAATGACTTGAAATTCTTCAGCGCAGAACCGAGTTCAAATCCAGTTCAGTTCGTTTTATTCACATATACGCCAATACGCTTTGGAAAGATATGAATCCATCTCTTCTCACTCACACTATGAGTAAATTAGTGAGACATTTATCACTAAATCATTAGTAAATCACGTCGCTTTAGAATACATCGACAGCTCATCGCCAGATTCTGCCCTCACCCTCTAATGAGGTCACAAGTTCGCCGTTTGTGACGACCCGTAATGTTTGAGGACTTGATCTTGGTGCTTGAGGGTTTCAGGAGTCAGATTTAGAGACTTCTGATTCCCAACACAGCAATTTGGCCCTTACTTGAGCTAGACGATCGGTCAGAGGGACCGGATACTAACTCAGGTCTGGCCGCGTCAATCCCTAATTTAATGTAGCCTAAATGGAGATGAATGGTCATTTCAAAGTACGTCAATAGTAAATATATAAAATACTTAATTAGATAGATGCGGTCAGTCATTTTGGAAAGAAATTACTATGATGCATCCACTTTGATATCCACTTTGCACTTGATGTTGGGTAGCGAAATCTAAGGGGATGTAATGTCTCTTTACGTTCCTCCAAATATGATTATACCGTTGCTGTAGCCTTTTCTTACCAAGACGAATGGTTTCCTCTGTTGTTATTTCTCATTATTTTGGACTCAGTGGCGGGTGCGGATAAGGGGCGTTCAAGTAATAAACTTTTTCATGGATATAAACGAATCCCCCAAGATTCCTCACGTGGATGAGGATTCTAGGAAAGAAATGAGGTGATTATTTCCGAGATTTACAATCTTGGGATTACTAGATGAACCACAACTTATGAACTTATCTCCTTTGTTTAGTGAAAAAACCATATCATCTAAATTAAAGCCCGAAAAGGGGAAAATTCTAAAGAAAATAAATTGCACAATTTTCCTTGAAGTAGATAAGGAAAAACAAGCGGAGATACTACTGGAAATAAACACATTTCAATAAAAAAATAAAGGCATACCCTCACAAAAAATGAACATTCCACAGGGTGTGGTACGCATTAAGGAATTCTCCCTATGTGCTACTGAAAAGAAAAAAATAAACTGAAAATGCTGAGTGTCACGGATAGCAGGAAAGTGACAATAAGAATAACAGAAATATCCAGACCAACACTTACATCTTGGCATTCAATGTACCAACTCAACCCAAAGACATAACATTAAGATATAACTTAGAAAAGACGGAACCCATCATCCCAAAACTTCCCCGTTGTCATGCTGTCAGAGGTTTGGAGATCATAGGTACGGATAGTATGGTAACAAATATGTGGCCGATTGGTGCTAAATGTTCCAGATCATAGCATAATAGAATGAAGGGATATATGGAATTTCGCATATTGTGGAGAAGAACACCTTGCATATTCCAATGCATATAAGCTTTGGAGAAAAAGAAAAAAATAATGACTGTAAAT
>OZ038478.1:108034180-108041680 GCA_964036315.1 Acanthosepion esculentum
GGAAAAACAAATTAAAAACAGTATAAAGACATTTTTCTGGTTAGCTAATATGTTTGAAATGTCACATATATCGAAATTTCCAAATGGGAATGTTATTATTAGTGTCTATAAAATCCTCCCAGCTCTTCTCATTTTTCATTAATATCACAGGAGAACTGCTACAACATTAATATAATACCAGTAACTGGTTTGTGTGTGGGAGGGTTGATATTCATAAGAAAAAATATATTGAAATAATTGGAAGTCACAGTTTCGAAAAGAAACAACATCCCATTTTGAAGGACGAATTAATGTTTGGCAATAAACTTCGTTAGAAACAACGAAAAGAGTACCGAATGGCCTCCGCCTCAGCTCTACCCTTCTTGGATAAGACTCTGAGAATGCGAACGGGTCCGCCAGTTTAAGCAAATGGCCCAGGAAGCTCGACTCCCTTCCAGTCACCTAACCGGAAGCCAAAAGAAGTTGCGGTTAATGTTTGGCCCTGAAATTTTCGTATCGTTTATGCGCCTTCAGTATCATCTCAATGTCACTGCGGGAAGACACGTATATGGACAGGTGATCGGCCTATGCAGAAACACTGGCTCGAGCCACACCAGCGCCAGTGATGACACAGTGAGCCGGCTTGGACGTTCTGTCCGTCAACAGTCGAACGTGGGGCTCCAATTCCAAAGAGTAATTTAGGGGCGACAATGGGCAAACATGATGAACCAATAGAGACAACAAAAGCATGCGACCTCTTTCCGTACATTTGCACCCCAAAGCGATATAGGAGGGTAATGCACCGGTAGAGGTTGTGTTCGAATCTGGCGGCCTTCAGGACAGCATCCAGGTACCGTTAGTCAAACATATAAAATGTCTCCGACTGATCCAAATTGATCAACGCGGCTTCCTTGTCATCTTTTACACCCTATAGGATCGTGTGAAGCAGATGCAGATTGCTCTTAATTTTTCGGGTCCCAATAAAATGTGGGCAACTGACTGTAAACGCTCCGACAGGATCTTGACCATAATCTTAAACTCTGTGCTTATTTATGAAAATGTAATTATTTAAATCGCGCCCAGATCACTTGTCCTTTTTCAACAGTGTGATCACACCCCTGTAGATACGTTTGTGCACGAACCCCTGGCGGAACTATTTGTTGACTATAGCAGTCAAAATCGGAATAAATATGTACGTCATCAAGTACATTTCATAGTGAAAACCATCAAGTCATGGAGACTTGCACCTGCCGACTGTCTTCAATGCCGCGTAAGCTTCGCCCATCATCATGTCATCCTTGCAGGTAGCCGCTTTCCTTTCCCATCGCCGGCGTCATCCCTCCATCTGAGACAAAACCGCAAAAGTCGATGTGATAGGTAAGTTTTAAAACCGTATGTAGAGAGAGAAGAAGCATTAACTGAAAATTTTCCGAAAACAAAATCCAAAGAGATTTTAATTTCCAGTTATTCCATCTGAGCCAGCGTATATCTGGGAAGGCGTGGGACCACACTTTCAGGAAACGTCCCCTGTCCCTTACGCAGGTTATCACACCTGTAGTTTTCGGAAAATTGATGGTATACTTCACCGACTTTCCATCGACGGAGGCAATCTTAAATGGTGAACGCAAGAAGGCCCTCTTCTGGATGGATAGTTTCCTATCTGCTTCCCGTTTGTTAATTTGACAAATTTCCTCTGCAGTGAGGAATTGTTTATTTTTCTTCTTTTTCTTCCCTTTTCCCTGGTTGGGTCAAGCGTGGCGAAAGTGGACGGTAGTGGAGGTGTGGAAGTGGTGGGTTGAGATGGTGCCCGAGCGGGTAAAGTGGAGAAGTTTCTTTAATTTGGCAATAACAGTTGTTGGCGACGCAGGGACGGATTGAGACCTGGCACTGTCCACGTTCCTCTCCGCCCTACTTCGCTTCTCGTTCTTGCTTTTTTTATCTCTCTCCCTCTTTTCAAAAAGGATGACCAAGGTTGAGACATTCCCCCCCCCCATCATCTCTGAATCAGGTTCGTGCTGCTTTTTTGGCTGTTGTTTCTTTTGTTCTTGTTCTTGTTGCTGTTTTGTTCATGCTTTTGTAGTTGGTGTTGCTGCTTCTGATACGGTAGATTTTGCTGCTTTTGTTGTTGGTGCCTTTACTGTTGCAGCTGTTGTTGATCAATTACTCCGTCTGGCTGCTCCTGCTGTGTTTCTTATGTTGTATTGGCACGTTCTGTTGGGTATAGAGTGGGTCTGTCGTCGACTTTCACCAGGAGTGCAATGCAAATCTCTGCTTCCGCTGCAGCTGTTGTTGTGCTAGGATGTGGCGTCACATTCTTACAGTGTCATGCCTTTAACATGTTCACCGAGGCCCCACAGAAATAGCAGTAGGCTCGCCTGCCTACCTCTTCCACATACATCATATACTCCCTGCAGATCAATATGTTGGGTATCTCTGCAAAGCTCCTGCGTGTCATTGGTACTTGGAGAACAATGTCCCCGGTAACAAAGCCAGCTTTATTAATTATGGAAGAGACCTTCTCTACTTATGCGCGTTGAGCGAAAAAGGCCCCTACACGTTCCTAGTTGATATCCACGGGCAACCCATGTAGGCTCACTTTCATCTTATGGGTACCCATGTAATCGGTTTGGAAACGGACCATTTTCACTGCTAGAATAGTTTCGGTCAACATTTTGGTCACTTGCTCTTTCGCCAGCAGGTTATCCCACAATAATTCTCTTGCAATGAATGAAAACGGCTTAATAACTAATCAGCTAACGGAAAATTCCAATATAATCAAGATCTTCATCATATTAAGCACGTTTCAGCTGTATGCCTTCACGCCGGTGGCGTTTCATTCGTTTTGACGCGTTCATTACCAGTACAGCCGTTTCTCATTACAAGACATGCAAAGTCTGATGCTGTTTGTTTTTATGAACGTTTAAAAGAATAAACACGAGAATCTGTTATGAAAGTAAAAAGACAAGGAAAAAGGAAGAGGCACATTGATTTGATATTACGTGTTTTTCTTTCCTCTCTTTTTTATTACTTTTGAACTCGTTGGAAGAACATATTGAACGTTAAGTTTAACATTTTAATTTTTATTCTTTTGTTATTATTTTCAGTTTTCTTTTATTTCTTCTATTATTTTCTACGCAAGACAAGTTTTTATCTTTCTCTTTTTTATGTTTCAGCCCCACCAAACCTAACTCATTTTTATTTTGTTACTCTACAGAAGACAAATTAAATTTTCTTTATACTCCCACCTGCGAATTTAATTCCTTTTATTTTTGTGTTTCTAGTCTTTTCTTTTTAATTGTATTCCGCGTAAACTTGTTTATTTTCTCGACGTGACATGGTGCCAATTTTGAGAGAATTTGGCGCGAACTTTTCGCGAACGAACTTTTCACGCGCGAACTTTTCCCGCGCGAACTTCACCACCACAGTGTAAACTTGATGAATCACCGTCGCCACCCGTGCAAACGGAACACCCGCCAAAAAACAAAAATAAATAAAACACTGCCTGGATTGAAAATAGGCCCAAATAAGACACCGAGTATTATGTACACTTAAAAGAAAAATATGCAGAATATACGAGAGGAAATGAATTCCTCACTTTACTAGAGGCGCAGAACGCCGTTAATAATAGAAAAATCTCCCCCTTGACCAACGACGTAAAAAGTCGGAAATTAATTGGGATCAACAGAGAAATTAAGGAGGAGGCATTGAAAAGCCGCAAGATTGGCACCAAAATTCTGGCCAGAAGAATGAATGCGCTGTGAGGCATTTTGCTGGCGACGGAACAAATCAAGCAATTGGCAAGCAGCATTTTGGGGACAAAGTCTATCTATCTGCATACACTGTATGTGAGCGCTGGCAAGACAAAAGTGGCCGTATATGGGGTCCCTTTAGACATTTCGGAAAACCGTCTGTGGTTCTTTTTTGCACGTACGAAAAAGTGGATGACATATCAGCGACATTGAGCATGACGGGCATAGTCACAGGGGATTAATCATTCAGGTGACACTAACCCGGAAGAATTTCTCTTCAATCCCCAACACCCTAATGTGCTGGGAAATGTTGATGCCGTGGCAGTGGAGAGCCACCGTCCTTCTGGCTGGTCGTTTCCGTCTTCGGGACACATGCCAAATGTGTATCCCGTCAAGCAAATAGCGACAGAGCCTAGCCAAACAAAAGTAGCAGTAACGCAGGCTGTAGTGGTAGTAGCGGAAGAGCCCAGCAAGGCGCCGACTTTTTTTGGAAATAGGTGATGAAGAGGGAACAGAATACAACAAACATCCTCTTTCTGCAGAAGGATATACCACCACATCAACAGCATCAACTCCAGGAGCGATGAGAGAGGGTGCTGCAACAACAACAGTAACTGCTGCAACAACAAGAACAGAATCAACACCAGCAACAACGAAAGAACCAACAATAAGTAAAGCAAAAACAACAGAAGCAGCAACAAAAACAGCAACAACAAGAGAAACGAAACAAAAACATCAGCAAAAGCGTCAACGGCTGGACTCAGATATGGAGGCGTAGAAAATATCGCCAACTCGGTCTCCCTCTTTCAAGAGGTAGAGGGAGTAGGAAGAGGAGAGAAAACCAACCAAGAAGAAGCTGACTATACGAAGTAGGGCGGAGATGGTCATGGAAAAAGTCAGGTCCCAATCGGTCTATGCGTCACCAGCAGAACAACGCCATCAAATCAAGCTTCCCCTACTCGGGCTTCCTCCCTCACACTTCTACACCTTCCCACCCGTCCACTTTTACCTCGCCCAACTCGGCCAGGAAGAAAAAGAAAATTATATAATATTACCCAAGAGCAGAAGAAATCTGCAAGAAAGATAGGCGGGAGTGGTGAAAGAAATCTCTAATCATAAGAGGGCCTTCTTGGATCCCCTATTTAAGATCGCCTCTGACGAGGGAAGGACGGTGGATTATCTGCGCAATTTCCCTCATGCCCCAGGGGTGAAGGCGTGTGTAAGGGATACGGGAAGATATATAAATGTATGGTCACACCTGTTCGACGCGAAAGACGCCTTGCCGGATATCCGCGTTTCTGAGGTAGGATACCCGAAATTGAAAAATTTCAAGATTTTGAGCAGGTAATGTCCCGGTAATACTCTATTCCTTGCTATATAGGGCGATTAAACTAATGTACCCAACGGACGTTGGCTGTATAGTCCTAGATTGTTGATTGACGTCGAAGATGGGCCTAGAGCAATATCTCGAGGTCCTCACTCCCGCAGATTTCTGCCCTGTATGTAAATAGGATCTTTTCTGATTTTTCTTTTCAGACTTAAATCATGTCTATTAAGATAGCCAGCTTGAATGCGAATAGCCAGAATGATCGAGGTAAGGTTACTCGCATGCTTCCTGGCTTAATGTTGTTCTGTGTCGCCGTGATCCAGGAGATGCACACAGAATTTCATGAGGTTCCGAGCGTTTTAATTCGTGAGATCGATAATCCGGAGAGGCGTATACTGAGGTCGGCCGATGGCATGCGCGAGGCGTTTCTGCGTTGTTTTGTAAGCCGGTTTACCACGGAGCCTGATCTATGGGACGCTGCTGCTTGGCTTACTTTCATTGTCTTTCGCGGTTTGAAGTGGCTAGCTGCGATAGGGCGATCACTGAGGGCAAAGTTTATACGGCATTGAAGAGCGACGGCTTTGGCTTTGTGGTCAACAACTAGTTCCGTCAGTGATCCGTGCACGACCGGATCTACAGGGGTGTGATCATGCTTGAAAAGGGGCAACAGTTCTGGTCAGGTATTACATTTATACAGGCTCATAAATAAGCAAAGAGTTTAAGATTATAGACAAGATCTTGATGGAGCGTTTACAGTCAGTTGACCAGATAATATTGGGATCAGAGAAGACTTATTCAGTGAAGGCCCGAATAATTCAGAGCAAAGTATATCAGATCCGCTCGATCCTAGAGAGTGTAAAAAGACGACTAGGAAGCCGCGCCGTTCAATTTGTATCAGTCCAATACATTTGATATCATTTAATCCACCATCGGTTCCTGGCTGCAGTCTTCCAGGCCACCGGATTCGAACCCAACTTCTGACGGTGGAGTAGCCTTATGTATCTCTCTAGTGCACTTGAGTGCGGTCATGGACTTTTGCGTTATTTTGGTCGTTTCGTAATTGTTGCCGACTGTCGCCCCTACTTCACGATTTGGCGTTGAAGCCCCTGCTTTACCGGCTGAGTGAGAGTTTGGTGACTGTGGTATGGTGCTGAAGACGCTTGAACGGTATGAAAACGCCGGTGGGGTGGCAAGATTAACTGCGAAAAGATTTCCGGCTTGCCTGGAAGTTGCGGTCAAACTTCGAGGACCTTTGGTTAGAATGACGGTCTCCAAATCGTTCTGAGATTGTGATTTGGGTCTGGACTACATCTGGAGAAAAATTGGTCAAAAGTACAGGCAAAAGATGGTGTGTCGTTCGTGATTTGGCGTCGAAGGCGGTTGTTCGAGAAGGCTAGGCTGGAGGCGTGTGCCATTTACGTCGTTTCTCTCATAATTAACCGGCTGGTTGTAATTCTTCTCTGTAATGAACGTAAGAAGGCGACACTCGCTTGCTCTTCTCCCTCCTTTCTCGTGCCCGCAAGCATCACGTCGTGTCCAACGTCCGTCTCATAGATGTCTGGAAGCCCACAATTGGCGAATCACCGACAGGCCTCGAGGTTGATTTTCCTATGCCGTGCGTTGACAGGGGATTCGACTATGAAGGGGAGTATGATGGCTTCATTCCTTTGCATTACAATCATTCCTCCGGTTTCGAGGGCTGAGTGTTATCAGTCGGATTTCTTCCTCGAGTGCCAATCAGCCATCAGTTCATTCCTCAGTCCATTGAACTTTCTTTACCTAGACGAAACTTGTATAGGGATATAGTGGAGGAGTCGTGAAGAATTCGATTCGCGTCAGTTTCGGTTTGTCGCGGCCCGACTTGCGCATTTTCTGGACTGTCAGCGCCATATTATCTTAACAAATTTAGTTTTTGTTTACCTGGCGATTGGTTTGGAATCGGGTATATCTCAATAGACTAGCGTCCAAATGCGGCTTGTTGGATTTGAACGATTGTCAACGATGTACGCTTAGAGGAAACGGCTCCGCACGCTTTCTACCATTGTCCACGGGTGCGCCCACTTTGGAACTATGTCACCGTGTTGACGGCTCATATCTCTCCTGAAAACTCGTGCTCACTGATAACGCATACACTTGTGACAATATGTGAAACAGATGGTGTTTTGGCGCAGCTGGCCACGGCTCAAATGGTGATTTGGATGAATTGAATGGAGGAAATCTTGTGATGGAGTCGCTTATCTCATTATAATCTGACCAGATTCTTTCAGCACAACTTAGTATGAAGGTTAGAACTCATAAAATGAGTTTGGAATCGACAGATGTCAACGAATCTCCACCATTCTCGTCGTGTAATCCAAGATTGTATACAGTGACCAATTGCGTACGTATGTACGGAAAAATCCATGGATGCGTATATATTCCCAGTCCCACATTGTACTTATATGT
>OZ038478.1:108046680-108081680 GCA_964036315.1 Acanthosepion esculentum
AATGATATATATATATATTGTTTATAATATATATATATATATATTGTTTTATAATATATATATATTTTGTGTATAATATATATATATATTTTTGAGTATAATATATATACATATTTTGAGTATAATATATACATATATATTGTGTATAACATATATATATATATATTTTGTGTATAATATATATATATTGTGTATAATATATATATATTGTGTATAATATATATATATATATATATATTTTGTGTATAATATATATATATATATTTTGTGTATAATATATATATATATATTTTGTGTATAATATATATATATATATATTTTGTGTATAATATATATATATATATATTTTGTGTATAATATACATATATATTGTGTATAGTATATATATATATATATTGTGTATAATATATATATATATATATTGTGTATAATATATATATATATATATATTGTGTATAACATATATATATATATATTGTGTATAATATATATATATTTTGTGTTTAATATATATATATATATATATATTGTGTATAATATATATATTGTGTATAATATATATATATGTATGTATATATTGTGTATAATATATATATAATGTGTATAATATATATATATATGTATGTATATATTGTGTATATTATATATATAATGTGTATAATATATATATATATTGTGTATAATATATATATATTGTATATAATATATATATATTGTGTATAATATGTATATGTATATATTGTGTATAATATATATATATATGTATGTATATATTGTATATAATATATATATATTGTGTATAATATATATATATATTGTGTATAATATATATATATATATATATATATATATTGTGTATAATATATATATATATATATTGTATATAATATATATATTGTGTAAAATATATATATATATAATGTATAATATATATATATATATATATATATAGTGTATAATATATATATATATAGTGTTTATATATATATATATATAGTGTTTATATATATATATATATATAGTGTTTAAATATACATATATATATATATATATAGTGTTCATATATGTATATATAGTGTTTAGGTATATATATATATATATATATATATATATATATATATATATATATATAGTGCTTATATATATATATAGCGTTTATATATATATATATAGTGTGTATATATATAGAGATATATATTGTGTGTATATATATATATATAGTGTTTATATATATATATATTGTGTTTATATATATATATAGTGTTTTTATATATATATATATATATATGTAGTGCTTATATATATATATATTGTTTATATATATATATACTGTATATATATATATAGTGTTTATATATATATATAGTGTTTATATATATATATATAGTGTTTGTATATATATATATATAGTGTTTATATATATATATAATATTTATATATATATATATAGGGTTTATATATATATAGTGTTTATATATATATATATAGTGTTTATATATATATATATAGTGTTTATATATATATATAGTGTTTATATATATATAATGTTTATATATATATAGTTTTTATATATATATATATAGTGTTTATATATATATAGTGTTTATATATATATAGTGTTTATATATATATAGTGTTTATATATATATATAGTGTTTATATATATATATATATATATATATATATATAGTGTTCATATATATATATAATGTTCATATATATATATATAGTGTTCATATATATATATATATATAGTTTTCATATATATATATATAGTGTTCATATATATATATATAGTGTTCATATATATATATATATAGTGTTCATTTATATATATAGTGTTTATATAAATATATATATATATATATATATAGTATTTATATAAATATATATATATATATAGTGTTTATATATATATAATATTTATATGTATATATATATAGTGTTTATATATATATATATATGGTGTTTATATATATATAGTGTTTTTATATATATATAGTGTTTATATATATATATATATATAGTGTTTATATTTATATATCGTGTTTATGTATATATAATGTTTATATATATAGTGTTTATATATATATATATATATATATCGTTTTTATATATATATAATGTTTATATATATAGTGTTTATATATATATATATATATGGTGTTTATATATATATATATAGTGTTTTTATATATATATAGTGTTTATATATATATATATATATATATATATATATAGTGTCCATATATATTGTTTATATATATATACATATATATATCGTGTTTATATATATATAATGTTTATATATATAGTGTCCATATATATACATATATATATATATATATATATATATAGTGTCCATATATATACATATATATATATATATAGTGTCCATATATATACATATATATATATTTATATATATATATATATATATAGTGTCCATATATATACATATATATCCATATATATATATATATAGTGTACATATATATACATATATATATATATAGTGTCCATATATATACATATATACATATATATATATATATATATATATATATATATATATATATATATATATAGTGTCCATATATATACATATATATATATATATATATATATATATATATATATATATATATAGTGTCCATATATATATATATATATACATATATATATATATATATATATATATATATATATATATATATATATATATATATATATGTAATATACACAACTTTACATATTGGAATTTTCAACTCATGCGTTTTTCCCCAGTCGATTCAACTCGTGACGGTTTTCCCTAGTTTTTGGCGTGTGTCCAAGTTATTTTGATGTATGAATGAGCGAAAAATAGGGATAAATTCTGCTTGTGAATTAATATATTTGACTGAATAAGTACGTGGTAAATTTGCTTTGCTAGGTATAAGGTAGCTAGTGATAATCAAACATGAACATTCCTCCTCTTTTTTTCTGTCTTGGCCCACAATTACTCTATCAGTAACAAATCTTAGTAAGCATCGTTTGTATAAAATCTTACAATTTTTGTAGAATTATGTTTTTATCCTCTAAATATATGTTTTCTTTTGTGTAATCGTTCTCTTACCGTAATTGCTAATAATAATAATAATAATAATAATAATAATAATAATAATAATAATCATTTTTCGAATCTTAATCATTTTTTCTGTTTCTCTTAACCGCGTCTTTGTTAAAATTGCAAAGCACCTCCACGTAGCTGTCACTAAAGCAAATTATTGAAAGTTACACGACAGAACCTCTTGAGAGAAAAAAAAGATATATGATCGGGAAAAGTCGCACGTCCATCAGATAGTCCGCTGGCTGGCTGTCTGGCGACTGACTTGTCGAACCATCTGCCTGCAGAGAGGAACCCCTACGAGATTTCCTACGAGTAATGTCTGGTCTAGGGAGGTAGACAATCCTGACTCTTTGCATGCATTTTCTACTGGGAATTTTTGCCCGAGCCTACGCTCTCGGAATATCCACACATATAAATTCGACCTTCTGCTACCTCCCTCTTTCTGGGAAGTATTGGTTAAATACCAGTGTTATTAGAGTCAGTGTTCATAATAATTATGCTTACGGCAATTACATAAACATTACGTACAGAGAATACTTAACAAATTAAGATATACGAATGACAAGTGCTTGCTATAACAATAAACTCAAAATAGTAATTTATAATAGTTAGCGACGTGGTTCTTTAAATAAAGCGCAGCATTATAACTGAATTTATAATATTTGGCGACGAGGATAAGCGGAAAGAAACCTTGGATATCCTCTCAATTTTATAACTGGAGTTATAATCGATGTCGATGAACTTGAACTGAAACGCGGTATGACATGAACCACATTATAACTAGAGTTACAATAGTGGGCGACCAGATTTTCGAAACTCATATTTGTGCAATAGGAGTTACGAGAATTTCAATTAGGTTGGTTTTAAAAACAATTCTTTCGCAATTTTTGCCTCCATACTTGCAATTCGACAACAGTGGACGATTACCAAACTATGCTACGTCATAAGGATGATGCTGAAAAATAAAACATGAATGAGAATGTGCATTGGTTAAAGCTAAAGAAAATGCACAAAACACAATATAAAACCTTGTTTTAGATGTGGAAAATTACATCTTCGCAAAGATGGAAAATTTCTGAATGCTATAACTAGCAAAAATGACATATCAAATCATACTGTTGAACAAAAGCAAGAATACATTTTCGAAAGAAGTAATTATACACAGAATTTCGATGGACAAATTAAGCACTCGAATCAAGAGAAAATTTGTTAACGGGCATATCAATAATATGGGAGTAAAACTGTTACTAAATATTGGTAGTGACATTTCAATATTAATTGTAAACAAAGGGAAATTGGAAAAAACTTTATTAAAATGACTTACAAAATCCTAACTTCAGTTTCTGGTGAGAATTTCTTTATTTGTCATGTTTATTTTAGAAATAAGCAGCTAAAAACAAAGCTTGTATTCGAAGAAATGAATGAATTTATTATCTACGGACTGGATGAAACTATTCTTATTGTGGGATTTACTGATAGATGCTTACTGTAAAAATGAAAGTGGACAAGCGACAAATTAAAAACAGTTACAGCGAAAAATTTTAGGAAGAATTAAAAAAGATATATCTTGATGTTCTGTCTAATGAACTGGTTCAGTTTTCAAAATTCAAGGCGGATTCTCAAGTAAAAATGGTTCTACGTCAGTATTTAAACCAAAACGGATTGTGCCTATTGCAGCATTAGAACAAGTAAAGGAAGAGTTTGACAGACTAGAGAGAATTGGTGTATTGCAGAAAATAAGCCATTTGAAATGGGCTGCACCGGTGGTGTACGTAAAGAGAGGAAATGACAACGTTCTTGTTTGTGCGAAATTCTCGACTGAATTAAATAGTTGTCTAGAAACACAATTACCCATTACCAAGTCCAGAGGAAATTTTTTTCAAAGTTGAATGGCGAAAAGAAATTTTCAAATCTGGACCTCTCTGAAGCAAATTTACAAATTCAGACTGAAAATCACTGTTCTGAAGTAACGATCCTAAAGACTCACAGAAGTTAAATCGACTTCCTTTTGGTATAAAGCTGGCATTAGCTATTTTTCAACAAGCCATAGATACCATGCTGGTGGATTGTCACTTCGTAGTGGCGTATCTGGACGATAATTTGATCAAGAGTGTGTCGACTGGAGAACATGTTGGTCATGTTAAAACATTTATGCAACAATAAGAAAATACGGATTCAATCTTAGTGATAAAAAATGTGATTTTTTTGCGATAAATATAATAACTGAGTTAAATTATTAATAAAAATTGTAGGAAACCAGATCCATCGAGTGCAAATGCAATTAGACATATGCCTATACCAACAAAAGTTACTACGTTACAAGCTTTTTTAAGGATAGGCTAATTATTATCGAATTAAGTAACATAATATGACAACTCCACTTAACAATCTACTGAAAAAAGCAGTTAGGTGGAATTGGGAACAGAAATTTCAAAATAAGTTTGACGAGATAAAAATGACTTACGTCTGATTTATCGGTAGCGCACTACAACCAAAAGCAAAAAGAAAACCTTAGTTGCATCCGATGCCAATTATTACGGGGTTGGAGAAGTGATTTTAAACAAATACGATAATCGTAAAGTGAGAGCTTTCGCTCATGCGTTACGCTCACTTCTACCGGCAGAGATAAATTACAGCAAGATGAAGAAATAGATCTAGAAATCATATTCGCTCTGGAAAAAAAATCCATAAATTTATTCATGGAAGAAGTTTCCCCTTGCAAACAGACCATAAATCGTTATTAGCCATATATGGTTCAAAGAAAGGTATGACTATCCATACAGCTAACTGATTATAGCGCCGGGGTAAAATCCAGTTAAATTATAATTTTACGATGGAATACCGTCTAAAAAATTAGTTCATGCGGATGGAATATCTAGCTTAATATTTAAAAATGCGGTACCATTGAAGGACGCGGTCATAGCATCGCTAAAAAGCGAGAATAAAATAAAAAAAATCTGTGCAAAGTAGTACGGGAATTACCAGTGACACTGGATAAAATATATAAAAGTAGAAAAGGACGTCTTTATTGCTAAAATAAAGTAATTAAAATGCAGAATCAAGAATTGAAAGCGTATTCGATGCGCGATATTGTTGTAATATACGGACAAAGAATTGTAATACCGAGCGTATTACAGAAACTTATATTAAAGGATTTACATTCTGGACATACTAGCATTTGAAGAACTTTTGTATATTGGACCGGAATGGACGAGGATATCGAAAAACAATAAATAAATGTAGTGGTTTTGCGCTATCAACAAAACTATATATCACAAAAGTAGATATATGGCAGAAGACAAACTCTATTTTTAAGATTGCATATAGATTTTGCATGGATGGAGCATATTTTCTAGTGGTAGATGATAGTTTTACGAAATGGCCGAAAATTTGCAAGTGCAAAAATACTACATCGACAATGACAGTGAATTTCTTGCATGATTTTTTGCGAGATAAGGCGTACCAGGTACCATAGCATTGCATAACAGAGCACCATTTAAATCATTTGCAAGTTGTTCTCTATAGAACATATTACGACCGCACCGTATCTCCCATGAGCTAACGATTTGTTGGAACGTTCAAAACAGCGTTGAAAAATGAATGTATGGACAAATTAAATGAGGAGGCACTTCAAAATTTTTTGAGTGTGCACCGATTAACACTTAAGCCAAATACACGCCGGCGGAAGTAATGTTTGCTAGAAGGGTAAAATCGGTGTTCGACATGTTATTTCCAAGTCGAAAATCACGAAAACTTAATAAAAGTGATACCAATACTTTCAAGGTTGGCGATAACGTATAATCTACAGTATACATGTATGGAAAGGAAATGTGGGAATAGGTCATAATAGCGGCCAGAATCGGAAAATTGTACTACATGGTGAAACGGGGAAAAAAATCAACATATAAGGCACTAGAATCAGCCGAAGAAAGAATTATCTGCTGAAAGTCCTGAATAACCGTTTAAAATGCAGGACGATATTTTATTGTATTGCACGAGTTCGTAGCGTCACCGTGCGTGTACTCTTTACTCCGCAACATCCACCCTTTTGAGATCACTGCTTTATCAAATAGATATGTTTATTTCGGAACAGTATATCCCCTCCTCTTTCTGGAGAGTTCACCAACGTATATATTTTCTAGCGTTTCCGTCTCGGGTCCACTCCTAGTTCTTCTGTACGTTTTTTTTTTTTTAAATTTTCCTTGTTGCTTCCAAGAATTATTTTTCAAAAATACCGTAATGCATTTTAAACGTATATCATAACAATAACCATACAAAAAGAAGTTATAATAATTTCTGTAAAATTTATTTGCTCTTATACCATATATCTGAAATGTATGTTTTGTTATTTCGTATAATATTTCTTTTGACTCGTATATATGGAGCTGGTTATGGAGGCATAGCGAAAGATAGACGAATAAGCTAAAAGTCACACTTGGAAATGATTTAAAATACATATTACTATATATTTTGAAAAAGAAAAATGGGAGGTAATATTACGGAATGCGAAGGCCAGAGCCAGAATTTTCAGCGATTAACCGGAGTACCTCGTGGGCGGGACATAATGACAGTGATGCATTGCCTTAATACGGGATTTGAATATTAGTCCCAAAGGCACAAATTTAATAAGGGAAGGGGGCTCAAGAATTCTGAAACGTCGATATACCTCCCACGGCCATGTTTGCGACCGGCTAATACCACCCACTGATGGACGCTGAACCATCGTGCGATATGCGTTCCTGTGACATGTCCACCTACTGCCTCTTAGAATCCAAGCAGTACCTCTTTATAAAACGAATACCAAAAGTAAATTACCATCTTCGTCGATACCGTTTTATCTAGTATAGTGTGGGTTCCCGAGACGACACAAAAAGCAAAAATATGTTGAATGATGTGTAAATGGAAGGATCTAGCAACAGCTAGAAAACAGAATAAAAAATTGAGTAAAGGAATGTACACATTGGTGATATCAAAGGAGATTTGCAGCGATAATGAAGTCTGTTGAGAATATAAGTTGAAAACTCGAAGAATCATAGCCTTTAAGAACTGGCTCGAGATGAACGTAAACTAAAGCGAGTTATAGTTAAACAACTACTTTTGACCAGATCTGAGATATATGAAAAGACTGGAATTTAGGGAGTCAAGAAGAAACAAAGGATTAGAATACCCTGTGAATTTGGATCTGTAAAAAAATCCCCAGGCTACTTCCTCTCAATAAAGCAAATAATTCAAAGCTCAAAACTGGGCCAAGAAATACTGGAAAATTGAATTTTCAGAAGTAATTTTCACGGAATGACATTTGATGGATGGGATAAAGGATGACTTTAATTCCAATTAAGATGTACCTGTCGCTAAATGAAGGCAACAAAGAGGTGGTAGTGTTATGATATGAGCTGGAATAGTTGACCAAAACATAATTGGACCAAAACCATTGTACACGTTCCAATTTCGCAATTTCAAAGTGAAGCGTGTATTTATGCTACAGTGCTCCTTCTCATGTATCTAAGCTTACCCGTGAATACTTTGAGCATAAAAAATTACAGGAGAGAGGATAATGAAATTGCCACCACTAACTATCTGAATTTGATCAAAAACGGTCAACAATGAATATACAATTATATGATGTTGGCAAAAAAATATAACATCAAAGCAGACCTATGGGAAGCAATAAAAACAACCATGTCCGAAATTGAACCTATTGAATTAAATATTTAACAAAATCAGTTCCTAGCTTTTAAAGTCAGTAAGCGTCACTATATTAAAATGTAAAGTATTCAAAGACTTATAATATGCCTTTGTTATTTGTTGTTATTTTTCAAATAATTTAAATATAACATATTGACACTACCTAAAATTTTAACTCAGGATTTGTTTAAATTTGATAATTTTTTCAAACCAAATCTGAATTATAGGAGTTTATGTGATTTGCTTAATAACTTCAGGCAGTTTGTATATATCTTAATTTTTTTAAATCTATTGCTAGTTCACCAAAAATCCAAATCCAATGATCGCTAAAAATGAGAGAGATTGTTTTAAGGGAAAGAGAAGAATGAAGTAAGAAAAACATATTATGATAACGTGTAGGATATATATTGGTTGACCCTGAACATAAAAATACTAAAATTGTAGTTGTCGTGGAGGCATGCTATCAGGAGTCTCTGCAACGAAGTAGCAGTTATGGAGACGAAGCTGGTTGTTCAGACCTCCAGTTTCTCAGGAAATACTAGGATGTTCACAAACAAATTCTACCTACCACAATTTATCCACAAGTTCGAGATCTATATTTAAGAGCTTATATGAATATTTGAACAAATATAATAAAAAAAAGTCTGCCCATAGCATTTTCAACACGGAAAAAGAACCAGTGAACTTGGTATTTAATACTATATATATATATATATATGTATATATATATATATATGTATATATATGTATATATATATATATATATATATATATATATATATATATATATATATATATATATATATATGTATAAGAATAGATGTGTGTGAAACTGTGTTGTGTTATGTTCGAAGATGCTGTATTTGGCATTAGTCTAATGCTGGTAATCAGTTTAAAACCATAGCTATTACCAGCCAATCTGAGATTTTTAAGGCATTTGTGACATTCTCAGCTCGTATACTATAATATGTTACAGATTCATTTTCTCGTCTTCTTAACGAGGTTAGTTCAGTATATAAAGCAATAATTTGGGGTTTACCTATTGACAAGTAATTTCCACGCAATATTCTTAAATCTTGGTGGCCGTCGTCCTTGTCATCTCTCATTATTAATGACAAACTCCTGTCATCCAGGCATTGTATTTATTCGGCGAACACGGTCGCATTTCTTTCCATAAAATCTTCTTCTTCTTTCTGGTCATCTTGGCAAAGAATGATGTCATGAAGTTTTTGTATTCTAATGTAGCCTAAGAATTTCACTTCCCATAATTCGTATTTTGACTCGTCTCCGTCAAAATACAGTCGTAATCTGGGCTCATAACCTTTGTTGACCATGTTCACCATAATCTATGAATATAGAATCCAGCGCAGTACGTAATATGTTCAATGAAACAACGTTAAAGTATAACAAGACCAGCCCTCGAACGAAGCGTTTTAGCTATTTATGAAATAAAATGCAAAGTATCAAATTGTTCTTGTTCTTTGAAATTATATTATCTCGCTGAAAGCACACTGTAGTATGCATCTCAAAACAAACAACTGTTTTTTATTCGTTAGATTTCTCTATTAATTACATAAATTCGGGGAGTAAGAAAAATGTTCAAATAACCTCATTGCTCCCAGTAGTATAAATCTCCTGCAAAACGTAAACGGTGTATCATTTCATCACGAATGAATTGAATTCCATCATTAATACAAACTTCTTTCTATTTAGTTCAATAAATTTACATATGTATATTTCAATCCTGTCTTAGATTTTAATTTGTTTCATAAAAAAAATTAACTTGTTCAGATTAAATTAATGCATTCAAACAATCATCAAATTGTGTGCATTTACTTACTACGACATATAATCTTAAATTTATATTTAATTATACTTAGATTACCGTTGCGATATTTCATCTTAGTGAATATTGGTTAAAATATGTAATTTTGAAGAAACATTAGCAAATTCAAGTATATATACATAACTGTGGTCTGATTTTAAATAATTTTATCGATACTATGAAAGCAAAATATAATATTGTGCAAAGTAAATAAATGGAATTATTAAAGTCTTAAGCATAATATACTGATAAATGTGACTATCTATTAAAAACAATGTATAGTTTTGTATTAATAGTACTTACTAAATTAGATATGCTATCATTTTCAGTTAATATTTAATAAATGCCATAATTATTATTTTTATTATTTTTGCTTTCCAATGCATACATTAAATATTCAACGCTTTATTAAAAAATAATTATACTGTCAAAATTCATTTAACATTAGATGAACGATTAGAACTAGTTCAATTAAAGAATAAATATAATTATTATGTGATAAAGTTCCAATGATAATATGATGAAAATAATTTATTTTCATAGTTTGTTTAAAGAATCATTTATTAGCGTTTTTCAGCATATTTTAAAACACGAAATATTCAAACACATTTGCTTGCAGTATATTATTTACTTTCGCTATTTTGTTTCAAAGCAGTCTTTACTATATGTTAAATCACGTCTCATTGGATATTACAGTTTCATTAGCAATTTTTAGTGAGACTGTCTTTCATTTGTAGATTTATTGCTTCATAATGAAAACATAATTGCATTAATAATAATAAAAATAATAATAATAATACACACACAGACACACACACATATATGTGTGTGTGTGTTTGTTTATATGTATACATATGTGTGTATATATATATATATATATATATATATATATATATATATATATATATATATATATATATATATATATATATATATATATATATACATACTCATTTCGATGTTCGTGACAAAATCAAATCTACTTACGTTTCTTTCTCACCGACGTGACATGTCTCCCTTTGTCTTTTTTAGGAGTACGTTAAGTATACATAAAATGTTATTTTTTAAATATTGGGGGTAAACGACTTTCGTAAATGTAGTTTTCATTTAAAACAACATCACTTAACCGCCTTGAATTAATGCAGAATTTCAAACAATTTTTAGAATATTATCTATTATTTATTTAAAATTTGTAAAAAATGAAAACAATTTTCATAAAAATTAATTATTACTCGAAAATAATTTTATTCTTAAGACAATAGTCACCTTAATAAATCTTATTTATAAATGCAATTAAAAAGTTTTTGTAATTAAATAATGTCAAAGTTGTATTGCATTTTTTATTTTACAATTCAGATCTGATCGTTGGTAACTTGGTTAACTTTTTACAAAAAAATATGATAAATAATTATTTTTTGTAAAGGAGACTTGCTTTTAACTCATAAAACTAATTAGGGCCTAAGAATTGAATTTTTCGGAATTTCATGAAAGTGAGTTTATCATATGTAAAAACATTTTTTTTAAGCGTATCACCCCAAGCAAGGCTGGAAGCCACTACCATGCATGGGGTTGTGGAAGGGTTGGAGGAAGAGCAGATAGGAGTGGTAAAGGAGAGGATGTGGAGAAAGAGAAAGACAGTGGGTCGATCAAGGCAAGGGGGTTACAGAAGATTTGGAGCGAGAGCAGATAGGAATGAAAGATGAAAGGATGTGGAGAAAGGAAGTGGATAGATCAAGGCAACTGGAGATGTCGATTGACGCTACACTTAAACCGTTGGAGATTGTATTTGTCAGGGAAACAGTAATAGGGAAGGGAGTTCCATAGGCGAGATGTGCGAGACATGAAGCTATTGGAGTAAAAGAGACGTCTACATCTAACATTTTCAACGGTGAAGGGGTGGGAACGGGATGCCAGCCTCGTAGGACGTTTAAATTCACGAGGCCTAGGGAGAAGCGAAAGCAGCTCCTCGGAGCAATTACCGTGAAAGTACTTGTAAAAAAGGCAGAGCGAGGCAACATCGCGTCTGTGAGAGAGCTACTGCAGACGAGATGACAGATCAGGGCCAATCACATTGCATATCCGTCTCTGGATCTTATCAAGAACCCTGAGGCAAACAGCAGGGGCCTCAGACCATATCTGGCAGCAATACTCCATGCAAGGGCGAATGGTCGATTTATAGACTTGGAGGATCGATTCCGGGGAGAAAAATTTCCTGGCTCGGCACAGAGAACCAACTTTTCTTGCGGTGGCTGATGCAACTGACTCGATGTATTTTTCCATCTCAGATCAGCGGACAGTGTTAGACCGAGCAGCCGCAGAGAGGAGCTCTCGAGAAGTTGGTCTTCAGACATTCTAATGGGATGCAGGGATGGATACTTGTGGTGGTTAATAGAGAGCAGTTTTGTTTTAGAGGCGTTAAAGTTAACCATCCATTTCTCGCCCCAGTTCACAACCGATTGGAGTTCCTTTTCAATTTAAGCTGCCAGGTTAACTTTGTCAGCATCACTAGATTTGTGTTTGAGACAGGAGTAAATTGTCGTGTCGTCAGCGTAGATGCCGACTTGGGAGTCTATGGCGCCAGGAAGGTCGTTTATAAATATGAGGAACAGAGTAGGGCCTAGGATGGAGCCTTGAGGAACACCTGCGTTAATGGGATAGGAGCTGGAGATGAATCCACTGAGAACGACCTTCAATTCCCGGTTTGACAGGAATGATTGTATCCGGTCAAACAATCGACTTGTGATACCATAACCCTACCAAGATTTTCTCAAAAAGCTTTCCAAAATACTTTTATTCATTTGTGAATATGTTCTCAACGTTTCATTAAAATACGACAATTAGTTGATTTTTGAAAGAATTTCTAAATCAATGTTTCCACCGGAAAAAGCTCAAAATATTCTATTTTTATTAAGTTTGGGGCGTGTTTTACTCATGCTATGCTGTTTTTATTGGAGGTACCTATGTAAAAATATATTTTTCAGTCATTTCCTATTAGATAATAAATCTGAAGAACTTGAGGGAAATAACTAAAATAAGTTAATAAGCACTTTAACAATATTACAAAGCGACCAGTTGTTCTAATCTTGTAATTATGTATTGATCTCTATTACAATATTGTTGTACAAATCTTGCTTCATGACCACGATTCTGTTGCCATTATAATTTCAGTTTTCCTTAAACAAAGATAAATATGGAAGAGAACAAAACATTGTGAGGTCAGAAATCACGAGGGTTTGGAAGAAAATGCTATTTGATGGAAACTCACATCGTTGTCATTTGTATTTTGGCAACTAATTCAGGAATTTAACTTAAGTAAATTCATTACATGATTTATAATCCACATGCCCAGCAGATTGCATCTCACATCTATGTAATAGTAAATCCCGTTGGACAAAGATGGTCACTTGGATTGAAGTGGATTAAACCAAGCCACTCAAACTCATGAGGAGAAAATGAACCCCTTATATTCGGTATTATTTCGCGATGAGTGACCGGCTCAAAATGCATAACTAATAATTCGCATCATTGGACAATTTGAAGAAATTATGAATTTTTGTTTATATAAGACGCGTAAATAATTTTTCATGTCATTCTGCAGGTACATTTACAATCAATAAAAATTAAATGTTATACTGTGCCATCAATTCTAATTTCTTATAATTCCTAATTTCAAAACGACATGATTCACATCAATCAAACTTATAATACTAATTTTTATTCAAGAAACTCTAACTCGTAGGTTGCAAAAGCCATATTTGCTACAAAAAGACTTTATATCTTCTGACTCTTGATTGTATAAAACTTTCTATATTGTATCAAATTTTATTATACAATTTAAATATGGGTGGGGACAATTCATGCGAAAACATTCAAAGGCCCTACTATCCGTGAAGTCGTCTTATACACGTGTTTATACGGTATCAGATGTGGTGGAGATTTTATCATATATCTTTATTTCTAATATTGTTAAAACATATTGCTTTATATATGTGATTCTGCAAGTGTGAAGAAAATAATTATTTATAATTAGCTACATACAAAATCATACACCGTAGATACATACATTTTTTAACAATTAATTATTCCGCATTATTGTCTCTCTCCAATATTTATTTGTACTTTTCTTTACCTGTCTTTTTTCTCATTATTCTCCTTTTAATATGTTTGTTTTTATCCCGTTTATAAATTTTTATAGCCTTGGAAAATTATTTCATCATTCATTATATTGATTTTTCTAATGCTTTTATTTAAACATTACGTAAGACATATAATGTTATAGCCCAGAGATCTAACATCCTCCAATATAGATTTTGGCGACTGTCAGCTTTTAATATTGTTAGGAGTATTTCCTTGCACCAGTATACCTTAATATAGGGTCCTCTACAAAAACACGTTACCTAAAGTTTAAATTGATTTTTCTTTGAAATGAAAAGTCTTTCTTGAAACTTTTCTGCCATTTTTGATTTCAAGGTAATTCTTTGCATTTACTATTTTCAATATGCAAGATAATTTGGTGTATATCATAAATTAATTTAAATTAACTGGAAGAAGAATACTTTTTTGCTAAAATAGCTGAGAAAAGCCCATTTTAATCATCTTTTAGCCTAATGTAATTCTCGTTATTAAAAAATATTCCAATAATAAAATATACTTTGCTGGAACCTTGAATACTTTGAGAATAGTAGAAACTTTGAATACTTTCAGAATAATAGCTTATTTAAAGTATAATTATTGTGATTTTACAAACTATACATATAATTTTATTTTAAAAAATATCATCGAAAAACATTTTTTGACCCGACAGTAGCTGGGTTTTTAACAGTAGTTGTTTTGACGTGTTGTCAGCCTGATTACTGATCTAACATTATTATATTATATTTTATCTGTAAAACATATTTGAAGAAAATGACATGTGCGCTTATTTCATATAATATTTAAGAATACAGTAATCTTTAAAAAATTAAGAAAATACTATCCGCTGTATGGTCTTTTATTGACTGTTATAAATGTTGGATTTAAATGTATTTTTGTTGTCGCTCTTATTTTCTTATAATGTTGTTTATAGTCTTCCGTACTTACAAGTATGTGCACGTTTATACATATAAAAACAAATTCAAACTTCTTTTAAAAATATTGTGGTTTGATGATTTTTATTAAGTTTACATTTATGATTAGTAACTAGATTTCACTAAATAATATCATCTACAAGGCTAAAATTATTATAGAGGTATAAGAGATTTAATACTGCAAAAACGACAATAATTCTTGCAAAAGTTCATTACTCACTGAAAAAGTGTTTTTCTTATGACAGTAGTGCTCTTAATATATCTTATTTGTATAATCAATAGAACACTTTTGTAATTAAATATTATCATAGTTTATTGCATTCTTATTATTTTATAAATCAAAACAGATTTTCGGTAAATGGTGTGGGGGATTAACATATGTAAAAAAAAATCCAGGATTTTTTAAAAACCAAAGATTTCAAAAATAATTTAATTCCTGTGTGAATAAGTCATGAAAATGTCTTAAAATCCGACAATTATTTGATTTTTTGATTTCAAAACCAATGTGATTTTAACGCCGAAAACAACGCCAAAATTTCCAGTTATGATGTTCAGCCAACCCGCGGACGCAATTTCCATCGTCCAAAAAAGATTAAAAGATTTAATAAAAAATACATTTTTCTTTCCACTTAATAGTAACATAAACTATTTTACGGTTTGTTCTATCAAATTTGGGGCCTTTTTATCATGGCATGCTTCCTTTAGAGAATCTTTTGATGTACTTTAACAATTTTACATATTGACTGTTACTTATACAACACCGGAACTTCTTTTTCAGTAAGGTACAATAATTCTTCTAATTTATCTTGACATCCTCACTACAAAGGAAGTTATCTACAATTCCAGTGCCTGCAATTGTAGCTTAAAATATCATTCTGCTTTTCAAATTATTGCTTGTAAGTTCCAACGAATCTACAAATGCCACCCTAATTAAAAAAGAAAATAATTATTTAAATAAAAAATGCTTAGTGTAACTACTGATAACATTATTACCAATTATATACATACTTCAAAATCGTTATATTAACAACATTTGTTGAACCCATCCATAATGTATAGAGCGTATTTTGATCTAAAAATAACAGTATGTACAGGAAAACATTCCCAAATCACTATCACAGAAACCACCAAACATAATATCACAAAGTTACAAATATGTATATTATCCAAATCACAGATAGACAAACCTGAATTATTATACACTTACATATATAATGCCATAATTATGTTTTTTTTTTCAGTTAGGTTTAATTTCTTAAAACTTCGAATGAACGCGTCCCCTTGAATTTGGATCTCCACATATTATACTAACGTTTGTTTAACAAGGCGAATACATGTGAAAATGATTAACCAATTACAATACAAAATAAAAATACAACAATTTATTTCTTCTTTATTCCATATCTCATTCTCTGATGAAGATTTAATAATAGTGAAACATGTCAGATTGGTAAACATATATACAACGAGGCAGAGAGAGAGAGGGGGGAGAGAGGAGCGGTGAGAATCTATGAGCAGTACAAGTTCAATTAATCACTCATATAAAGTAATAATTAAAAGGGAAATGCCTATTGAATGTGATTCACGGTAAATCGTATACAAGACTGCGATTTGAACATACAAATCAAAAGAATAAGCACAAGATTATAATGGTAATATCAGCCATTTCCTTTTAAGGCCACATTCTGCATTCATTGACCGAACAGCCAGGCCTACTCGTGTTCTGTTTTTCTTGAACACGGGTCCATGGTATCAACGTAGATTCTGTTTTCTCATATCTAATATTAATGTTAAAATTAGCCGTCCCATTATAAGAAAAAAATCGGTATTCATTAAAGTGATACTTTCGATAGAATTCATGAGATCTTTTTTTTCAAGTCATTTTCGGAAAGATAGGTTTCTCAAGTCCAGTAACTGTTATTGCCTTTTCCACTAATGACGCTGGTAATTTTGTTTTTTCACTCATTAATAATATAACAACCGGAAAATGATTATATATTTAATGAAACTCAGACGTATCGTATAATCTCGCAGAATAAGTTCAATTCGATTATTTGCCCTTCTTTGAACTGTAAATGATTTCAGTTCACAAATTAATGGCTAAAAGTAACATCGATGCAGTTTGAAGAACTATCGAATGACTTATATTGAAAATTTCATAAATTTCATTCTATTTTCCATATTTTTATACATCCTTATCTTTCTGATAATATTAAGGGATAATATAAATGTCTCTCTACATAGACATGAACAATTCTTCTTAATCGGAAAGAAATCATGTGTAACTTTCTTTTGTGGCCTTTTTCTTATTTTGTAATATTTTTCTTCGCCTAGTTTCATCGATCCTTAACGGAGATGAAAGTAAAATATCATATTTTGAAATCTAATTGATATTCTCTTTCTGATATTGTCTGTTTATTCCTAACCGTCGGTTTCTCAAATTTCATCCTCTTATATCTTCTTTATTCATGTAATCTTTGGGTTTTTTTATGTTTTCCTAACAGGTCACCTCACTGGTCACACTAATTCATCTTTTCGTACTGATGATTCATACCTGGGGAAACGCATATGAGTGCCAACTTGAATAGAATTCTAAATTCATACACACACACACATATATATATATATATGTATATATATTTATATATATACATACATACATATATATATATATATATATATGTATATATATACATACATATATATATATATATTTATATATATACATGCATATATATATATATATTTATATATATATACATACATATATATATATATTTATATATATACATACAAATATATACATATACATACATACATACATATATATATATATATATACATACATACATACATACATACATACATATATATATACATATATATATTTAACTCAACTTTGAGTTTACTTTTATTAGTCTGTAAAATCTTATACCATAAAGAGATAAAATCTCTGAATATTTTTAAACTAATAATTATACCAGTGTTATATTTAGAAGCAAACATTTCTTTTACAAAATCTGACAACTGATATGTATCATGGTTATCTAAGAACAAAAGAGGAATAAAATGAAATGGGCGCTGCTCTTCCAAATATTATCTGTTTGTTGGATTAACCTCAGTAAGAGGTTTAAAAAGATATTTGATCAATAATTCAAATACACCATCTACAACACAGAAATCTAAAAATGGTCATCGTGAGAGGAAAGGTATTTGCAAAAATTCATTTTCAAATGATATTTTTATATCATATTTATGTTTTGGTCTACAAATCACTGTTTCAGGTTTGATGTTTAAAAAAAAACTGAATCATAGGTATCTATGAAATTAAATTTAATTCTATGAATTTTCGCGTGAAACATATATTTTGTACTGTGATAGTTTTCATATTCTTTTTCAAAGAATTGTTGTTTTACTCTTACTCCGCCATCAGATCAGATTCTTTGGGATGACGATATTGTCTATGTCCACTTGCCACTCATAGAATGGGAAATTGTGACAATTATTTCCATATTTAAATAGTTTTCGCATATACGTTGCAAGGGACGCATCTGTGCATACAGTTATAGCGCCTTTATGACAGGATTGCAATATTAATTACTATTTCAGAGACTTTCTTCATTTGCCATATTTTAAGGAGAACATATCTATTATTCAAAACATTTTCTGTTCTGTGTTTCCTACGAAAAATATTTAAATTTGGGTTTGCCATATAATAAATGCTCAAAAACTGGAATTCAGAAAACATTATATTTCTTAGGCACGAATTATTGTCTGAAGTGGCATATTGGGAGAAATATCTTTACGCATTTCCCAAAAGCACAAGTTTAGAATGATTACAGAAATTTAATTATTTTAACGATTTCTGCTATTTGAAAACTTCAACCATTTCCTCACCAATTGCGTATAGAATACAGCAAGGTAATTATCTTTTATATCTCTATCTATAAAAGGCTAGATGTGTGTGTGTGTGTGTGTGTTTGTGTGTGTGTGTGTGTGTGTGTGTGTGTGTGTGTGTGTGTGTGTGTGTGTGTGTGTGTGTGTGACGAATGCACGGCCGCAATCTTCGACGGATTTGCACCAAAATGTACATGCTCCAAGTTAGTGAGAAGGCCAAGAACGACATTGCATTTCCCAACTCCCATCGATAGTGGAAATAATCGATTTTGTCATGCTTCTACAGCAGTTTTCATGAAGTTTGCGGCCATTTTCTACTGGCCAGAGTGAGAGCCACGAATAGGCAGGAAGATTCTATTGGTCAGCGTGACTGACACGAATATTAACTAGCATGCTAGCATGCAAAGAAATTCGATAGCTGCATTCGTCACAAGTGGGAAAAATTTAAATCTGCATGGCACTTTACTCCAATTGGCTCATTCGCTTGCTTAAACTCCACGTTGATTCTGATTCCGCAGAACTGGGTTAGGTGTGAAAATGTATTTGTTGTTAACAGTCTTTTATCATTCGGTTTTCCAGTTACGAGTCCTTTTTTTAAAGCTGATCGTTTTGTGTTCATTTTGTTTAGTCCTTTTTTCGTAACAGATTTAATGTTTAGTATAGAGCTTAAAAGATTCTCAGTGTGAGATAGGCAAGAAGTAAGGCATGAAGCAACATCAGCACGACAAAGGGCACTCCTTTAAAGGCAAGGAAGGGCAAAAATATTTTACGTCTAGTGAACGATTGTTGAATCAAGCACGGGCAACGCCCGACCATGCTGCTAGTAAGCAAATAGTCATATGTCAATATTAAAATTTTAATCAATGTAATGTATAATGATTGTTGTCAAATCGTTATATGCATAACGGTATGTGTTTGTGTATGTGATTGTGTAGCTATGCTGCTATTATGTATATTTGAGAAAATCAATTAAAATTGTCTTCAGGAAATGACGGTCATTTATTTTGTATTTACCAGAATAAAGTCACTTTGGATATTTTCCAAGTCATTTACCTTGTAGTTATGTTCACACTTCAGCATTTATTGTCAAGTTTATAGTGTTCATAAATCGGAAAAATTTCTTGAATGGCAACATGCCGAACGGGATAAGTTCAATCCAAATTTAGACACCCAGTAGCGCTAAGAATGATGATAGTTTGAAATGCATATTTGAAATACTGAATCTATGCGTTACATAATTTGGATGATAAATAGTATCATTTTGCGATGTAATGTTATTATATTATTGTCCCACTCTCTATGAGATCACTAATATTTTAAAAAATCTACCAAGTCTTCTAAAATGAAATGGTTAAGCTGTGTCGCTTTTAAATTAATATCGTCAGTACAGCAGATTTTAAACAGAAATAAACGGTTTTTTTATTGCAATGTTCGAGTTATTCCTCTCGCAAACTATGCAGTATGAAACCGATCTGCATATTATAGTAAAATATAGTTGTTGAAGTAGAATTAAGTAAAGCCCAAGGAATATCTACACGGCTCCTATACTGGTGCCCATATTAAATAATATAAAAATTTGAGCTATTCAAATCCACTTAGATGCCCAAACACTTAGCAGTGTGTAGATGATTCACTATATGGCGTTGCGCTATTTTATAGATATTGCGTATTACCAAATCCTTAGAGAGATGATTATGGAAATCATGTTAAGTCAATATTCTAGATGATGAAGTGATAACTGTTTCGAATATGTACATTCATATTTCTGGAAGTTTTCATGACTCGAAAATAATCACTTGAGAAAATCGAAAATCGTAAATTCCAGTGCGCAACATAAGCTCGCAATAACTTATGATGCTTATTCTAAATAACTTATATATAATTGCCTTTAAAATTCTACACCTGCATCGCGTTGAATCATATTGCGAATTCTAGTTAGTACTCCATATTTCTCTATTGAACAATTATGATTTATTTTCTTATATTTTATTTTTCCGATAAATTCTATTAAAATACATGCATTGACTATCATAGAAAATCGCTAAAATGTTTCCCTGTGTGACTAATTTGCATTTATAGTTATTTATTTTTATGTACATATGGTAATATTACCTACCATTCTAGCTATAACCATGGCACTTAATGTAACTGATAACCGTTTCAGACTCCCTATTCGTAACAATTCCCACTAATCCATAACACTTCTCTTTTGTAAGCCTGCTTTTTCTTTTCTCATTTTTTCGAATAGTTAATGTTGTGGATTCCGGGGATGGAATCCTGCACAAATCAATAAACAACGCATGTAATTAAAATAGGAAAATAAGTGTATTGAACGTAAGAATGCAAACTTGAAATGAAGGTTAGTAGTCCAGGAATACGGGTTAGTAGAAAGTATATGTACAAGTTTCTATAAGTGAAACCGTAATTATCTCTCTCTCTCTCTCTCTCTCACTGTGGACTCTACGTATCTCAACCTTATCTCAACGTATCTCTTTCGTATCTCCAACACTGTCAGTATAAATATACTTTAGACGAGTCCATGTTGTGTAAAAAGGGGGAGAGCCACACAACACCCCGTCCCTAGCTTCTTTTTTTTTTTGGGGGGGGGAGTTTAATATTTTTTCCACTTATGGTCTATTATTAGCGGTTCCGTGAATTTTCTTTTCCTGTTTGTTCTTCTAATCTCTGTGGCTACTTATGGTCTTTGAATTTCAAATGCTTCAAAAATCACCTCCATTGAGTCTTCATTTTCCGAAGATGGCGAGCTTGGCTCCTCTACCCGTATTTTTTGTATCTGATTGATATGTCTCCTGTGAGTGAATTTTTCGCCTTTAATCGTGTACAGAACATTCCCCAATCTGCTTATTATCTTACTTGGTTCCCAGTATGACATGTTATTCTTAAAATTCTGAAATAGCCCCGTTCGCTTGGTTTGAAGGATCTTATAGACACTATCGGTGTATGTCGGTTTTTAATATTGCTGGGTAATAGTTTATCAAGAGGAGACCGTATTTTGTGGGCAAACATCACTTCAGCTGGCGAAAGGCAAGAGGTGTGTTTCTGTTCGGGGTGATTCTGTAGACTTGTCGGAACTGTTGTATGTTTCTTTCTATTGGTACGTCCTGTTTTTTCAAGGCTCTTTTAAGCGTGTCCACAAACCTTTCTTTCGGCTTGCCCGTTAGATCGTGGATGGTATGGTGCTATTTTAATATGTTTGAGTTGATAAGTCGCACAGAATTCTTGAAAGTCGCTCGAGGTGAATTGGGTACCATTATCCGTTACAAGGAAATCTCCCACGCCGAATATTGCGAATAACTTGTGTAGACAATTAATAGTGTTTTCTGTCGTACGGCTTTTATATCTGAAAACTTCTCGCCACTTGCTAAAGCTATTTACCGTTATCAAGTAGTAAAAATCCATCTATGGGTCCTGCATATTCCTCATGTGTTCTAGACGAAGGTCTGTCCGCCTTAGGCCATGGTTTTTGTATAATATGTGGTCCTTTTGCTGCTGCAGCACAGCCTCTACATTTTTCTACCATTTGAATAGTGTCATTATCCATATTAGGCCAGTATACAAAACTTCTCATTAACGCTTTCATCCGATTTTTCCCTGGGTGTCCTAAATGAAAGTCCTTCAGAATTCGTCTTTGTAATGATTTAGGTATGACCACTCTTTCATTATAAAGTAATACGTGATTACAAATTGAAAAACTGTACGCTAAATTTCTTTCTTTTTCTTCTATTTTTCTCTTTGTACTTAGTATGAATTCATCCATTTCAGCTTCTCTTCTGATTTCTAACAAGGTCACTAGTAATTCCCTTAGTGTATTGTTTAGCACTTTACTAATTTCGTCTTCGGCTCGCAAAGCCGCTATTACAGAGTCTTCCAGAGGTTCGCATTTCGCAGGTACCAATCTAAATAATCGATCCGCATGATAAATTTTCTTTGACGGTAGGAACTCTAGCTTGAAATTATAATTCAATAATATAGTTCCCCATTTCAGAAGTCTGTTGGCTGTGTAATTTGGTAGTCTTTTTTTCCATTCCAATATAGTGTAAGAGGTTTATGGTCAGTTTGAAGAATAAACTCTCTTCTATATATGTATCTGTGGAAACGAGTTATGGCGAATATTATGCCTAACGCTTCTTTCTCAATTTGCGAATAATTCCTCTCTGCTGGTAACAACGATCTAGATGCGTGAGCTATAGGTTTCCTTGTGCCATCCTGCATCTTGTGTAATATACAAGCGCCCACTCCGTGTGAGCTTGCGTCACTAGCAATGATAATTTCCATTTTGGGATCAAAATGCGTCAGTGCTAAATCAGACGTTAATTTCTTTATGATCTCCATAAAAGCTTTCTGACAATCTTCCGTCCAGTTCCATTTGTTCTCTTTTTTCAATAATTCATTGAGGGGAGCCTTCAATTTGTGCATTTTTTCAATGAATTCACCGTAATAGTTCGCTAGACCAAGATAGCTTTGCAACTCTGCGATATTTTTCGGCTCTGGCATATTTTTTATTGCAGATTCCCTATCTGGATCTGGTTTTCTGGCACTTTCATTGATTATATGGCCTAGATACTTGATTTCGTTTAGAAAAAATCGCATTTTTTCTCCTTCACTTTAAATTCAAAATCCTTTAATATGTGTTGCGTGTTCTACATTAGGGATTTTGATCAAAATGTCGTCTATGTAAGCAGTAGCAAAGTTCTGTCCCATGAGCATGGTATCCATAGTCTGTTAGAAGATTGACGGTGCTACTTTTATATCAAATGGCAATCTGTTAAATTTGTACAATCCTTTGTGAGTATTGATTCATAAAATGTTTGTACTTTCTTCTTCTACTGGAATCTGAAGATAAGCTTCACTTAAATCAATCCTAGAAAATACCTTACCACCATTAAGCTTGGTAAATATTTCCTCCTGGCTTGGCAATGGTTAGTGATAATCCTTGATAGCCTTGTTTAACCCAGTCTAGAAATCTGCGCAAACACGGGTTTCTCCGGATTTTTTCTTTATGTAGACTACTGTCGCCGCCCATTCACAGAATTCGATTTGTGAAAGGATTCCAGTTTGTACCAATCTATCTAACTCCTTGACAATTTTTGTCTATGATTGCGAAAGGCACGTTTCGCTTTTTCTTGAATACTGGCTGAACATTTTCCTTTAGTTCAATTTTAGCTGCAAACTTATTGCATCGTCCCAAACCGATCGAGAATACTTCGGGAATTTGAGTGTGTAGTCCTTCTTTTAATTTTGTAGCTTCTGACGGCTCGCACTCTATTTTCTTACAAAATGAGCTAATAGGTAAATCCCATACGTCAAATTTTTGCATCCAATCTGTGCCCACCAATTTTTCTGTGTCTTTCATTACAAATATCTTCAATTTTTTCGTTTTTCCATGGAATTTTACGTTTAGAATTACTTCTCCTTCGAATTTGATACGCTTCCCTGTAACAGACTTAGCTATTTTCTGTGTATGCATCATGGTCGATCTATTTAGCTTCCTCCATGTTTCTAGATTAATTATAGTTAGATCCGAACCTTAATCTAAATGTAATTTTAACTTTTTATTTAAAATCTCGAGTTTCACGTATTTTCTTGTGTTTAGTTTGCCTTCGTAGTCAATTCTAGTAGTAATAACCCTACTAGTGTGTCATTTGTTTCTGCATTGAGATGTCTTACGTCCCATTTTTCCACAAGCTAAAACAGTTCTTGTATTTGAATCGACAGTCTTTTTTCCAGAGTAATCCACCACATCTGTAACATGTAGATGGGGGCGGTGGGGGCCTTATATTTGCTTTGATCTCTGTCATTAATCGCCTTATACCTTGTAATTTTTCCTCTATCATGAAATTTTTGTTTTTCTTCCGGGGGGGGGGGGAATCGTAAAAGTATGTGTGCCACTCCCGATTCCTCGATACACTTAGAGTCCTTTTTATGCTCAAGCATTTTGGCAGTTTTCTGACAATTTTTTTAGCGTTAATCCAGACTCGTTTTGAAGCTTCGAGAGCATTCTTTTGCGCATTTCACTGTCCTTGGCTGAGACTAATCCCTGTACGAAAATCAGACACTTAAAATTGTCCGGAGACAATTCTGCTAACTTAAAGTCATCGCAATGTTAGTTCACGATTGCGGTGAACGTGGAGTAGTCCTCATTTTCGGTTTTTACGAGGTTGAGGAATTTCCACCTTTGGTGAAAAAGTGAAGTCTTTGGACTGAAGAGCTGCATAAGGCATGTAACTACTTCGTCAAACGTCAAATCGTTTGTCTTTTTTCCTCTGTTCCCAATTTCCTGAGTAATAAACGTAGCTACTTAGCTTCCATCCAATTTTGGCAGTCAATGTTGAAAATATCTTCATGGCGTCTGTAATAATCCCCGAAATTTTTATCATCTTCTGGAGGGTATTTAAATGTTTCTATTGTGTTCCAAACTGCGTCTTGAGAAAAAGTCACCTCTTTTTCGATATTCTTTTGTTGTGTGTAAGCCGCTACTTTTAATATTAATTCCTAGAGTTGCATTTGTCATTCTTGATTTTCCTTCTGAATTTCGAGCTGTCTTTCTTGATTTTCCTTCTGAATTTCAAGCTGTCTTTCTTAATTGTCCTTCTGAAATTCGAGCTGTCTTTCTATGAGTTGTAGTTGCTCTTCATTTTGTTATTTTACAAGTTCTACCAAAATACTTTTAAAATCCTCCATGATAAAAGTTTTACGAAAACCTCGATTTTCCGTATTTTGAGGAAGTACATTTTACTCACGGTGGTCATGAAAAATCCTCACAAATCTTCGTAAATCTTTGTCGGCCAGTCGTTGTGGACGCTGGAAACGGCAAACTTTTTTTCTTAAGTCTCCGAGAAGTGCAAATCCTCGTCGCCAAGTTGTTGTGGTGACGAGAGAGATTTTTCTTTCGTGTGTGTGGGTCCGAATTCCCCGTCGCCAAGTTGTTGTGGTGACGAGAGAATTTTTTCTTTCTTTCCGTGTGGGTCCGAAGTCCTCGTCGCCAAGCTTTTGAGGATTCCGGGGGTGGATCCTGCACAAATCAATAAACAACGCCAGTAATTGAAATACAAAAATAAGTGTATTGAACATAAGAATATAAACTTGAAATGAAGGTTAGTAGTCCAGGAATACGGGTTAGTAGAATGTTTATGTACAAGTCTCTGTAAGTGAAGCCGTAATTCTCTCTCTCTCCCTGTGGATTCTACGTATCTCAAACTGATTTCAACTTATCTCTTTAGTATATCCAACTCTGTCAGTATAAGTATACTTTAGACGAGTCCATCTCGTATAAAAGGGGGGAGCCCCACAACAGTTAACATGACCATTACATACCTCCGCACTGTAATCATCTATTATTCTAATTCAAATGCGGGTATGGTTATGCATCCTCGAGCAACCACGTTACCCTCAATTCTCCCATTTGATCATTTACTCCTCAAGTACATGAGCGAACTTGTCTCAGTGCCTTCAGGTCTCGGACCAGTACGATGTTTCTGATCCATGGAGGAATTGTGTTGACTTGAATTCTGGGCAGACCCGATATATCCACTCGGAACATCATTCATGAATCTTCTTTCCTTGTTTGGTTGTCTCTACAGGAAGATTGGTAGACGTTTTGGGGCATTTCCATTATCGCCTGATGGCCAGGGATTCGAACCTTCGAGTCACAACATGTCACTTACATAATAATAAACCACCAACATTCCCTCCATATTCTATTGGTGAGATTTAAGTTTCACTCGAACAGCATCTTCCCGAGGATCACTGCCTTATAATATCAACTCCCAACAGGATTTTCCCCCGATTGCTACAGTCTTAACCTATTCAAGTTTTCGGTTAATCGTTATTTACCTCACATATGCAACAAAATGGCCTCCTAACGTAGCCATCTACCTCGAGTAGACCTGGTCTTTGCAAAGGGTGGCGCTCACTGTAAAAAAAAATCACAATATTAACTTAACGTCTCTATCACATCCTAACTAATCGTCATATGTACAATTTGTCTGTGGGTTGGGAAATAGAATAACAACGTTTCAAAATGAAAACACCACTGAATATTTACAATATGCATAATATTATATATGCAAGAAACTAAACAAAATTTAAAAAATCACAATCCTTAATTGTGGCAGAAATATCGGTTAACTGGAGGAAATTAATACGGGCCTTTGATGAATTAAGAAAACAATCACTCGACCAACCCCATGCAGAAATTAACACACATTCAGACGCGGCAAAAACAGTGTTACACATACTCTGGAGAATGGATATTTCTGGTCAACTAATAGTGGAGAAGATGCTGATAAATCTAAAGACAGAGGGACACAAATAATAGATACCATACAACCCCAAGTTAAATGAATTGGTGTAAAAATAAAAATAAAAACATGCTTAAACTACCCTATTTTGGGTCAGGTTGACAATGTTTATTACAGGTTCCCAATATCAAGATCAAACGATATGTACAATTCTCACACTTATTTGTCAAATTCTGCGTCGCCTTTCCGTCCTGATCTTGACACTTAAAGATCAGTTAGAAAAAAGTAAACTTCTCGTCTACATAGAATTCCTTTTAACGCTTTTTCCATATCACGACTAGTATGACACCCAGCAAGCACAAGAACGTATAGTTCTCTGCCTTATTGAACCACCTTACCAAATTGATGCAAACAGAAATGTCCTAAAGAACAAAGAACTTTCCACGCATCATTCTAGCCATGATGTCTTTAATAAACTTGCACAGCGGAATACAATTTTGTAGTAAAAGAAGGCCTGACCCAGTGTCTCCACCGACTCATCGAAGCAAACGCAGTTGGGAGAATTTCCAAAGTTCACAGAAGAAACATTTTTGCCGAACCAGACAGCCTTTCGCATCAGTACCCAGATGGGTGATGCCTCATCGTTTGTGAGGCATTTCAACCCAGGTGTCAAAGGCCATAGCAGCGAGCCTTCTGCTTCGTTAAACCAATCTCGCTAATCAGACCATCTAGAAGAAACCACCCCATTAACACCTGATACACCTTACGTGACAACGCCTGGATGTTGAAGAGGCAATCCGTCGCCTGTAAGAGGAACTAGAGAGCTAAACGGAATTCACGATAGAAAGAACATTCACGTCGGGTTAATCTGTGGCTCTTCTCCTCGCATGAGTGCACACGGGAAATTATTACTGGCGTCTTCCTTCCAGAATAACTAATTTCCATCCGCTTGTGAACATATTCGGTCTAGAAATGCGATGTGGAGCGCATATTGACGAAGGTTATCGCTAGGCATACCCAGACCAAATTCATTCGGATCCTTGCTTCTCCACAAGGAGAACAAGACCTTAATTAATTCCATTAATATGACATACGGGAGTGGAAGCATGCGCTCTCGACTTTCTCCTGCACCTCCAACTAATTCATTTCCAGCTAGAGATCAGGACAGAACCAGATGCTGGGTATATTCGGCTTATCGTAGTTGATTTTGGCCCATGTCACTGTCACTTACACTCTGATCGTTTTGCCGACTTGGTCATTTTCAGCCATGATCGACACAAGAACCAAATCGTCTTCAGCATAGGCGGAGCACCTGGCCGATGTTGCAGCACCAGGTAAGGAGATAACGCGTAGGACCGGATTCTTTAACATGCGAAGGAAAGGCTCCAACGCAAGAGCGTAAAGCAAAGGGGAAATAGGTCAACCTTAACGAATGGGACTTGATGACAACAAAGATCCCGATCGTAAACCGTCCATTTTCGCTAGCGTACAAGGGGACATGGTCATAAGTCGGATCCAAGTGCGGACGTACGGCCCGAAACCAGCTGCCGAAAGACAGTACCCAGAAAATGGCAGTCAACATTATTGAGTAACCTGTAGGTTGTCCTGAATAGTCCAACCCTTCAAACACAAGTCTACCCAGAACCAGTCAGACTAGACAGGACAACCTGCAAGCGGCTGACTAAAATTTTCAATTTTATATTTAACAGTGAGAAAGGCTGAATGTTACCAATCTTATTTCCACCGTTCCTGTTTTTACGTAGCAACTTGATCATTCCACTGGTGAAGCACTGAATTATAGTCCCTTGCATCTTCCCGTTCTTGTAAATCAGTTCCAGCAAGGGAGCATGAACGGGCGACTGCCTCACGTACAATCCATAAGTAATACCATCGATTCTCAGAGATTTGTCCCGGCCAAACAGCGTCAGCGCTTCCCACATCACAGACTCTGAAACAGGACCCTCGCACTCAGCCGCTTTGCGGCGGGTAAAGTCGGCCAAATAGGCATCGGTCTCCCTGGAAAACAAATCCTGAAAGTAGTCACGAAAAGTTTCACATATGCCCCCGTTTGTAGTCACGGTCCGCTTATACGACAATGTGACGTACGCAATATGCCTATTGGATGCATTTCTAACTTCTGCATGCAGTTTAGCAGCCATATACACGTTGCTTCAGGATACATTCTTTTTAACTTATCCCTTGCTACAAGGGCTTGATCCTTGTTGATAAGCAAGGAGGCCTGTTTCTTCCTAGCTTAGGCTACTTCCCTCTCTCATGGGATTTAATCGCCCGATCAACGTCTGCTTTGCATGACGTTTGTGCTGGTAACCTAATTAGACTGGTTCGAAAACTATATTTAGCAGCAAACGACCTATCTTTAGATTTCAATAAATTCCACCACTTATTCCCAACTACCACTCCCGTCAATTCCCATTGTAAAATTAGTTGCAGCTGTTCCTGGAAATGTGCTCACTAAAATAATGATGCGTTCAATTTCCAATAGCCAGCCATGCTAACCTTAGGCTCATCTAAATTTCCACGAACACAGACATGCCTATGATCCGAATAAACTTTAGAATGGAAACTTGAGCAACCTAAGAGCTCTACATTGACTCTCTTAGCTCGAACTCGGTCGAGGTAGAAAGAACGCACCATCGAAGCCGAGCGGCCCCTATTTGACAAAGTCCAAACTACTTCCCGAAGATGTTTGTTACGATACTTATCGACAAGATCGAAGTTGTCAATAATATCCCGAAACATATTCACATCCCGTTTGTTAGTATCCTATCTTACTCCTATATGATCAATATCGGGGACGGCATTCCAATCGCCCGTTAAAACTACCCGACGCGACATCGTCGAAAATTTTTCGATCCACCGAAACACATCAGACCGCTACGCATGGTTATTGGGTGAACAAACTTTTCCTTTATGTTAACATCCAGCACGCAAAGCATACCCGCTGGATTGAAAAATGAAAACCAAAAGGATTTATTAAAATTAGAATATATACGAAAAACCTAAAAAAATACGTTGACTGACGGGGACTAAAATACCAGAAAATGAAATTTAAAATACAATATACACAATAAATAAAACAATAAACAAGTGAAATTAGATGTTACACTAGCAACAAATATTTAAAAAATGACTGGGGAGAGTAAAAAAGAATATGAAAATAAACGTTCACAGAAAAAAACGTAAAAACTAAACGCAAAAAACGTAACAAATTTTCTTACAACACAAAAATATGATTTCAAATCGATTAGCGATAAAAGATACGTCGTGTGTGTGGCGAGAATAGAATCATAGAATCGGTCTGAGTAAGCTTTAACGATCTGTGGTCTAACTCTAATGGATTGGTAATCACACAGCCTCCCAACTGAGACAAGATGGGACACAAGTTCGAGTAACGCGTGATAAACCCGAGCACTAAAATTCAGCCCAACTGTCAAATTTTCCCAGCACTTGTAACCGGGGGACCGGATATATGTCCTGTCTATTCTTCTAAGCCGAGTTTCTGTCATTAGACAGGGCTCCTGACTTTTCCTCACCGTGTTTGAACACGTAGTTTTCGTAGTTTTTTCAAACAATCTTTTCACATGACTGATACGTTGTTCTTTTCTTACACTTTTAATTAATATATCGCCCAGATAAGCAACTTCGAAACCAGAATCTGTAAGCATAGTATTTGTGGAATTCAAATCAATTGTTTAACCCTGTCCAAAAATCAGCAAAAACACTAATTTTATTATTTTTGCTTTACATAAACTGCTGGTGATGTCCATTTTGAATGGTCAATCTTTTCAATTACATTTGTTTTTTCAAGTCTGTCTAATTATTTTTTGACTTGATACCATGCGGCGAACGGTACACAATCATACGTTTTAAACATTGGCGTCGATCATTTTTTCACTTGAAATTTCATTTTGGCTTTGGAACATCACCCCAACCAGTCCAACAGAACATCTGGTAAATATTTCTCAATTCTTCCTTTAAATTTTTACACTGTTTTTTTTTTTTTTTAAACCTGTAGTATGTCGACTTACATTTTTGGAATAAATATTTATTGGTAAATCCCACAATTAAAATAATTCCATCCAGTCATTAAATTTGTAGTATGTTTAACACATACACCTTAGCTTTTAAACATTTGTTACGGAATTAAACGTTAAAAGACATTTCACCAATAAAAACTACTTTCTTACCCGACACGCCACGTGCGATTTTCGAAATACTTTTTAATATGAGTTTTCCGTTTGCTTTCCATCTGGCTTCGATGATTATTGTGACATTGCTACCAGTATATGTTTGCATTTTTACATATTATATTCATTTTCACGTACACAATTTTTCATTCGTTTTTGTCATTGTTTTTCCGTCACAACATAGTGTACGAATTTTTTTCTGTGAGAATATTTTCTTGGTTGTCTGTGTGATTTGTATGCCCTATTTTTTCACACTTGTACCAATTTGCATTCTTAAAGGGATAGTTTTCTTCGAGATGTAAACTTCAACATCTGAAAGTTGGATTAATTTTTCTTTTTGCACATTTGCTTGGCTTGTATATGCGCATTCTTTTTCTGCAATTCTTCCATATCGCCTCTCAGATTTAGGATTTTCAGACATTCGTCCGATATTTCTTGTAGTATTAATTTTGGATTCTGTTCAAGTTTCGTTAGAATACTAGCACCTATTGCTGCGTCTTTTCTCGCCGTTAACCTTTGAACAAAATAGCCCTTTAAACACATATGGTATCAATTCTTTTAATTTGAATCGTTCACTCGCAACGTTAATGATTCCAACATATAAATCTACGAGCAATTTTTTCGCCAGATTCCAACGAGTATTGAATAACAAACTTTTCTCGTTAAAAATTCTTGTCAGAATATTTACTGTTTCTTCAAAGAAATGTTCTCCTCTAGACAGAGCCCCGACTGTGTCGTACTCTGGCCGAAGTCAGCGGCAAGCTAGACTGCAAACTGCCTGACTCCAACGAATACGCTTTTTAACCAGTTTTCTCAACTGGGATTAGATGTGACTCAAGGTCGAGATTACTGTGGGGAACCCAGGCGTGATTTTTTCGGTCTTATGTTCATTTTAGATCTGATTTTGTTATCCCATATACGATCCTCTGCTATAGATGTTGGAATAATTATCATCATTCTATCCTCTCAGGAATTCCTTTATTCATATAAATTCAGAAATGGAATATTGCCAACATATGTGTGACGCAGTTCCTCACCTCAATTCTCACTTTACTGATTTTATAGTGTTGTAAGTCTATCATTATTCTGTAACTATTTGCATGCAAAATATACAGATGAGATCGAATATTTAATTCCACTAGATCAGATCTTTTTCACGTAAGAATAACGTTTTACTGAAACAGCTTTTTTTTACAAGAGTAGCTACACTTTTGGAATATATTTCTGTTTTTCCCTTCTTTAATATCTTCATTATCTTCAAGTACATGACAAATTGTTATCTATACTACTTTCCCATAATTCTCTTCAATTAATATCACACACCTCGTTGATCATTACAAATTTAACACTAACCCTCTACCTGAGTGGCGTTCTAGTATTATATTTCTTGAATTCTTTTATTAAAATACATTTGGTTTGGAAAACAAAATTCATTGTTCCCATATGCTGTTGCACCATGCTCTTAGATTCCCCGTCGTCTTTTAAGTTTTACTCAGGTAATTAAGATTTTGTACCTGTTTGATTCTGATGACTACTTCAAAGATCCCAAATTTGTCTTCCTCTCTTCTTCCAGACTATAATCATGTCTTCTTATAATTAATGGTTGGTATATTCCGCTTAGCTTAATTAACAGATAATATCAAAATAGAGTCTATACACGAGGGTTGCTGAATGTTTATCGTTCAGACCAACATCCCCAAATAAACGTTTGGTCATCGAAAGACTCATTTTGAGAAGCGCATAATTTCTGAGTATTTCAGTATCCTCTATTACAATGACAAATTTGTAAGTTTGAATTAATTGATATAACTTAATCTCTCTGGTGTGGACTTATGTTGAAACAACGGTTCTCCTCAGTTCACTGAATATAAGCAATATCGAAACTGGTCAGTAACTAGATAAGTGGCATCTATGTAATGCCAGATGCTGCCACATTGAATGTGCGTGTGGTGCAAAGGATAACCGATCAGATGATTAATCGGAGATCCAAGTTCAACTTCCTATCGAGATAGTTACATTTAATTACGCAAATACCGTATGGCAATCATAAATCTAAAAATTGATCATCGCTCAAGCGTGTCATGTTTAACCCTTTCAAAACTCAGCTCAAGCATGGTAGGATAATGATATATTTCTCCGCATAAATTGGGCTAAAACTACGTCTGACAAATGACAAACACCAGCTGTTAAATGAATGAATGAATTGAATGGAAGTCAATGGAAATAATTCAAGGAATTTGCGATCATTTTTTTATATACCATGTCCTTTTATCACGTAGATAATCATGTCTCACATCAAATTCATTTCCTTTTTATTTGTTGTGAAAAATAGAAAAAGGCCTATACATTCGTTGCTTTCTCTAGGGTTGGGAACTCAGAGTCATCTTTCTTTTAGCCTTGTTCACCTGCATTGAGTTAAAATATATATACATGCAAAACTGTGCAATACTTTTTCACAAAATTATGAGGAAAGGAATATCAAAAATGATATGCAGAATACATGGTTCGAAGGTATCAAAAAGTGCTTTACGCTTAAATTTCAATTTAAGTTGGCTTCAAGGTAATATATATTAGCATAATTTTGCTAATGTTGGAAGAATGAAATAGCATATCTTTTGTTCGATATCATTAACATTGTTTTGGGGGAAATAACATATACAAATATATAAATCAATTGAATGATCGCATACAATAGAATGGTAATTCTCCATCTCCAATAAATTTGATAAACCGGACTGGACATTCAAATTCACCGGATTTTTTTAGTATAGGTCATGACACGAAATTGTCTGCATATAAAGCCCAGATAAATAACTTATGGGCAGATACAGGCTGCTACATTACTTTGTAAAATGTATCGAAGTCTGACGTTCAACATTTTCTAAGAAGTAAAATGCAAAAAAAGGAAAATTAACATAATACTAACTAGTTATATCCTACTTTAGCTTC